>JAPKLW010000731.1:231761-374532 GCA_026898455.1 Plectranthus barbatus
GGAATTTAACGGGTGGTTCATCGCACAAAAATTTCGTTAGTTAAGTTAGATAAAATTTCCAAACAGAAAATCATTTTGGATAAGATTCCCTAAAAGATAAAAGGTTGGATAAACTTCCCAAACAAATAAATATTTTGGATAAAATTTCATATGTCCCAAAAAAGAATTATGAATTCTGATGTTATTATTATTTTTTAAAATTATAAAATTATCAATTTATCTAATTATAAAAAAAAATACAAGCATCTAACTAAGAGGTGTTAGGCGACAACTTAAGATTGGATGCTTATTGGGTTGGGCACGTGACTTTAGTCGACTATTTTGATGGATTGGGCAGATGGCTTTAGTCGATTATCTTCATATTTAATGTATTTTGTTATTTGATCAAAATTTGTTATTTGCCTAGCACCCTATGTGAGAGTGTGGCTAAATGTAGGCTTATTAGCATCCAATAAATTTTACAATATTGTCTACAACTGTTGTAGGATGAAATCAAATAACAAACCACACAAGAGCAAAAGATAGTATGAATAAGAAGTTTTTGGGTATTTCATATGATTTTGTAAAGGGAAAATATGGAATTTTATCCAAAATATTTATTTGTTTGAGAATTTTATCCAACCTTTTATTTTTAGGGAATCCTATCCAAAATGATTTTATGTTTGGAACTCAATCAGATCACACGGTCCCCAACCCACAAATTATTGTTTTTATTATTTTTTTATTCTTTAACCAATCACATTCAACCACTTGTCACAATATTATTAATTAGTTAATTTTATTTAAAAACAATGCAAAAGCTAATACTCCCTCCGTCCCACATTAATAGTCTCATTTGCTTTTGGCACAATAACCAAGGCATGTGAGTGTAGAATGAGATACCAAAATTCATAATTTTTTTCTCTACAAATAGAGATCAATTTTGATATATTTATTATTTGGTTTTAAATTAATATATATATATATATATATTACCAATTAATTTTAATTTTATTTCCTTACAGCAATTTATAATTTATTATTTTAACTATAATTATTAAATTTAATTTTTAAAATAAAATTATATATAATATTATGGTTGGTGGTTGTTGATAGAGTATGTAAAATTATTGTGGTTGGGTTGAGATGATATTGATGATGTGGAGGAGAGAAAAATTAATTAAATAATGAAGTGGTTGGATGGTTGATGATTGAGATGGTCTCTAACAAGTGCCATAAATATATAAAAAATTATTATTATTATTATGTAAATTATTATTATTATTATTATTATGATTCTACTTTAGTAGACTCTCTCACATCCGATCCTATGTACTACAAATTAATAGCTTGTCCTTTTCTTTTCCGTAAACCTCCCCTATGCAAAAATCTCTCTCTTCCAACTTCGTCTCCTACATTCCTCCTTTTCTAGAAATTTTGTTTTTTTTTTTTTTATAAATTATGTTAAATCAAATTAAGTATAATTTATAAAATAATTAAGTACTGCAGTAAGGATCTTTTGGTGGACGGTAAGTGGTTACTTTCGTCTCATTTGTTGTAATGATATACTCCCTCAGTTCTGTCGTATTAGTCTCATATTTATTTTCGGTCCATCTCATTGCTTAAAAAAAAATAAATTTTTTCACACTCACCATTAAAATATTAATTATATATCACTAACAACTCTTGGTTATTGTACATTCTCCTCCGTCCCTAATACAACGGGACGGAGGGAGTATATACTATATAGGGTCACAAATGTGTTGGACATTCCTAGAGAGGTAAAATTAAATTTGCATTCAAAAGTTATTATTTGATATAAAATTATTTTAAATATAACAATCAATTAAATATTATTTTGATATAAAGTTAAAATATCATTTATATTAATATATATGACCAATATTTATATTATTTAGAATTACATCTTTAAAATAAATTTCTATTTTCTTATTTATTGCAACTGCAATCATATTTTTTTATTAGTTCTCTCCTATTTATAATTTATGATAAGCGAATTATATTTATATTTATTCTATTTTTTCATTATTCATTGATATTGGAAATAGTTAAAACAATACGAATTTAATTGTTTGTACTATTAGTTATAAAATTTTTCAAATCGTTTAAACTGAACGAACCAAACTGTAACTATTTATTTGACGAATACTTCGTCCTTTAAACTGGCCAAACTCAACCGTGCAAGTTGCAAGTAGAGGTGGCCACGGGCCGGTTCCGGTTCGGAATCGCCGGTTCGGTGGTTCCAGAAAGGTGGAACCGGAACCGGCCCTTGTAAAAATGGTTACGGCTCCGGTTCGGAACCAGCGGTTCGACGAATATTTTTTTTTTTCAGCGACACGTGACGCTCTATAATTCGTCGATTTTCAAATTTTCAAAAATTTATCCCGCCGGTTCAACGGTTCGGAACCGGAACCGTCGGTTCGAAACTGTTTTTATTTGTTTTTTTTAAATTTAATTTCTTTCCGACGGTTTGACGGTTTAGAACCGCCGGTTCCGGTTCCGGTTAAAATCTTGAACCTAAACCGGCCCGTCGAAAAATGGTTCCGGTTCCGAACCGTGAACTGCCGGGCCGATTCAGGTGCGGTTCCGGTTCCAAATGGCCATCTCTAGTTGCAAGTGATGGATGGTTGGAAGTTGATGCGAGGGGTGTTTCTCTCCGACCCAATATTTGAGCTCGTAACTGTTGGTACTGTTAACTCCGACATTAGTATGATATTGTCCACTTTGGGCATCACAAACCCTCACAATTTTGTTTTTGGGCTCTTTTCCAGAAGATATCATATTAATGGAAGTTATGTGGACTCTTATATACACGAAATTACATCCTTCTTTCACCGGTATGGGACATTTGGATTTGATATACCCAACACTAACTACTTTATGTTTTGGTCCTAAGTGACTGAATTACTTAATTTTTATTTGAAATGCCAACTCTGTTATTAAATAGTAGTCACGTCTTCATATATAGACTTATCCATTAATTAAGTTATGCTTGAACTATTGCATGCTGTTTTCCTTGAATCTTTTAATTTATGGTTATTTATCCGACGATAACTTGTCAATCATCGTCACACTTGAATTCCAAGCCTAATCAAGTTCCCTTCAAGACACCATATTTTTCTTTAATTATCTTGATTGTCCGATTCTTGATTCATTTTAATCGTAGTCTGAATTATTATTTCCGCCGATTCATTAACTTCTCACAATAATAATGTTTTATCAACGTGCATATACCTAAAATATTGTATACCTATTTTGTTAAGTTACCATATATCTATATTAAATCATTTAATACATTGTAAAATTATTTATGGTAAGTATTTTTGGGTATTTTTTTTTTAGTGCGGTGTCTTGATGTAAGAAAAAACTTAAATCTGCATTTAATTTGCAATGCAATTTGCAAAGTCATGACTCACAAACTAAAAACACGTGATACGCCATGGTCAATGGTCATCGTCCAATATAAATTGAAGGATGTCTCACCTCTTTCTTTCTTTTCTTTTTTTTACGACAGGCGAAGCGAATGCAATTGAAGTAACTGAAACTGAACCCGCCAACATCTCTCCAAAGTTTTCTCTCTCTCTTTCTCACACACGCAGAGGATTGGCTGAAACCTGTTTATCCGCACACATAATAATCAGCGCAAAAGATTAGCCATACTCGAAGCATGCGATTGCGCTGCTGACTCGTCGCCCTAATCCCAGGCTACTGATAAATTATCATTTATCGATCTCAGATCGCGCGCGCGCTCTGCTTCAATTTGTTTTCATTCATCTCAGGTTCGTCTACGTAATTAAATTGTGAATCATTTCTGTTTTTGCCTTTTGGTGACTAACATTGCGTTATTGATTGTACGGTAGACCGGAGATCCAGAGAAGAAGGAAAGATGAGTGAGAGTAAGCGGTTCCATCTGGGGACGATTGGCGCGCTGACTTTGTCGGTGGTTTCGTCCGTTTCCATAGTGATTTGTAATAAGGCGCTTATGAGCAATTTGCATTTCATTTTTGGTGAGCTGTTTCTTATTTTCTAATTATCACGTTAGTTTTGTGGATTTTGTTTATGAGAGGATGTATTTATTTTAGATCTTGAGCTATTTAGAATTTCGCGGTTGCACAGGTGGAGTTATACTTTAATTGTTTCAACATCTTTTATTTCGTTTGGATGTGGTTTTCGTTGATTTTTATTAACAATTTCACGGTTGGAAGCTCTTAATTTCACATGTTTGCAGTTATTCCTTACTTTTAACTACTTAGATAGTTATTCGCTATCCTCGGTTGTTATTTGGTTGCTAGTTGTTGATAGTTTTAATTCTTTTTCCTGGTTCCCCACTAAATCATGTTTGCATCTTGTTGAATCAAGCTGGATATGTTTCCATTTTCTTTTAATATGATTCTTGATCCATCACATTCATTTTGAAACAATTATTATTGGAGCCTGCTGCCGAGCAATTTTTAATGGAATGTGAAATAAAGTTTTGCAATGAATTGCATCTGATTGAACTTTGTTGTCGAACTGTTTCCTAGGACTGGAGTTCATTTACCAAAACGATGAGGAAGAAGAAAACTTTGATTTGTTTTCTTCCAATTGGAAAACTAACCAGTTACAACTTAGCTGCAACCACAACTATGCATATATAATTACATCTTTGAGTCTTAAATGTTGATCACATATGTGACACTCCATAAGCAGATTGATCCTAACTAACTACTGCCACACATAGCATTTTTGTTAGCTAGTGAAAACATCTAAATTACTAATTTTCAGGATAATTAATTTTTTTTTATATTATGAAATTGACTGATTTCATCATTGGATTCATCATTCCCTCTTCTTTGATAATGGCTATTGCTGCTTGGCATTTTGTTGAGCAAGGAATGACATTTATCTAATTTTTGTCTTGAATGTAGCTACTACTCTTACAAGCTGGCATCTCCTGGTGACTTTTTGTTCTCTTCATGTGGCATTATGGTTGAAATTCTTCGATCACAAACCAATAGATTTCCAAATTGTGATTGGATTTGGTATCTTAAATGGAATTTCAATTGGATTGCTAAACCTCAGCCTAGGTTTCAATTCGGTTGGTTTTTATCAGGTAAAGTTCTCTTCTGTGTCCATTTGTGGTTCGACTTCAATACATTTCTCCAAGGTTTTCTGAATGGAAGGTCTTTCTTCACCAACTTATTAGATGACAAAGTTGGCAATTATCCCATGCACAGTACTCCTGGAAACACTTTTTCTTAGCAAGATATTCAGGTGCGTAAAATATATACTACAGAGAAGTAAATATTTGAGCTGATTTTATTTTTTAAAATATTTTTTCTTTTTGCCTTCTCAATACTATTTCATTGATTCCCTTTCACTCATAATGGCGACAGTTTATTTTTCCATTGGTCTTCTTATATTGATTGTCATTTTAAGTCTTAAGGGGTGGGCAATTGTGATCGCTTAGACTATTAAAATTTTATTTAGTAAATAACAACTAATTCCTAACACAAGTGCCTGCTCTTTTGATTATGCCTCACAAGCACATAACAGTCAACAGATATTCTTCTATCCTTCCTCTGCATAAAATTTTTGGTAAGAAATATTCAACGTCTACTGTTTTCTCTTTTCTAATTTTTGAGTTTTTTGTTACTGCAGTAGGAGTATTAAGCTTTCTCTGGCCATTCTGCTCCTAGGTGTTGGAATTGCAACAATTACTGATCTTCAGCTGAATATTCTAGGCTCTTTCCTCTCTTTCCTTGCAGTGGTTACTACCTGTGTTGCTCAAATTGTATCCTTTCTGTACTTACAAATCCCTTTGCGTCAGTTGACAACTTGAAAAGCTTTTTTAGCAGGCAATTTCTAGAAAATGAAACATGCAGAGCTGCTTTTTTACTCCCTTAGAATTATTAAGACACCGAATGAACAAAACACTACATTGAAGTTATCAGGATTATATATTTGTGTTACCCTAAAAGGGAGTGAATGCAGCTTTAGCACTGAAGGCCTGCTTATCGAGTGCAGAAAGACTATCTTTATCTTGTTTCCAACATTCAGATTGTCAAGATTTTAGCACTACATTAGGTCCTCTTTGTCACCTGAGAAGATCAAAATCACGTGAATATTTGCATAAAAAAAATAGAATAAATGACCCAGATGTCTCTGGAATGTATGCTTTCTTGTATTGCTTCTGAGCGTTAACTTCATTTCAGACTTTGAGCACATGATACCCTGTCTGATCTTCTAAAGCTCAAGAGTCCTACCTAGTCATTTTTTTTGGGAAGAATCGCTTGTTTCCCTGACATCAGCCATAATGGTTGTCTTGCAACATTTAATCTTGTTAACTCTGTGTATGCATGGGTATACCTTTCTTTAAACAATCTGTTTTCACGATGTGTTCCATTTTCTTTGTGATATATGTATATATTGCTTGAGAGCTTAACCAGTACATTCAGATGACCAACACCATCCAGAAGAAATACAAGATTTCGTCAACCCAACTACTGTATCAATCTTGTCTGTATCAAGCAATGACCTTGCTCATCTCAGGTCCATTTGTGGATAGGCTTTTGACTAATCAAAATGTATATTCATTTGAATACACATCAAAAGTAGTTGTAAGTAATATGAGTGTTTTTGCATACATTACCTGTCTTTCTATAGAAGTTGCATCTAGACCTAAATCTGTGATTGATGTTGCAGGGTTTTATTGTTCTGTCCTGTTTGATCTCAATCTCAGTAAATTTTAGCACATTCCTTGTGATAGGAAAGACATCTCCCGTCACTTATCAAGTTCTTGGACACCTCAAAACTTGTTTAGTATTGGCCTTTGGTTATGTTTTACTTCGGGATCCATTTAACTGGAGGAACATATTAGGGATCATGGTTGCATTGATTGGTATGATCTTATATTCATATTTTTGCTCCCAAGAAAATCAAGTAAAAGCTGAAGAAGCATCAGCTCAGAATCAGGTACTTACAGCTGCTCAATGTTCTTCTTCAAATGTTCTTCAAATGTCTTGCAACATAATGTTTTTCTTATCTATCTAGCGTAAGGAAGCTGAGGCTGATCCGCTTATACGAGTTGAAAACGGTGTGGCAAAGTCAACTGACCTGCCTCTGTCAAAGGGCACATCATGGGAAGTAGACAAGGATTTGCGAGCTTGAAGAATTATATCTTGGTATAGTTATATGTGCCCTTTTCTATACATGAATTTCTGTAGCATGCAAATGCACGTTCAGTTCTAGATGTAGATGAAAACCCCATTTAGTTTTACAGCTATGGGATGAGTTCAAGGATTCTTTTCTATAATCTTTGTTCTAAGAAATTCCCATTCCTAACATGCTGAAGACTCTTGCATTAGACATTATTACTCATTCTGATAAAAATAATAGATAATCAGTAAAAATACTAATGTCTTTGTACAAAGCTTTCTCCAGTAACTTAATTGAAATTTTCTCTCTCTCTCTTTCACTTTTTTTTTCTCTCTCTTGCCTAAGAATATAACTCTATTACTGCATAAGAATATTCAGATCAAAGTTTGAATGTTTGACATTAATATGTGTAGCATTATTTACCACTACATGTTGAGCTAATCATGATTTAAGAGCATAACAAAGTTTGAAACATATTATAATAGCAAATAGTTGTAGAGATACAAGGGAAATGGGTCCATGTCCATACTCTCCTAATATGATTCTGCTATACTTCGCAAATTATCTCAATCCCACCCCCTAACCCAAATTTATTCCAATTCATGAATCTGCATTTTGCTGGTTACCAAGCTCAACCTTGGAGAGGAGCTTCCAAGTCATTTTCATTAACTTCCTTCTCCTGCATTAGTTCTTTTGCTCTGCTAGCCTCGTGCATCCAATCTGTATAGAAAAGAGTGCCTGCCATGATGCCTGTACAACAAAACTGTGCTGCAGCAAGCCCAAACCATAGCCCAACAAAGCCCATCCCAAATTTGAAGGCCAATAGAGCTGCAGTTGGTAAGCCAATTACATAGAAAGATACAAAATTTATATGCCATGCAATCTTGGCACGGGCAGAGCCCACTAGAATCCCACATGAAGCAGTCTGGGGAGTGTTACCCAATTCACATAAACCTAATATAGGTAGAGCAGCTGCTGTCAAATCAAGAATCTTTGGGTCACTTGTAAAAAGTCTACCCCAAACATCTCTTACTGCAATTGTGAAGAGGAAGGCTAGAACTCCCCATAGAGCTGACATAATGAAACCTACAACAGCTGTCTGTTGTGCCTGATTGGGTTGATCAGCCCCTAATTCATGACCAACCTGTATTGCCAAACCTGCGCTGAAAGAAGAGGGGAACACGTAAAGCAAGCTTGTGGTTTGTACTAAGATGCCCATCGCAGCAACATTAGCTTGTGGATTGCTTAATAGACTGCAAAACAGTAGCAGTATTTCATAACACCACCATTCTAGGCACACTGATAATACACTGGAACCTGCAAGGACGAGGAGTGACTTCCAGCTTTCAGAGAATATACTGGTTGTATCTCCATGCCAAGGTCTCATTGAGTTCTTGGACCGCAGTAGGTAAACCAGCAGACAAAGATTTATGTTTAATGTGTTCCATCCTGAAGCTAGGGCAACACCTTTCACACCTAAACTCAAGTACACTACTAAAAAGTAGTTGATTGGACAGTGAAGAAGCATGGCGATTATCACGGATATGGTAATGGGTCTGTTAATGTTTTGAGTTCTTAAGAATGTCTTGAGAGGGTGGAAATGTGCCTGAGCAATCAAATCAGGAATTGAATACCTTATATAAATCTTTGCCACTGCAGCTATTTCCTTATCTTGACCTAACTGTAAAAGGATAGGTTCGATGTTTAGCCACAACAAAGAGATTAAAAAGGCTACAATGGAAAGGAGAAAGATAGTCTTTTTGTAGGTTTTGGTCATAATTGCCCATTTCTTTGCTCCGTAAGCTTGATAACATATAGGCTCCATCCCCATGGCCAGCCCTTTGAGGACAGAGTAGCCTGTTATGTTGGCTAAGCAAACAGACAACGAGCTACCTGCTAAAGCAGTGTCACCTATATGACCCAAGAAGAGCATAGAGATGAAGGACTTGGAATACATCATCAAGCTTGCTGATATGATGGGGCATATGATTTTGGACAAAGATGCCATCTTCTCTCCAGCCTGCATTAATTTTAATAGCATACAACAATTAGTTTAATGAGTGTGGATAAACTAAGGAAATTTCTTGCTTGCTTGAACTTACCAGAATTAAGAAGTTGGGGAACATGATGAATATGAAGTATCTTTGATGTATGCTGAGCTCTAGCCTAGAACACTGATTTATATTTGATGCACTGTGACCATTAGAATCTTCACTACAGTTTACCTAATGACTTAGGGATGGAGGTGCACTAAAGATATATAGATGCATAGCAAGTGTGTATTCCGGTATTAAGTCTAAAGTAGAACGTCGCAGAAAGAGAAAGGAAAAGCCTCAAACCTCGTGCATGCGAACAACTTGTAATATCTATGCTTGCTTTTGAACATTTGTTGTTAATATTGTTTGACTGAAATATCAATATATTCCCACAAAACTTATCTCATAATGAGCTTTATTTGAGAAATGACGCCAGTTGGCATTATTCTGGTGTATTTGTCATCTTTATAGTTTTTAGATGCAGCCAATAGGTTTATGATTTAGTATAATGCCGGTATAGTAATATGTGATGTTTAGTTTAGTTGATATATTATTACGAGATTTCATCCCTAGTTTGAGTGATTAGAAATTAATAACATACGATCAACATGTGTTATAGATCTTGTACATGGATTACAGAAAATGCGCAAAAGCTTCCTTTTCATTGAGGAAAAGGCGCTTGGTCTTATATTATGCAGATATCAATGTTTATCTGTAGCTCAAACACATGTTTTACGCTGCATTCTCCTTTTTCCCTCAAAACACGCATCCAAGTTTATCTGTAGTCTTCCCTTTCGTGCTCATTGTTGGTCGTATTCTCTTTAATTTGGCACTGATAGTTGGTGAAGACTTTACCTAGAAAAACACGCTTTTATGGTAGCGTTTGGTGAGTTTTGTTTTTACTGGAAAGGTAGTATCTGTTTAAACTGGGAAAGAAACTTCTCAAATCTCTTTGTAGCCTGATAATTTGATGATTATTGCATCATCTGAATACCTGGTGGTAGCATTTCTTATGTGCATATATGATGTTAGACTTCCACTAATGAAATTATGGCCTGTAAATATATTAGATTCAAACTCTTTATGTGTGTTGGTTAGGCTGGCAAAAGCTTTATTAGTTGCTTTGTTAATACATTTTGTTAGTTTGATTTGAGATTTTCCTTAGTTGTGTCATATTATTTGCAAATTTCACTTTGTATTAAGCAACCTGTGTGTAACTGTTTCAGATCAGGGAAATGTATTTAATGAAATGCATTACCAATGATAGCTAATGTAAGTATTTATTTTGGTATCTCTTACCTATTTAGTTGTCCAAATGCATTAATGTTAATCATCTTATAATGAGAGGAGCCTCTTTTGTTTTAGCAATATCTTACCAAGTAAAAGCAGAAATGTTGTTATATGTATACTGGGAATCAGTAACTGTTGCAGCTAAAATTAGGAAGTGCCTACAATTGTTATTTGCATTTGTAGCATTAAGTTAATCAGGGGAATTTTTATCTCGTACCTCTCTAGTTGATATCAAGGAAGAAAAATCGATGATAGAAATTATGTTATTGCATCTCTATATGTATACAAATCTTCATTGTCTTTATAATTTTTGCCTTCAATATATTGTTGATATGTTTGTGATCAATTTAATGAATAGGTACCCTCCTATGTCGCATGGATGTTTTGTGTGCTATGGATCTCAACCCGAGTGGCAGTGATGCCTTTGTTATAGTAAATTATACTTTATTTTCTTAATGTAATATTTTAGTTTTGTTTCACAAAAACTTATTCATTACACGATAGAATTAACACAACATTCATTTATTACGCAATTACAAATATTAATATTATTTTTTAAAATAATTTTATTACAATTACAAAATTAAGGTGAAAAATACTTTGTATTTTTTATTTTTAGTTATTGGAAGCCTATATATTGTTTTTATAACATCTTAACTATCAAACTTTTAGAATATATGAAGTTCTATCCTTTATTTTCATTTTATGGAATTTCATCCTATGTTATTTTTTATTATGTAATTCTATCATAATTTGTTACATCATATATTAATTGTCGCATCAATTGACAGGAGAATTTATAATATAATAATTAAATAAATTTATTTAAGTTTAAATGTTATGGGTTTAACTAACTTTCTGATTTCCTAAATAAAAAAATAAAAGATCAATTTATATTAAAAAATTAACTTACAAAATAAAACTTATTTTATTTATAAAAAATATCAATCTAATAAAAAAAACTAAATTTTGTGCCACATCAACGGCCACGTCATCAGGTCTATAGGTGATGTGGATGGTTGATGTGGCAACAAAAATATATCTAGTTTTTGGAAGGCTACATATTGTTTTCATAACCTCCGAAACAAAAACATATCTTATAAGATTACAATCACATCCAATTTAAGATTTATATACTACTCAATACTTAATTACAAGAGGAAATAATTTTAAATAACCAAATTTTATAACTACATGCAAAAAATAGTCACCCTTATGAAAAATTACACAAAATAGCCAATTTGTACTTTGTCTGTCATATATGTCTTAGTCGACCAATCAATTTTTTCGGTTTCTGTGTAAACACTAACAGAATAGTTTTTTTTATTATTAAATATCTAGGGTTTCATTTTAAAAGTAATAATAAACCAATAAAATATTAAGGAAAATCTACTCAGCTTGATTTCGACATTTTCATCTTGATTTCGGCATTTTCATCTTGATTTCGTCATTTTTAGCTTGAGTTCGATATTGTGGCTGGAATTCACCATATTTATTTTAAAAAGTATGCTAATTTTATTATTATTCATTTATAATTCACCATGTTATTATTTTATTAACGAAATTATAATTTTAATTAACAAAATTATTGTAATTAATGAAATTCGAGTTTTCAAATGGAAGTTGTATTAATTATGGTTGAAGTTTGAATATAATAATAGATGGGAGCTTGCATTTAAATTGGGATTTAACTCGGAAGAAATTGGGCTTGAATTCGCAAAAAATGAGATAGATCTCGGTGAAATGAGCTTGATTTCGTCAAAAAATTGAAAAATAAAATTTCTTTTTCCTTTTTAGATATTAAAATACATTACATGTATTGAAAATAAATTCCTGAATTGCAAAGCAAGGGTATTTTGAATTGAAATCATGCAAATCACAAGTATTTCGAATTGAAATGAGAAGCACGAGGAAATAAATGTAACAAATAATGCAATACGTGATACAATAAAATTTGAAAAATGTAACAAATTAATTAGGCGGAATTCTTTCGGACAAGCACGTTTTGTGTGACTTGTAGACCCACAAATACTATATTTCTTTGGTGCTCGTCATCTACTAGTCGATGTTTGTCCTGTCTGTGCTCCCGAAGGACGATGACTATTGCTTGGTCGACCGGCTTGGCGATTGACGATGGGTGGCAAAACAACACATGCTTGTGCTTCCGGTGATACAATCCACTCATCTCTTGGAGGAAGAGGGTGTACTGTTCCGCCTTAAGTTTCTCGCTTGATGTCTTGTAGTACTCCCAAACATAGTCGTACACACCTAAACCCTTGCAGCTGCGGCAATAATAATTAAAAATTTGATCGTTATGAATGAAAGTTTAATTATATCGATATATTTTACTAACCGAATTGCAGCAATAGCATGAGAACATGGAATGAGATCCATCTGAAACTCCCGGCAGTCGCATAAGCTGTCTTGAAGATCCACCTTCCACGTTCTAACATTGTCGGTGACTTTGAAATGATATTTAGAAACAGACGAAACCGTGTACTTGTGTGAAATATTTGCCAATGGAGTCATTTTGGCCACGACTTCCTCAGTCAAGTCATCGTTTCTTTCAAACGCCTTAGCTCGCCATTCATCGAACCATTTTTCGACAATGTGTCTATATAGCTCAGTAATGGAACAGATCAGTAGACGTCTAGCATCTAACAACTTGGAGTTGAACACTTCTGCTGCATTCTATGTCACGAAGCTATAACGGCGAACCGAACATTTAGACCTAGCCCACTTTTGAGGCCCCACTGTCATGAGTTTGTTGTATGCAATGGGGCAATGCTGTTCAATCTGGGCTATTGCCTTCTGATAGACGATAGACCGGTATGCATAGGCTGCCTTGTGGTATAACTTCACTATAGTTGAATTGAAGGTGGTTAACTTACTTTGAATATGATAACCATATAAGGCATGTGTCGCCTCTGGATAGACTGAGCTTACTGCCTTGGCAATGCGGATGTGTTGGTCCGAAACAATAAGCAATTGTGGACTACAATCGAAAGCCATTCACAGTCGTGATATAAACCACGTACAGCTCTCATCGTTCTCGATTGGTGCAAATCCAATAGCCAGAGGAAAGATTTGTTTGTTGCCGTCTTTGGTAACAACAACCAATAACACACCTTTATTTTGACCCTTCAGGTGTGTAGCATCCACCACAATCACTTGTCTTAAACAAGTCCCGAAAGCGGCACGTGACACACTTAAGGCAACAAAGAAATGACGTAATCATTGATCCTTATCAATGTCTGTAATAGTGCCCGGATTCTATTTTTGGAGAACATCGAGATATTTTGGTAGCAAGCTAAATGATTCTTCTAAGCCACCATAAATCATCGATATGTCTCCATTTCTAGCACGCAATGCATTGCTGTAACTGACCTTAATACCAAAACTCTGTTCTAGTTCAGCCATTATATCGCGCGGCTAGATGATAGATCCTTGTCTACGCATCCTCCGAGCAAAGTAGGCTGAGATCGCCTTTGATCTTATAGTTCTACTGCGGATGTTGTTTAGACTCATAGTACAACTATGAGTTGGAATGAATTCGCGAACTACCCAACATCCCGCTGAATTGGAGGCACGTAGAATGAATGTACAGTTAGGATTGCGGCTGCAATTGTACACCACCCGAGTTGTAGAAGAACGCGTCACTTTGAATTCAACGTGATGCTCCATGTACCAAAGTCTGACAGCCACGTACAAGTCCTCTTTTCTCCAAAACATTTTGCCCGTTTCCAGTTCCCCTTCCAATACTGCTTGTAGATCTGGCAATATAGGTGAGTCGGACGTATCTACTGGAATAATTGGAAGTAACCAATTATTCATTTGACCGCTTAGGCCTTCAACTGTTTCTGCCGGTAATGGGTTAGCCGGAAGTAGGCTTGATACAATGGCACCCATACCACCTTGTTCTCTGACTCAAGCAGTGAAATCTTCAATTGTACAATTGAACAATGAAGCATTGTAATTTTGGTGTTCATCACCATCTGATGAGTCTGTATCGAATTCAGCTTCGTCATCATCGGACTCGACAACTATATTTGGATTTTGTTGGTGCGCACCGTTTTCAACATCATCATCACTATCATCATCTGGAGCATTTTCGTTTAAATCTGAGACTGGAGAACTTTGACTTCCACTGCTTCCTCCTCCAAACCTCATCGATGATGAAAAACGATGTAGTTCTTATGGTGTTGGACTATAAGGGTTGTGTGGTTTTGGGCTCAACGAAGCCATGCGTGGCCTGTACGGAGATGGTTGTCGCCGAGAGCTTCCAGCACCCCTATCGGATTGCATGTTCATCACTAAATAAACCTTCGGCTCCCAGAAAATGTTACAAAGCCGTTGAAGGTGCATATCTGTTGCGAGCACCGAAGGAACCTTCCTCCCACTTCTTGTTTCAGCAAGATAATATAGGGTGTAAGAACCCACCATGGCATGAGAATCGAGGATGTATTGAATATTTCTCCGCAATTCTTCTATCGTGATATCATGAGAGGGTATCATGACAACTCTTTCATCTCCACCGATGTATTTGTATAGATTGTCCCAATGACTATTGTAATGCAAAATGATAGAACGAAAATTCATTTTTTTTAAAAATCTAGAGAGAGTTTTTGGAGATTGAGTGTTTGAGATGGTTTAGAGATAGTTTTCAGAGTATGTGATTGTTTTGAAATGAGAGTTTTTTTGTTCTCTTTTTTGAGAAAAATTGAATTGTAATTCAATGCTCGAATGGTCCAAAATTGTTTCTGTAGAGTATAGTACATATATTGAATTATTTTTGCATCTTTGCAGGTGAATTATTTCTGAAAAGTTGCAGTGTAGCATAAAGTGAGTTGGTCCAAAATTGCAGCCGTATTGTGTAGTACATATTGAATAGTCCAACTTGAGTTATTTGAGCATCTTTGCAGTAAAAAATTGACCATATTAATTATCACTTTGAATTCAATGTATTGGCATGCATGTGTTTTGTACGATGCATGCAAACGTGAATTGAGTGTCATTCACGTGAAAAAAACCGTGATTGATAATTTTTTTAAATAAAAACCGAAATATATCTCAATTTGCCGAAATTCATCTCAATTTAGCAAAATATATCCCAATTTTGGAAGTATTTATCCTTGGATTTTTTAATTTTTTTAAAATAAAAATCGAAATATATTTCAAAATGTTGAAATCCATCTCAATTTTGCAAAATATATCCCGTAAAATATATTCCAATTCTGGAAGTATTTATCATCGGATTTTTTAATTTTTTTAAACAAAAACCGAAATATATCTCAATATGCCGAAATCCATCTCAATTTAGCGAAATATATTCCGTGAAATATATCCCAATTTTGGAAGTATTTATCATCGGATTTCTTAATTTTTTTAAATTAAAAATCGAAATCCATCTCAATTTAGCGAAATATATCCCGTGTAATATATCTCAATTTTGGAAGTATTTATCATCGGATGTTTTATTTTTTAAAAAATTAAAAATCAAAATATATCTCAATTAAAAATTGAAATTTATCTCAATTTTTATTCTTTTATTTTAAATTATTTTATGCTTTTATTCTTTTATAATCAAGATTTATCCTTATTTTTATCTTGAATTCAAATTCAGCAAATTGAACTTTAGACAATATCCAAAAAATGCAATCTGAAATCAAATTAAATATAAAGAGCATTAAACAATATCCAAAATACAAACATATCAATTTTGAACATAAAGAAAATGTCAATATGCTACACTATAATTACTCATCATCATATGACAAGTCAAAAATCGACCATGCCATAAACATCCAATATTTTTCTTCCATATTTTCCCTTTGAACCCAGTATTGATTCGGTCTCCCACATATCAACTGATCCATGTGAATGCAAGCATAAACAGCTTCATTCGACTCCTCATATGCACTGAAATTTTTGGTAAAATCGAGAGCCATTTCCTTGTAATTTCTACCAAGCCTAATTTGTTAGCTTCCCAAAAATTGTCGGCACGTAAAAACTTGTAGAATTGATCTGTGATGTGCCTTACAGTATTGGCTCTATACCGCAACATCAGTGGAGTTAGTCTGTTCAAGCAGGCATCATATATATGACAACTCCTAGTAGTCAAGTCAATCCTCAGACACAACCAATGATCTCCAGCTTGAACATGCATGATTATCTTTTTTTTTTAAAAAAAAAGAAGATTAAAATCATTTCAATGGATTAAAGTGATTCAAAATTCAAATTAAAATGATTAAGACACTTACAACTGAAGCCGTGTACCAATTTCAAGAACCTGGACTATCTTCTCATTTGATGAACTTCAGTAACTCCGGGGAAACGGTGGGGACTTTACTTAGAGGAGCAAGATTTACTGGATAGGACTTCAAGAACAAAGATTGTAAAAAAACATAAGCAAAATAACAATTAAAATCGAAACAAGTAAAGTACAAAATAAAAAGCTTAATTTAAAAAAATAATTTCGAACCTGGAATCTCGAGCTTACAACACGAACCCAATCTGGATTATAAGTATGTGAAACATACTTATTCTTCATAATTAATTTCATGTTGAGGGCCTCAACATATAGCTCCATGATAATCGTAAAATACAGCAGCAAATAAATTTATAGACCCGAAGGCTAGTCGAACCCACAGGGATAGTGCAATGAAATTATCTCATGTACTGGACACAGTTTATCAATTCGCTGTTTGAGAAATCCAAATTTGAGAAGAGATTTTTGTTTTGTAAATTAAAGATAACAATGCAGAAAATAAAGGATTTTGAAAACAATTAAAGGAAACACAGATCCTAGGGTAGATATCCTAATCATCAGCATGTAAATATCAATCAACTCAGCAATGGGGAAAACATAGATTTTTGTGGATTAAATTCCTTGGTCAGACAATTAAATCCTAGATTATTAATTAGTGACTATCTCCTCTCGGTCTCAAGAACACCAAATTAATCAATCTCAATAATTATCTAATTAATTCCTATGCAAGTTTCTTCCTTTTGAGACAGAAAACAAACACAATTAATTCTCTCTTCCTATTAATAATTTTCACCTCTCGATCCATCAAGTATTAACTATAAACCTAGATCTCAATTCACCTCTCGGTCCTTCTCTTAATCTAGATTATAAAATTAAATCAGAGAATTAATCCATGCTTGAAGAGTTGATATCAATTAAACATGCATAAGAAAAGAAATCATAACCCTAGAACCTGTTTAGGGTTCTAGCCACAAAACATGACTAGAATTAAAGAAAACATTTAATTAATTGACTTACAAATAAAGGGGAACCTTCAATGTCTTGTAAAAACTCCAAAATCTCAATTATTCTAAGTGCAATAAGGCATAAAAACTAACATAATTTTCGTGCAGTTGAGTTCTTATTTATAGAGGGGGAAAAAGACCTAATTTGGGTATTGGGTAAAAATAGCAAAAACTGCCAAAACAGGCCAAAAACAGCCTTTTCGGACCTCCTTGTCGATCGACAGGGAGAATTTCGATCGACACAACCTTCAAGATCAAAATCCGGGCTGAATTTGTGACGTTTCTGAAAATTTGGCCTCTGTTTCGATCGACCGGAAAAATTTCGATCGACAGGAATCCTGTCGGTCGACAGAAATCCTGTCTCTCGACACAAGTTCTCTGGTCTGCGCAGTCTCACGGTTTTGGCCATAACTTCCTCTTCCGAGCTCCGATTGACCCGATTCCAGTTGCGTTGGAAAGATAACTCGAAGATCTTTCAAACCATATGCTCCATTAGCTCAGATTCCATCTGTGGAAGAAGTCGTGACTGTTCCTTTGAACATCATCTGCTTTCAGTACGGATTTCCCATGAATTTGGCCTAAAACGTACAAAAATCACCCATCAAAGGCATAACACCCTCTAAAGTAGACTCATGCACAAAAATAAGTAAAAACATAACATAAAGCACTTGAAACAATGGAGAAAAATATAGATAAGTGAGTATAAATATGAGCTTATCACTCCACATGGCCATCGAGATTTTTGTGTTGAGGTCTTCGAGTTTTTCAAAAAATAACTGGCTCATCTTCGCTCCATTTGTCGTTGAAACCCGGACCTTATTTTCGCCTAACTGTCTGTATTGGCGATAATTTATCACCACTTCCTTTTTCACATCTACAAGTCCGCTCTTTTTGTACTTACGCTCCGTCTTCTCATCACCACCAGATGACTGCAATTTAAAAAAAAAATCAACATAAAGAGAACATCAAATACTACAAACAATTAATTAAAATTATACCTCTTCACTCTGAGTCGAAGGCTGGGGCTGAGACTGAGACTGAGACTGAGGCTGAGAAGTAGTAGTATCGGATTGCCGGCATGCATGAATAGCTTCATTAACAAACTCCTTAATTCTTGCATTGAAGCCAGGTACCACCTCATAAAAAATGAATTGCTTCACTCGAGCAAAAAGCTTATCATCTCTCTCTTGCCTCCGAGATTCTCCTCCAGAAGATGAATCTGAGGTTTGCCTACTACTCCTCCTCTTCCTCCTCCTCCTCACTAGCTGTGTCTCTGGCTCGAACTCAGGGTGCTCAGTCTCAAGCTCAGGAAACTCGCTCTCAAACTCAGGCTGCTCTTCCTCATTCACCTCTACATTTACCATATATCCGCCTCCATGTCATGCCTCACTGTTAATGACATTCTCTATGTCATGCTCATTGTGGGCTTCATCTTCAGTCTCAACTAATATCTCTACCCTGTTAGTGTGTGTTGATGTTTCATTTTCTTTATCATCACCCTCATGATCGATCAAGTGGCCTTGACTGTGGAATGGACGCTGTGACGATAAAGGGGCCACATATTTCACACCCAGGATGCCCGATCCTTGTGCAGATCGCCAGTAGAGAGTAATTTTTTTCAGATTCAGAAGGAGGTAGGTCACTTAAAACAATTAGCTGCAAGTAGGGGTGTGCACGGTTCGGCCGAAACCGGTCAAACCGGTCAAACCAAAATAATTTGGTCGGTTTGGCTGGTTTGAGAAAAATGATTGGCCGGGTTGGTTTGAAAAATCTCAAACCGGATTATTTGGTTTGGCCGACGGTTTGAAGGATGAAACCGGCCGTTTTGGCCGGACTGGCCGTATGAATAATATAATTTTAAATATAATAATGATAATAAAATATTATTTGATAGAAAGCTAAAATATCAATTATATATATGTCCGATGCTTATATTATTTCGAATTGTAACCTTATAAATCAACTTACATTTAATTGTTTCTTGCAACCATAATATTATTTATTTATTACCTATCTCATATTTATAATTAATGACAAGCGAGATATATCTATATTAGTTTTATTTTGTGTATCATTATTTCATTAATATCTAATGATAAAATTGATATACAAGTTTCATTTTTTGTAATATTATCAGTTGAATAATCTTCAAACCGTATAAACCGGCCGAACCAAATCGTTTTAATATGGTTTGACCGGTTTGGTTTGAAATGATTATTTGGCCGATTTGGTTTGTGAAAATTTCAAACCGTACCTATTGGTTTGGCCCGTACTTTGCCACTTAAACCGGCCAAACCGGACCGTGCACACCCTTAGCTGCAAGTTTAAGTGTGAAATAAAATAAGATAAGATAGCATAAAATAATGAATTTAAAACAAATATACACACTCACATAGATGTATATTACCTGTTGAGAAAAAAGGCTACCCAATCTTTGATAATAGCTCTTTTAAAATGCCACTTCAACATATGTGGTTGGGCATTACGGTCTACTATCTTAGCACAAGCCTGCCCCAATTGTGGAATAACCTCATATGCCCAAACCTAAAAACATAATTAAACAAAAAATTAAAGATTATATTTCAATCATTTAGTAATTTATCAAATGGTGAAGAGTTGGATTTTCATACCTGTAGTTAAGCATGTCAATAAAGCCCGAAACCGATGGGTCGGCCCGAAACCGGTGGGCTAAAATGCGGGTTAGGGTAAAAAATTTTCAACCCGAAATTATTTTTAACCGAACGGGTTGAACCCGACGGGTTGGCGGCCCGAACGGGCTGAGCCCGGTGGGTTGCGGGTATGCCCGTAGGTCCGGCAATATTTAATAATTTATTATTTATTATTTCTAATATTATTTATTTTCTACTATACCCATTAATTATATACCTAATTCCCTAGACCTAATTTTCCGTCACACAAAATCTTATCAATCTCTCCCAATGACGTAGTCTTTTACCCTCAAATCGAAAAATCTCTCATTTCTTCCTCTTTCACTGTCTTCCACTCGTCACTCTCCTAATTAGCGTACCTACTCATTTCTTCCTTTCAAGAACCTTTAGCCACTCGTTGTTATGTTCACCCAAGTGAAAGCTATATTTAATTTTTTAATCATTATTTTATCATTTTATACGATGAGAAATGTACTTCTATTACTTAAATTAGTTGGTATATAAGGATTGGCGTTTTTCTTTTCTTTTCAAACTATGATTATCCACTTATCACTATTTTTTTGCAAATATATTGTTATTTGATGTCTTTTATTTATGTTGGTTCATCATTTTATTTTTTATTTTGTTTTAGGGGTTGTTAAAATATTTTAAGAAAATCTTTACAAAAATAAACTCGTAAATATTGCCAACCCGACGGGTCAGCCCGAAAACCGGTGGGTTAGGGTTAGGTTCAAGAATTTTTAGCCCGATAAAAATTCAGCCCGATTCAACCCGGACCGAATAGCCCGCAACCCGATAGGGTTAGCCCGAAACCCGACGGGTTAGCCCGATTTACATCCCTACCTGTAGTACCCAAAACGGTCCACGAAGATGTTAGCCTTTCTCAGCACTATTCCTACTAGTAGGTACATGCGTACTATAATACAAAAGTGCTTTGTATGTGTATGCACCCCATGGAAATTCGTTCCATGCATCTAAATCTTCACTAAGGACATATATCCAATTTTCTATTTTTCTCTTATCAGTGTATCCCAACCCAACAAACCAAAATGCTAAAATGTTAGTAACCCTAAGGTACAAATGCCTATGGGTACTATCAACATTTTTGCATTCAAATCGCTCTAAGAGTTGTTTACCACTAAGTTGTTGTCCCCCACAAAAGACTCGGAAAACAGTACTAACATCTAAAGAATGCTTAGCAGTAGGATTAAAATGAGAAGTACCAAATCGAAAACCACTAATAAGGGAAAATTCACTCGGTGAAAACATAAGATCCCGCCCACCCACTAGGAACCTTAACACTTCATCATTATTTGATTGAATTTGATAAGTAAAGAGTTCAAATAAAGACTGAGAAGAACTAAGACCATTATCAGCCCAACCCAATAAATGACCGAAAACCCCGTTCCTAAACTCGTCAACTAAGCCTTGTTCTTCAATAGAAAATAATGTCCTATTAATTGTATCTAGGACTTTACATTTATAGAAGAAATTAGTCTTGGCCTTGCATCCATGAAGATCATATCATATCCACTGTGGCTGCAAATTTTACAAAATTTTATATTAATTATGTGTTTTTCTCTAATTCTAAAAACAAATGAACAAGCCTTCACAAAACCAAACTAAATCAAATATTGAGCCGCACATTCATATTACCAAACTAAAACATATAAATATGAATTCATGCATGTGTATTATTGCCGATAATTTTTTTAAAAAAATTCTATCATATATTCAACATCGAAGCATATTGAAAAACGAAGCATATATCTCAAAAAAAGCAGCAAAAAATTAGAAAAAAATGCAGCATTCAGGCGGCACACATAAAATCAAATAGGAGGCCGGGAATACTAACCTGCGCCGTCAACATGGTCGGCCGGATTTTTGTTGCGTGGGTGTGGGTTTGTTGTATTCGAATGTGGTATTCCAGCCGAATGCCTCTATTTTTTCACGCCCAGTTTTTTTTTTTAGGTTTCGAATTGAATTAAGTAGGTGGGGTTGTTGAGCAAATCCATCTGGATATAATACCGAATTCCAGCTGGATTTTAAAACAACCAAAATCATCCCCATTCGGTCGAAAATCAAGCCGAATTGAAGACCGAAATATATCTGGAATTATTCAAATATATCCAGCTCAATTTATATTTAATTTAAAATAAAATTTTGAAATATATTTGGATTTGATACCGAAATCCAGCTCAATTCGGTAGGAATTCAAGCCGAATAGAAGACCAAAATAAAGCTGGATTTATTCCAGCCCAGATTTAAATAAAAAATTCGATTTATTTTAAAAAAAATCCAAATATACATCAACTTGACCAAGATATATCTCATTTCACCGAAATCTTGCTCAATTGAGACTTATTTATCATTTATTCTATTTTTTAAAATTAAAAAACTAGATTTATATTTTTTAAAAAAAATTCAAAATTCGAAATATATCTCACTTGGCCAAGATATATCTCAATTGACAGAAATCTTGCCCAATTAGAGACTTATTTATCATTTATTTTATTTAATTCTAATTTTTAAAATTAAAAGATTCGAATTATATTTTTTTAAACAAAATAAGAAAAAAATCTCAAAAGGCCAAGATATATCTCCATTGACCGAAATTGCCCAATTGGACGAGATATATTTCAAAAGGCCGAAGGCAAGCCAGATTGTTTTCAAATAATTTTTTTATATTTCATCAAAACTATCAAAATTAATGAAAAATAGAGTTGTGTTCAAAACACCGAAATCTTGCCAGATTGTTTTCAAAGAAATATTATATTTTAATACATTACAACTCTAAAAATTAATAAAAAAATAAAGTTATGTTATGCTATATTAGTAAAAAAGCAAACCGTTAAATATTTCGGACAATTCAAAAGATTTGATTGCCTGATTTAGACATTTTAACCTAAAAAATTGTACTTTGGCTATTTTTTGAAGTTTTTCATAAGTGTGGCTATTTTGTGAATGTAATTTTAAAATTTGGCTATTCTAGATTTCCCCTCTAATTACAATATCATATGTCTAATTATTACTGTACTTGACAATTACATTATTGAAGTCAAAATATTAATTGTAAATAATTTTAAGTGGTTGGACTGTAAATTGACATTGTGTCATCTTAAGACCTAATCCTAAGAATCTTTCCAAAATTGTAGAGAGAAAGGGGTCACTACTAGAAAATCATTTATTCTCCACGGATTGGCAACCAAAAAAATGTTGGTTGTTAATTTGCGACAGAATTGCAACCAACTTGTGACATATTTTAATTATTTTTTTTAGAGACAAATTTGCGACTAAACAGTTGGTTGCAATATTTTGCGACTACGATTTTGGTTGTTATTTGGTTGCAAAATGTAATTTATTATTTTTTTTAATATTCAATATTTTGCGACGTAAATTTTGGTTGGTATTTGGTCGCGAAATTTAATTTATTATTTTTTTTATTTTTAATATTTGCAACTAAAAGTTGGTCGCGAATCGGTTGGTAAATATTGAGATTTTAGGTTATGAAACTCGCGCGAATTTTATTTTTCCTCGAATCATATTTTGCCCACCACCGTCGTCTTCGAGCGAAACCTCGCACGTCCGTCCATCACCGGCTCCCTACGGCTCCCGACGGTATTCTCGTTCCCTTCTCTCTCGGCCTCTCTCTTTCTGAACTCTCTTAATTGATTACCACTGATGCAGTTGTTCGATATCTGAAGTCTCTGAGAGTGGAAGTAAAGAAGCTAGGAGTTGGAAACTCGAATGAGTAAAGGCAGGTAAGGTCTGCTACTAGTTTGTTTCTCTCTCTGTACGTCACTTGTTGTTTTCCAATATTCAAATTCTTGGTCTTCTCAAAGTCTGCCATGTTTCCATTTAACTGCAGCTTAATAATTTGTGCAATAGATTTTATGATTGCCCAGTTTTATTTACCATGTTTAAACTTAAGCCTAGTTCTAGTAGTCGAATTCTTGGTCTTCTCAGCTTTTGTATTATGAAACTTTTAGATATGTATGCACTGGATTCTGATATTCATGTATTAAAAAAATAGAAATTGCGACGGATTTATGAAGAAAAATTGGATATTAAAAATTAATTGCAAACGCAGACGGAGTAGCAACTAGATTTTGGTTGCTAAATTTTGCGACCAACAGTAGTCACAAAACTTGGTTGCTAAATTGTGCAGAGCAAATGCAAACGGATTTACGACTAAAAAATTGGTTGCTAAATATTGCGACCAAAATTAGTCGCAAATATTGGTCGCAAAATTAGCGACTAAATATTTTGGTTGCTAGTTAGTCGCAAAATGTTGCGACTAAAGATTCGTCGTAATTTTGTCGCAAAAGGTTTGCAACGGGGATTTTGTTGGTTGCTAAATCTTTAGCAACAACAGAATTTGCGACTACCGGTTTTGGTCGCGAATCCGTCTCCATATGGCGATTTGCGACCAAATATGTTAATTTAGCAACCAATTTTTCTGTCGCGAATTAATCAGTTTTTTGTTGTGGATTAAGAGAGGAAACACATGAAAAAATACAAAGAACTCTATTATTTAAAAAATGTTTGAATATTTGTGGATTATAAATTGATCTCTTTTATAACCATCAAGAGGATCTTCTCTTCTAAAGATTCTACAAAATTCTACAAGAATATACAAAATTTACAATCTTTCACCACCTTTTTTAAGACATTTTATTATCTTCTAAGGTCTTCTATATATAGCATTCCATAATTTTCTAAGTCTTCTAAAGAGTTCCATACTCTTCTATCTGATGGTAGATTCTACAACCTTTTGTTATTTCGTGTAGGGATGGTTCGGTACGGTATACCGAACATTTTTCTCCATACCTTATACCTTACCGAGATTTACAGTATGAGGAAAATTCATACCGTTGCCATACCAAAGTTTTCGGTATACCTTAGTTCGGTATACTGAGTTTTCGGTATGAGTCGGTATGAGATAATTTATATACTATTACTTCGACATATCGAATTCTGGAAATGATTTCAATTTGATTTTGACATGACATAATTTATATACCATTTATCTTATCATTCTTTCAATATACCAATAGCATACTGAAAATTTTGATATACTTTGAATTTTACAATTTTTCTATTGATATTTATTTAAGAAATATGTTTATATCAATAATATTGCTAGGTGAAAAGACAAGATATGATTTTATTTTTAATTTATCATTTTAAAAATATAAAAACAAAAATATTATTATATTTTCGGTACGGTATGTGCCGGTATACCTTCAATATTGGCATTGTCATACCGTTACCGTACCGAAGATTTTCGGTACGATATGATATATATCTAACCAAAAAATTAAGGTATACCAAAAATTCGATAATTCTGATATTTTTTCTATACGATATGTCCGATATTTTGATATTTAGGTATTTTTCCCCATCCCTAATACCGTGTCCTTTTATTGAAATCTAGAATATGATTAGAACTTTCCATAAAAACCTAAGAGCTGTGAGATTTCTTTAGAAGATTTTGAATCTGTGACAAACATGACAACTAATAAAATTAAAAATAACACACAACCATAATTCACTTTTATGCTGCGATAAGCAAGCCCATTGTTCAACGTTGGAAAAACAAAGACATCCAACTCCATTAGTATAAAGTCTTTTGAAGAACAAAATCATGAGAAATTGAAAAGCCCAAAGCAGACAAT
Source organism: Plectranthus barbatus (assembly GCA_026898455.1). NCBI lineage: Eukaryota > Viridiplantae > Streptophyta > Magnoliopsida > Lamiales > Lamiaceae > Plectranthus > Plectranthus barbatus. Next base: position 257,844 of record JAPKLW010000731.1, read on the forward strand.
ATTATTCTAATGTCAGAGTTTCAATTTCCAATTAATTATTATGGTGTTCCTTAGTGCTGAGACGTTAGGATGGAGTCGAGATTGATCCACAACAATGGTATCAGAGTTATATGTTGACTCTATTAATTGGTTCTCCACCGTAAGTGCCTTGAATTAGTTTCGACCTAGTATCACAAGTGCTTTCACTACAAGAAAAATAGTGAACAACAACGGTTAAAAACTGTTGTTAAAAGGTATTCGGAAGTGTTGTCGTAGGGGGTGTTGTTAAAAGTATACGCTGAAAGACAACGGTTTTCCAACCGTTGTCTTTTCTACTAAAGACAACGGTTGAAAACCGTTGTCTTTAGATAAAAAAGTGTTGTCTTTTCTCAGTATAGACAACATTTTTAAACCGTTGTCTTTTGTAGAAAAGACAACAGTTATAAACTGTTGTCTTCTCTACAAAACTATTGTCTATTGTAGAAAAGACAATGGTTTAAAACTGTTGTCTTTTCTCCTAAATAACAACGGTTTTAAACTGTTATTTATTGGAGAAAATACAATGATTTGAATAATCGTAAGATGCTGCAATTAATCTGTATATTTTTAATAATTAATGTATAAGCAAATGCGAAAATCACAATATTCGAAATTCATATTATCATTTCAACTCACAAATATACAAAAACAATATTCCTAAATACCAAACATCATAATATTAATCCTTTAGAAAAGTATCCAACATCTCATCTTCAAGAACACTCACAAATATTCTAAATCAACCTATATCCCAAAATCACAATTCGAAAACTAAAATGATCCATCTAATATTTCTCGAATTTGCTACGCATACATGTAATCTTGTTCTGAATCCGTCCATTCCATGCGAACATCATCAATATCCATAATGTTGTAGCTCCGATTGTTGAACTGTTAAATAAAAATAATACATTATAAAGAAACAATAAACCTCAATAATTTAAATTATATATTAGTATAATTAAGTATTACCAATAGCTGCAATGCATCGATAGTCTCAACATCAATCGATACTACCATCATCAATAACATTTGGTGCTTGCTATCTTCTTGAAGCCATGACTATCATTGATCTGCAATCCACATATTTTAACTTTATTATATGACAATATTAATATTCAGTCTTTCTTTAGACCATAAAAGAACTGAAGCAAAATTACATAGTTACCAGACTTGTAATTATGAATATTAAAACCAAACATCATATTACATAGCAAAATTATCACACAACACTTGATCTATGATGATTTCGCATCATAAAGGTCACAGTATTATACTCGAGGAACATTGTTTCATACCCATTTTTTTTCAACAAATCATACTTCAACTAGCTAAAGTAGCTACATAGAATACAAAGAACAATTTCCATTTTTATTCTGGATAAGAATTATCATTATGATAAAAGGGTCAAAAATGCATAGCTGCTGCGAATTTTATATACATAACAAAATGATTGAATAATGAATTCTAAAATTGAAAGATATTTTCTGCATAAATTTAATAGGTCTGCCAAAGGATGGCTCTATCATTACACACATACGATAGTAATCATGTCCTTTGATAGTATTTATTTTTTTATACTTCTTTTGGCCTTGCAAGGTTGTTGGGCATGTGGCAGTTTCCAAGGGATTAAAATAGGGACCTTTAATGTGCATGCTCTGCCCCTTTGGTATCTTATTCTTTAATATATGCTCGAGTATAAGAGCATAATATTTTTTTAAAGAGAGTTAACATTTAGTAGAGTTATCTAGAATAACCATCTGTGTATTTCCTAAGAATAGATAATAAACAGAACAAGGGAAATTCCTGCTTAATTGAATATTTTTAGAACTTCATCATTTTGTGGTTAGATTGAGAATTAGTGTTCTTCCTTCTAGCAGAGTTTCTTTTGTATCATGCAGAATTAAACTGGAAATATACCAATAAATGCTAGAGAGATTTATTTCTTGAAAATGTGCAGTTTTCTAACCATCATTTGTAATAGGAATTTTGTTATCTAGCATTATGGTGCATGGCAAACTCAGTTTTCAGCAGGCATTAAGGTGATTTCATCCTGAATTTGTTTTTATTTATTGTACCTATTGGTTTATAATTAAGTTGGGAGTAATCATAATCTCTAATTCCTAGCTTAGTTTCAGGTGAAAGTTAAAGTTCTTTGTCCTATTTCTTAATGCTATGCAAAAGATTAAATTATAGTTTTATCTTGTACAATAAATGAGGATCCCTGTTAAGTAAAATAATGTTACGGATCGATGTCCAGCTAGGGCAAAGGCATTCATTAGACATGGACAATAATACTCTCTTTGTTCTCCTGAAAATATTGTCACCTTTACATGAGCCAGGACCTTAATAACAGATGTTATGACTAAAGTTCAAACATTTCTACGACAGTTTTGCTGTTAAGATTTTAAAATGAAATCTTGAAATAAGAACATTGAAAACTCATCTTTACGAAGCAAAGCTTAAAACCAGACACTTGGAACAGAATGTTCCAGACATAAATGAGAGTAGATGGACAATTATACAAGGAAACAAAATAAAGAAGCAGTTCAAGAGTATTTGACATAGCAATAGGTCAGATTGACCCATGCACGACGAAAAAAAAAGATGAACGCAAAACTATTACTCCATGCAATACAAGTTGAACCAATTTTATAACTTAAAGAATCTGATTATTTTAATAGCTATATAAAATCTTATTTGTAAATACTCTAGAATTTACATGGATCTTTATCATTTTTACAAATGACAACATTGTATAATGTAGACACTATAACTTACCAAAAATAATTAGATAATCAACTATCACAATGATTATGTACTGATTTTAAAGCAAATTAATAGTTGTGGTTTCAAAATTCGCACAAATCAAACTAGCCAAAAAGTGACCTAAATTCACATTCTAAAATCTACCTCATTGTCAATGACATTAACATTAAAAAAGAACAAAGATTCCACCAAAAATATTCACTGCAAGTAATTCCTTTCATCTGGACTAACATGCCTTCAAATAATAATAAAAGAAAGGTCCAAACAAAAAATAAATATTATAATAATCTTCATTGATACATATTAATTATAAGGCAAAGACAGAAATCATAAAGTGGAAACTCGCATGGAAGGGAACCATACCAGGCACTATCACAGTTTATCATCTAACAGTAATATATAGTCCCTCATGATTAATGAACAATTGAGAAATAAGGACTAGGGTACGACCTTTTAATGCACCTCTACCAAGAAAACATAAACAACTCAAAAAAAAAATGATCAAAACATGAATTGCTCGAGTTAGAAACATAAAATAGGGAAATGTTGAGGATGATGCACCTTTCTCAAAAGAAAATTCACCAACAATAAGAATGATCAAGTCATAATTCAGATTGGGAACAAAACAACTTATGCATAGTCTTAGTTCCAGAAAATAAGGTCAAATAACCACAAACAAGAAACAAGCATACAAAAACGAATTTAACAACTAAACGGGTTTGGTTATAGTGATTACCGTTCTCTGCCGCGAAGTTCTTCAAAGTTGAGATTGCAATGGGGTCGTTGTTCAGATAATATTAAACCTCCCCAGCAATAGGGCGCAATGGTGGTGTCGGGCGCGGCAGTGGTGAAGGATCGACAGTGGCGTAGGCGCAAAAATTTCTACATGGGTGACGGCGGTGCGCACCGTGGTGGCACAGGCGAGACGGTGGCGTAGGTGCGGCGGTGGCACAGCCGCGGTGTTTCTACAATGACGAGGGTTGAACAGACCGACGGTGGCGCTGGGGCGCGGTCGCACACCCACAATGGTGGTGCAGGCGCGGCTGTCAAGGGCGACGGTGGTGCAGGGAGGCTCGATCTGGGAAGGGTTGGGAGGCAGAGAGGGTTACGTATGGTGGGAAGGGAATTTCAAAGTAATAATGTTCACTTAATTAATTAAATGTAAAAATAATTAATAATACATAAAAATATAAAATAATAAAATAACAACACGTAAATAACAACATAAAAATGTAAGCGTTGTTTTTTCGATAATTAGACAACATGTAAATAACAATACTATAGTAAAAGTGTTGTCTTTTAGCGTATTTTTGTACTAAAAGACAACACTTTTATTTTTAACAACACTTTTTAGATCTATGACAACACTTTTCAATGAAAAGTGTTGTCTTTTCAGTGTTGTTATTCACTATTTTTCTTGTAGTGTTTGAATTACTTTTGGTCAGATTCGGGGACCAAGGTGCCATTGCCCATTGGATTATGGAGTATGTGATAAATCCTTAATGATTGTCGATGTGATTGTGACGGATTAAGTAACTCAGGGCGATACCATAGATATGTGGGTCATTAGTTTAGCAAACTCATGACCTCATATTGGAAAAACAAAGATTCTCATTTCTCAACTTTATTAGAATGAGGAATTATGAGAACATAATATATCAAAAAATAAAATTGTAAGAACTTGATGTATAGAACACGGACGATATTATACTAATATCCAACTTCCAATCCTTCAACTGATTGTTGCAATATTGCTTAATGCTTGAACGTTTGGATGGAATCAAGATCCAACCTACCCAACATTCTATATTACTAAATCAGGACACAGATTTACAAACATATAATTAATATTTATTAATCTTTCTGTGGTGGGTCCATCAAACACAATCTAACCACAATTTGAATTTAATACCTCCAAAAAAACGCAATTACAAAGACAAAAGCCAATTTGAAAAAAATAAAAAAGCAATCATTTTCTATATCTTTTGATACGTACATACACATATGTATAGGGCAGCGCATCTCTGCCAATTCACATTGTTCCACATCGTATACAACAAATAATTAAGTGCAGCAGAAAAATGAGTGATAGTAGAAATTAAGCTACAAGTTAGAACTGGCCTCCTTGGAATGTTTGTCCAAACTGCCAGTTTTGTGGCGCCACGTTATAGCTGGTCACTGTCTTTCCATCGCTCGTGGTGACTCGGAACGACAGGCTTTGCCCATTGAGGTTGGAGTTGCTCTGCCAGTTCTGGCCCCAGTTTCTCGACATCGACTGCCACCCCGTCCTCGACCCCTTGATCCACACGCTGTGGACGTCCCCGGCTCCCGCCACGTTCGTTATCAGAACCAGGTTGAAGTATGAATGCCCGTTGATCGTAAACCTTATCCCGCCCTTCTTTTTACATGGTACCCTGTCAATGTAATGACTTGCTTCAGTTTGACATGTCTTGGTAATTGTGCTCAAACTAAACTGACTATTAAAAAAAGGACGGAAGAAGTATCTTTTAGGTCCTGGATTGATAATACTCCTTTAAAATATCATACCAATTCTAGATAACCGGTTTATGCATGGTATAAGCTTATTATAAAAATTCAAATTTAACTCGTTTAATACACCAAGACTCAAATAAATTTTTTATCGAATTATAAATATAAATAGTTAATTTGATTGTTGACTACCTTCGGTAGGAAACGGGAACGATGCCGGCGCGATACTGGGCGATGTGTAGGAAAGCAGGCTGAGCCATGTCGAAGTGCTGGCGGGGAGGGTTGCACCAGCCGCCGTTGTTGTTGGGGAGAGAAGGGTTTGGTGGGCAGAAGTTGGTGGCGGTGATGGTGATGCTGCCGGGGAGGCACCATCTGGGGGCGTTGCTGCACCGCACCTCGTAGCACGACCCGCAGCTCAGCCCGTTGTTGAACAGTGCTGTACTCAGCGCTGCTGTGTTTGTACCGTATCCCTGGCTGTACAAATTCCCATACCCACACGCACCTCCTGCGCCCACACACAATCACACATCAATACATCATCATCTCATCCAACCTCAATTATTGCTAAAGACAAACCATATCATTTAATTTCCCAATCTTTTTTCTTTTTCCTCTCATTTTATTTTATTTTTTATTTTTTTGACTTTCTCATATGTAAACGCAAGAAATGTTGTCGTGCAACACTGACTAAAATCTTAATACAAGATCAGCTTGTTTTAAACACTAATTAGGATATTCCTACAAATACTTTCTAATCGCATGAAAATAATTAAGTTTTTAAAAACTTCAAATTAATTTTTAGACACTTTGATGTGTGTGTGTATATACTTTTTAAACTACATGTTTTTTAGTTATTGTTAAAAAAAAAAAAAACCGATGCACAAATAAATCATGTGTCCTAGCTATCATAATTCAAATTAAAGAATCCTTATATAGAGTAGCACCAACACACGCCAATAAAATTGACTGATCATATATCCCATGATTATGACGTAAGTAATTAGCATGTGTTTAAAAAATTAATACACTTAATCGTATTACAAGATACGAAAACACGAGAAATCATTAACTAATATGCAAACAGAATCAGTACATATATATGTCATGAAACACATGTGCAATTGAGTTATGTTATGTATGACATCAAAATTCATTTCATCGACAATAAAATGGAAAGTAGTACACACTTACAGTGGCTACTTCTTTATTGTCAATAAAAAAAAAATCATATTATCGATAAGTTAAATATAAAACTTTAGTTGTTATATTTGGCATGGGGCTGCCGCTCCCACGAGCGGCCAAATTTTTTTTTTTTTAAGCTATAAATCAAAAATAAAAAATTATATAACTCGATTCAATATAATGTGGTTGAGCCCTCACGGAGCTTAAAGTCAGGCTCCGCTCTTGGTTATATATATATTTATTGTAGAGTAGAAGTGAGTTAGGTACGTACCCATTGTGCCGGATGCATCTCCTCCACCATAGAAAGTGGCATAAGCATTTTGCCATCCCCCATAATCGGCATAACTAGTTTGCAAGCTCAAGCTCAAGAGGAAGAGGAAGAAAAAGAAGAGAGAGAATGCAGCAGCCATTGATGATGATGATAAACAATGTTCGATTTTGTGCACAATTTCAATCAAGAGTAGAGGTGAGTATATATAAGTGTGAAGGCATGCAAGAAAATGACAACTTGGTACGTGTGAGAAGCAGAGCAAATGAAATATGAAATCATCCTATATTAATTCCAAGACGCACATGCATTTGTCCTAATTTGAACTACCAACTCCTAATCTTCATACATAGGCCCTACTACCACATGATTTTCTTTACACATTTTTTTTTAAATTCACTTTTTCCATCTCTATTTGCTTGAAATACATTATTCAATGTAATTTAAATTTATGATCAATCAATTATCTATTGTGAACATAGGCTTTGCCGAATCATGTAAAATTATGTCTCTTTTACTTTGTAATCTATATGTTATATAATCAGTTACGTTGATTTATAAGCAAAGTGTTTAATCATTTGCGCTTCGAGATTCGAATACATTGTAGAGTAATTCTTTTTGACTAATGTTGTGCGTGACATATGTTGGATTGCAGTGTTGGGGTTAGTTGCCGGAAATTGCGCCAGACAGGTAGCAAGTTATCGATGCAAGACTCGAGCAATGTTTGTTGGTATAATTTTGACTTTGTAATATTATTAATTGATTTCTCTTACACTGAGATCTTGAAATTCTAGAAAAACAGACCGACTTAGATTGTAATTTCATGGATCTTATTTCGTAATACACATTTTTCTACTCAACTTATGAATAATATAAAGGAAAATGTCATTTAGTGGGAAAGGCAAAGCCTTTTTTTGCTATTTCAGAATAATAAATGATTACTTGCAATTATGAAAAAACATCATTTAACATGTTCAATTTTATTTTTATTTTATTTTTTTTTTGAGAAGAAATCATAAATTTTGTCTTTATAAAAATGTTACTAATTTATTATAAGTAAAAACATAACTTGTATCGAGTTGTGAACAAAGTTATTTACAACCAATTTTTCTAGTAACCATATTGTTGAAATTAAAATGCCCAATATTTTTGTAAAACCATCTCATTAATTAATCTCCTTTCATGGAAATATATTTCTATTTAATCTGAAAAAGAATCATCATAATTCTTAAAATTATTATTTAGTGAGAAATCTTAGTCCCATTTTTTAATTATTTAAAAATATATATATATAATCCATTTTTAAAGAAGTATTATTTTTGAAAAAAAAAGGAAAGCTATATAAAACTAGAATTAATGGAGATTTCAAGCATTTGACTCTAAAAGTAGGCATCCGATAATCTATAGTATAGAAGCCCACCACGACACGTCATACATCCATACAAATATACATATATTGGTAGAGATTTCAGTTCAAATCAGTAAATATATAATAAATTAAAATGTATTTAATTGTTGTTTTTGAAGATTTTGTCCATTTATATTGACAAAGCATTTCATTGAAATTTAAAAACAAAGGTTCCATTTATTTCACCCTACCCTAGGTGAATCTTAAACATATATCCCCCACAACAACAAACAATTTTAATAAAAATATAAAATATTGATAAGATGTCGTTTGCGACCTATTTGCTACTTTTTTTAAAAAAAGTTTAAAATATTTTCTTAACATTGTCTAATTTTTTATTTACAAGTTAGGTTGCAATGGTATCATTTATGATTTCATTTTATCCAAGCAAACATGAATACCAATCAATACATCCAAAAAAATGATAGGAATTTGTACTTTATTTTACCATGTGGAAATCATATATGAAAAGATGAGTATTTTAACAAAATTAATCATTCCTTGAATATGTTATAAGAGGGGAAATGTACTTATTTTATTTCAAAAAAAATAAATGAATATTAATCGAATTTATCTCAAATTTTTTCTTTCTATTTATTTTGTCTTACCTTTTACTTCTGTTTATGAATTTCATCCCACATAACAAGTAACGTTAATTCATTAATATTTCAAGTATTTTTCTTTCACATGAACGCCACATCATCCACACTAATTTTATTTATGCATTTTTGAATGAGGGATTATCGGTGTCGTTTCATTAAAATTTTAAAAATAAAAAATCACACATTTGCTAACGAAAGGGCATTTAAAAAATAAATAAAAATTCATGTGGATGCCACAACAACATTAAAAAAAAAGAAATTCATAAATGAGCAATAAATCATTTATTACGTGGGATGACAATAAACACAAATAAAAAGATAGAATAAAATTGATAGGATAAAATTTTAAAATAAAATTGATTAAAATAGAATATTTTGAAATAATATAAGTTTTCCCTTATAGGAATAGTCACAATCAAAATGACTATTTTGAACTTTCCCAATATATATATATACCGATAAATCCAAAACAAAATATATTTTTAATAAAACTTTTATGCTTAAAATAATAATTATAAAAATATTATTCATAAAAAGACAAATGAATACAAGTACTATCCAAATATGAATTTTAGTAAACGTGTCAAGATTTCAGATGCATCGTATATACGTACAATATTGATTCCAGGTGGTCAATTTGGAAAATATTGTATCGATGAAATACCAAATAATTATTGCTTCAAATCAATAAATATTAAATCTGTGGGGGGGGGGGGTAAGTCTTATTTTGTAATATAATTATACTCCCCCTTCTATGATTATATTTCTTCTATATTACCATTTTAAAGTATTCTAATTATATAATCTAATATTACTTTTACAATAACTTATAGTATTAGAAATAAAAACTAATAAATTTAAAAAAATAAGAATATTAAAAATAATATTATCTAAAAGTTAGATCGGTTAATACTTTGAAAATCTATGATACCACAAACAAAAAATTTAATTTTTTTTTTCATATTTTTATTAAATAAAGGTATTATTATAATTTTTTTTAAATATAGAGAAAACTACTTATTTAATTTTATCTTAATGTTTTGAGTTTTAGTGATTTCTATCATAAGTTTTCTTCATTAATTGAATGCGTGGAAGAACGATGCGTGAATCAGTAACAAGCTAACGTCGTTTGTCTTAGTGGGATAAAACTTATGGACAAAACTAGGAGGCAAGATGAAATTGATTACTATAGAAAGCTTGAGATAAAATTTACTAAAACACAATTATTTGAGGTAAAATACATAGTTTTCTCTTAAATATATTATCTTTAATTTAAATAACTTCTTACATATTAAATGTTATGTATGTCAAACTTAAATTTTAAATTATAAAATTAAAAATATATATATATATATATATATAAAAGTTCACATAACTCTCGTAAATACGAAAATTTTCAAAAAAAGCCTAGTACAAAGGAATTAGAAAGGAAGTAATTTTGAGTTACTAATTTGATTGAGATATAGTAGGTAGAAGTAGGCATTCTATGATTTGGTTGAAAAATAAAAAATAAAAAACATTTTTGAAAAAATAGAGATTAATGGGGGCCTACCCACATGCAACTCCCTGAAATGATGGTTCTTCACCTTCTTATTTCATTTTCAACAAAATTATTTTGTTTTCTTCTAATCGCAAGCAATTCCACCATTGCTATTTCTTTTTTTTTTTGTGGTTCACATTCGACACGAAAAATTAAACTATATTAAGAATGGGAGACTTTGTGAAACGTAATAATTAGCATAAAAAAGAATTAAAAAAAGCATATTGTCGATATTGGTTTTTCAAATGTTACCCTGTATTTATCAAGACTAATGAATGAGTTCGGTAATCGAATAAACAATTGAACTATATGATTCCAAATCAGCAAGTTTCATGCGTTTATATTTTATTTGGGTAGGCATATAAATTAATATATTATAAATTATTTGGCTTTCTCAAATATATCGTCAACTTTACATAGTTTTTTGAATAATTTTGCTCAAAATATTAGTTTTTTTTAAATTAAAAAAAAAATATGATGGAAGCAAAAGTTCATGACAGAAAGTAATATTTTGTTGAAAAATCCAAAAGAAATGGTAATGATTTGGAGGATATGCGTGCAATTTTTACTTTTAATTTTTTTAAAAAATTGATGTCATTTTGTTCAAATTTTAGCTTAAATATCAACTTTCTGTAATCGAGCTTTTGCTTCTGTTATAAATTTTAAAAGAAAAGAGTAATAAGAGGAGTTTTGTTTAAAAATATGCATAATTTATATTATATCAAAGAAAATTACAATGATATAATATATTTGCATCTTTACCCTACTTTATTTCAAGTGAGGATGAAGCCGAGCTAGAATTAATCTAAAACTTTTTATTTAAAAGAGTTTATGCATGAATGTCTAAGGTTGATATGATGTTTAGTTTCATAATATATCTATGAGGTAACGAAAGTTTTTAGTTATCTTTTTATACAAGATGAGCATTAGAGATTTGAAAAATGTTTTTTTTCAAAAGATTTATCTATCAATTTTGTAGGGGTGACTGCATATGTTATTGGCTAAGTGAATAATGTAGGAAATTCGAGCATGGAGTGAGTTATGGGGCTCATATGTTGATCTTGCAAAAGTCTTGAGTTGATCGAAAATGTGTTTCAACTTAATAAACATTATATTTTGTTTTAGTTAGGTGGAGTATGGCCATTTGGCAGAATATGAGCGGTTCGGGCAATATATCTGTTGAGAGAAGTTATAACAACTTCTTCTCTCACAATTTAGCTAAGTAGTGTGTGTGAAATACGCTGAGCTCGAAACTTTTAGTTGTGTGGTTCTATGTAATTGTTGAATTATCCCACATCGGTCATGGACTTGTGAGTATAGCATTATATAATGGTAAAGTTCTCTCCTCCTTACAAACTAGTTTTTTAGGGAGAAATGGAGAACTTTACATGGTATCAAAACCATATTCGGTTCGATGTAGGACTTGATTGATTGGCCAAATTTGGCGAACTAAATAAATATCGAGCCTTTAGATATAGCAATTTGTTTTTTGTTTCAATCGATCGGATTTGGAATTTGTGATTTTAAGCATTCACTCGCATAACAAATTTGTTTAATTTCTGGGTTTACATCCTACCAATTGTTGTGTTCACAAATTTAATTTTCTAAATTATAATTTGGAAGATTTCTTTTACTTAAATATGGAATATTGGATTTTATTTTCAAGTAGAAGCTAGTTTTTTAAGTGATATAAAAAATGCTGTGCAATCATTTCAAACAAATAAAAAAAAAATTGACATTATTTTGGTAAATGATTGAGAAATGATAGTTAGCAATTAGATGTCGAATTTGGTTTTAGTGTGCTGAGCTAGCTATAAAGTTTTTGGACTCTTGCTCACCAAGTGTTTAAATGAGAGAGACAAGTGGTGAGTCATCATCTCATCAACCTTGAAAGTTCATGTCGTTTGATTTACTTTTTCTCCTTGTTGAGGTTTGATTTAATGTTAAATGAAGCTTTGGAATTTTATTAAAGAACAACAAACAACAACAATAAATATGTATAAAAAACTGAATCTAGGTCTGGACATGGGTTTGAGATGGGTCGGGGCTTGGTCCTGGGCTTGGCCGGGTTGGTCCCGTGCTTAGATGGGCTTGGACCTGGACTTAAAAAAAGACCTAATATGAGCCCATCGAATACACGTATGCCTGGTCCACCAAACCCGTGTTTGATTTGTGGGTCGTTCCTGAGCCGGGCCTCAGCCGTGCTGGATTGTCGGCTCGACCTAGTTGACAACTCTACTCGGAACTCTAATTAATCGAATCCTCAAAACATCTTGAACCATGATCAAATGGGTTGCTATCGAAATTTTGGATCTTTAAAACTTCATCCACTTGGGTTTCTCTTCAATCCGCAGCGACAAACTTATGGGCTTGGTACTTGATCCAATCGAATGTTTTTCAGATCAACAATTGAAATTAAGTCACTCATAACTAGGGGTACACGGTTTGATCCAAATCGGCCAAACCGGCCGAACCGAAATGATTTTGCCGGTTTGGTTGGTTTGGCAAGTGAATTAATCGGTCGGTCGGACCGTATAATTTGGTTTGGTCCATGGGTTGAGTACAGAAACCGACCGTTTGGACCGGACCGGACCGTTTACAATTTTAATAAATATTTAAATTATATATTGTACTAAAAATATTAATGTAGTACATTTAGTGCAGTGGTTCAAGCTATTCTTTGGATTTTAAAATGTGCAAAATCATAGTATTTTCATTTTTCTCCTACATTTTTATTTATTTATTGAAATTTAAAATAGACCTTAAACTATCAAATATTACAATCTCACAATTTAATTCAAACGTCGGTCGGCTTCATCATTGTTGCATTGTAATAATGTGACCTTTTACGAACTATTATGTTTGAGAAAGAGATATGAACTATTATATTTTGATGTCATAAATTGTTTATTTCTATTATGATTGTTGTTGAGGTTCGATTTCACGAGAAAATGGAGCCCTTAGAACTTCATGAGAGTGTCACAGATAAAAACGATAATTGGAAATAACAAACGAGAATTAAAGGCAAAAAATCAAATATACAGCGGATGAAACGGCGTCAATATAACCGCTCTCAATAAATGAGAAGAATCTGTATAGAATTTGGCAGAGTTACGGCTATGTTTTGCTAAGAGAGGATTGATACAAAAAATGAGCCCCCTGCCCCTATTTATAGACACGATAGGGGCAGACAGGCATTAGCTAACCCTAGCCGTCGAGCAGTAATGGCTCGCCGCGAATATCGGACCGGTCGCGCATTTTTCGGGGAAGGTTAGGGCTTCCAACGATCGGGCGCCGCCAGTGAGCTAGGGTTTTCCTTCCTGGAACTCCTCGATATCGACTCTTACGACTCCTCGGTGGCGAGGCTCTTTGATAATCGATGGCGAGGCCTTGACTTGGGTGGATTTTCAGTGTCTTGTTGACGTTGGTGGACTAGCTTTACGAGTTGGGCTCGTCTGTGCGGGCCGACTTATCTACTGGGCCTGGGCTCGTGGGCCTGGTCCCAACAATAGCCCCTTTTGGTTGCAGGGTCTGTCCGGGACAGGCCGTGGAATCAAAACTATGAGTTAAGACTCAGTACAGAGTGCAAAAAATCGAGGTGTCCAAGAGACTATCATCGGGCCCGGGAGATACTTCCTTAGAGAGTAACTCCGACAGGGAGTAGCCGGGATACTACTCCTGGCCAATACGAAGGTTCCGGGGAAGCGCAAGCGGATGAGCGTGCGGGGGATACCGGGATACCGCCCCGCGGGCTAAAGCGTGATTCCGGGGGTCACGCGGATCAGAATCATTCCGGGGAACGTTCTCTTGCACGGAGCAGGGCTCCTATGCGTGCACTCTGTTTGGGCTCCGTAGAGCGCTTGCAGGGCGAGTTATAGCGGATCGTAGGGCACCTGGTGAGCTCCCGTGGGGAGGCCTCGCGTTCCCGTTGAGGGTACCGATCGCGTTATAGTTCTCCCGGCTGTGGGGTATTGTTGCCTAGGGCCTTGCCGTGTGGGTCAGCATGGAGGAGTTAGGCGCATCGAAATCGAGGCGTGATACGCATCGATACCGAGGCCCATGTTTTAATTTTGCCGCCCCTGGAGTGGCATGTTCGTAATATCTGCCAACTCCGGGGGCAAAGTTGAGGAAGCGAACGGTTTCTCTTTATAAATACAGGCACGATTCCTCACTTCGGCACTTTCACTCTCACGAGCTCTTAACTGCTTTCCCTTTTTTCTCTGATTGCTGCTACTTCGGCGACGGCGACGTAATACTTCCGGTGATCGCTCCGGCCGCTGCATTCATAGTCATCGCATTGCCTGCTTTCCGACCAACCAGGTAATCTTTGCACCATTTCTCGTTTTTTATCGGTATTCCGTTTACATTTCCTGCGTTAAGTGCCTTCGTACTTCTTATTGGATTCGTGGGGGGATCATTCGAGGCTGAATAGGGTATAGGGTTTGACGATTTCGAACGTGTAGGTGCCGATTGCTCATTCCCTTTTTGCTGCTATACATGTTCGTGAATTCTTATTGCGTCGTTTGTGTTTGTCCCTGTGATTTGTGGGTTAGTTTGGTGGTACGGTGATCAGGCTTGTTGCGTGCGTCATTGGGTATGTCGGGTTCTAGGATTCATGTTTGCTGCTCATGTCAATTCGATTATGCTCGTGAAGTCTGTTTTTCTTTTTTGATTGGGGTACTATAGATGTGACGGGTTGTGTTGTTGAGATTCTGCGTTCGTGCGTGTGTATTCTTTTCTGGTTGCTTGAGTTTGATATCTGTCAGTTGCATGGAAGGGTCGGTGCATGTGCTGGTTTAGTATTGAATTTCATTTGCGAGGTCTTTTCCCTTTCGCTTCTTGCGTGCGTATTTTCCGATTGCATTTTTTCGTTTCCTTGTTTTTTCGGGGGACCTCTTTCTTTGCCAATTTCTTGTTTTGAATCTTGCGTAGTTACAGTTTTCATGACGAGTTCACCGGTTGAGATTTGGGAGGAACCTTCCTCCTCGTCGAGCTCTAAGGAGTCGGCGATAAGGGGTTCGCCGTACCGTGAGGAGGCATCTTCGGGTACCGGAGAGGGTCGGCATCATGTCGAGCAGCCGGTCCTCGATATTGACCCTGAGGAAATTTCGGAGGAAGAGGGTACTGATGAGGCTAGTGAGGGTAGCAGCGAGTCCTTCGTGCCCTTAGAGGTTGATAGGTCTTTCGTGAAGAAGGATCAAATCAATCCTGACGATCCGGTTCGCTTGGCTATTTCGACCGCTACTGAGGAATCGGTGATGAGGAGTTCGATAGGCGTGGCATGCCATAAGATGGCCTATACGTTGCCTTTGCCCGGGGAAAGATGTTGCCGATCTCCTCGCATCGATGAAGTGGCGTTCTTTCTTCCGGTGCTAAAGTAAGGGATCGGATGGCCTCTCCATGCGTGGTTCCAAGCCGTCTTGTTTTCGTATGGGCTGGCTCCATTCCAGATCGCACCGATCAGCTGGTGCCACATGCTGGGGACACTTCTTGTATTTTATGATGCCGGGCTTGGGTACCCAACTCTTAGGGAGTGGCATTATTTATATAGGTTAGCGAGGTATGAGGCCGGTTACTACTTCCTGTCGAAAAGAGACTCCTTGTCTGAAGCGATGATCACCGGTTGTAGGAAGAACACCCCGAGTTGGAAGAACCAGTGGGTATGGGTGCCTATGAGCCATTCTGATCCCGAGTGTTTGTCCGAGTGGGGCGTTCCAATAAGTGCGGTCTCGTACATATATTAAGTGTGAGCCTCGATATCAACCCTTTGTGATAACTCACCAATGTTTTTGTCTTGCAGGATACAAACAGACGGTCCTTACTGACGAAGAGGAGAGTCGGATCGACATTGCCTATTCGAGAGAGGATCGCAAGTTCTCCTCGGTCAAGGGCAAGCGGAGTGTTGGTGCTGAATTTTGGGTGAACGAGAGTGGCAAGAAGGAGAAGCTCCCCGCAGATATGGCCAATTTGTCTCCAATGGACTTGCTGGCTGCAATGAGGGCCCAGAAGAGACCACGGGAGGTCTCGTCCTCGACCCCTACAGCCGAGGCTCCCTCATCGAAGAAGCCTACTGTCGAGACATCTCGCGTGTCTCCGGTCGTGCCAACCGAGAGTCGAGTGGTTACTGAGCAAGCTGGCAATACCGCCGTCTCGGTGCCGACTCCCGTCTCTGTCCCTCCAGTCAATCCGAAGAGGGCTGCAACCCCTCCTCTTTGAAATGTGCGCGACGAGAGGAAGAAGAAAAAGGCTCGCAACGCTAGCGTGGACTCCAGGACTCGGTCGGGATCCACCAGCCAGCCTAAGGAGGCGGACTTGGTTCTAGTTGGCTCTGGATCGACGAGTATTGCCTCCTCCACGGCTGCTTATGCATTGCATGTCAAAAAAGTCCTCGATGGGGACCTTCGAGCTGAAGACTTCGACAGTGAGTATGCTCGTGAGAACTTCGGTATGCAGAAGACTCTCCAGGAGGTATGAATTTCGTTGTGCTAGGATGAACTTTTTGTATCCTAACCTTTTGTACTGATTTGTTGCGCGTCACTTGTGTAGACTACTCGGACTTTTGCCATCTATTCCGAGCAGCTCCTCAAATCTTTAGACTCGGCTAGCGAGGGACTGGGCCAGTCGGGGAAGGAGCTCCAGGCTGAGAGGGACAAACGGGCCGATTTGGCCAGTAAGCTTGCTTCGGTCTCGGGGGATCTGAAGGAGTCCCAACTCGAAGGTCAGAGGTGGAGGGAGAAGTACGAGGGTCTCAAGAAGGAAAGGCAGGAACTCGCGCGTCGGTGCAAGGGCCTTGAAGGAGAGTTGAAGGCCTCTGCCGCTAAGTTCGAGGAAGAGAAGCGCAGGACTGAGATGGAGCTCGATTCCTTCAAGGGTCGATTCCACAAGAGCCAAGAGGAGAGGCTCAAGGAGCAAAAGGCGTACGAGGAGGAGGTGGAGGCGCTGAAGAAGGGTTACGAGGTAGATTATCAAGAAGTTATAGCGAATCTGGAGTTCAAGTCGACCTTCGACCTACTCGTGCAGATGGTGACTGGATCTATCTGTGTCGTGGTTGGTCGGAGGTGTTCGGATTTTGACCTCGAGAACATCAAGCGCCCTGCTACGCCTCCGTCCTCTCCCCGGGTCATCACTGAGGGGAATCTCCTCGACGTCGAGATGCACAAGACAAACAAGGAGCCGACCCGCCTCGACTCGATCCCCGAGACCGAGGTGGAAAGAAGTGCTGAGGAGAAGGAAGCGGACAGCTTCATTAATGAAGACGGTGGAGGGGAAGCTCAGAAGAAGGTGGATGGGGACGCTGCTGCCTGAAGAATAGTTCCTTAGGCGTTCCCCATTTTTGTAAAATCCCAATTGTAATTTCTTTTGACGCACAATTGTAATGCTTTTATCTTGCTACTACTGAATCGAATGTTCGTTGTTTTCACTCCGCACCTTTCGTATCATGCTATTTTCTATTGTCGAAACTTGTTATGTGCTTGTTTCGTGCTTTGTCTCTTGTTTGCTGAAAAGGAACTTCATTGTTGAAGTAGACGACTCGACGTCGATGGATTTAGGGGGTCGATGCCGAATAGTTTATCCTGTCGACATCGAGCCCCAGACTTAGCTGCGAGACAAGTGGCGTGGGGTCAGGTTGGGCGATGCCTAGGCATCGCCCCTCCGACGCTCAAGTTAGTAAAGGTATTATGAATAAAAATGACGAAATAAAAAGAATGAATAGGATATGGATACGCGTATCTGTATACTAATGATAGTATTTCTTCAGGTGTTTGATATTCCAACTATTTTGCACTTTTCTCCCTTCCAGTGTTTCGAGCTAGTAAGCCCCGTGCCCTACTACTCTCGTCACCTTGTAGGGGCCTTCCCAGTTTGGGGCTAGCTTTCCTGCTCCGGATTCTTTCGTGTTTTGGAACACTTTTCTCAGGACTAGATCTCCTTCTTGGAAGCTCCTAAGCTTCAGTTTTTTGTTGTAAAATCTTTCCACTTGAAGTCGCCTTCGGGAGGCTTTGATCGCAGCGTCCTCGCGTATCTCGTCTAAGAGTTCGAGATTTTTCTCGAGTAGGTTTGTGTTCCCTGTCTCGTCCGCAAATTCCACTCTGGGACTATGGGCAATTATCTCGACGGGCGCCACGGCTTCGACCCCGTATGCTAGTGAGAATCGCGTGGCTTCGGTGGCGGTCCTTGGGGTGGTCCGGTAGGACCAAAGGACTGCAGGAAGTTCTTCTACCCACCTGGATCCGTGTGGACTTAGTTTCTTCTTCAGTGTGGTCATTACCGTTTTGTTGGTTGACTCCGCTAGGCCATTAGCTTCAGGGTATCGTGGTGTCGAGAACACCAATTTTATCCCGTAGGTGTCGCAGAAGGTTTGCATCCTTTCGCTGGCGAATTGCCGCCCATTGTCTGTGCGTATCTCCTTCGGTATTCCAAAGCGACACAGAACATGCTTCCATAGAAATTTGATAACTTCTAGATCGCGGGTTCTCCCCAGGGCTTCGCCCTCTACCCACTTGGTGAAATAATCCGTCACCATAAGGAT
Source organism: Plectranthus barbatus (assembly GCA_026898455.1). Classification (NCBI taxonomy): domain Eukaryota; kingdom Viridiplantae; phylum Streptophyta; class Magnoliopsida; order Lamiales; family Lamiaceae; genus Plectranthus; species Plectranthus barbatus. Next base: position 276,651 of record JAPKLW010000731.1, read on the forward strand.
ATGATCCTTCTGGCCAGTTCCTTTTGGCAGCGGCCCTACTAGATCCATTCCCCATACCATGAATGGCCACGGAGTGATGGTGGCGTGGAGAGGTTCTGTATTTCTATGGGTGGAAGCTTCGAAGCGCTGGCAGCTATCGCACCTTTTCACGTGGTCGACCGCGTCTTGCTTCAGAGTGGGCCAGTAGAAATCAGCCGTGATTACTTTATGGGACAGTGATCGAGCCCCTGCATGGTTGCCGCAATCGCCTTCGTGTATTTTGGCGAGCACTTTTTCTGTTTTGGGGGCGGCGATGCACCGAAGGAGTGGCCCTTTAAATGATCGCCTATATAGTCCGTCATTGATGAGGGTAAAACAGGCGGCGGTCCTCTCGATCTTCGTCACCTCGTTCTTGTCTCCGAAAGTGGGTTCTCCGGCCAAGTATCATGCGATTGGGACTCTCCAATCACTCCCGTCTAGGTCGACGGGCGCGACGCTATTCTGAGTGGAGACAGACGGCGTTAACAACCAAACCTCAGGGATTGGCCGGGCATTCTGAGAGGAACTGGTGGAGGCTAGACTCGCTAAGGCATCTGCCCGGGCGTTCGATTCTCGGGGGATGTGACGGAGGTCCCACTCTTCTATCTTTTCCTTGAGCCTTTCGATCAAGGAGTGGTATAGTTTCAAGCGTTCTTCTTTTACAGCGTAAGCACCGTCTAGCTGGTTAACCACTAGCTGAGAGTCACTTTCAGCGCGAACTCTGTGAGCCCCGAGCTCTACGGTGAGTTGCATTCCCTGGACGAGTGCTTCGTACTCAGCCACATTGTTAGTTGTGGGAAAGTTGAGCCGGATGGCCCGCTCATAGCTTTCTCCGTGCGGGTCTATCAGGACTATTCTGGCCCCGTTGCCGTGCAAATTGCTTGCCCCATAGATTTTCAAGGACCATATGCCGGCGTCCTCGTCGGCCTTCGTCATGTGGGCTACTTCGTGCTCCGCCTTCAGTTGCAGGTTCGTAGAGAAATCTGCCACGAAGTCAGCTAATACTTGTGACTTGATGGAGGTTCTTGGTTCGTATTGGATCCCATAGCCTCCTACTTCGACAGCCCACTTAAGCAGTCGCCCGGACAGATCCGGTTTTGACAATACGGCTCTTATAGGATAGGCCGTGATTACTTTGATGATATGAGCTTCGAAGTAGGGTCGTAGCTTTCTGGCGGCGTTCACGAACGCCACGGCGAGTTTCTCTAGGGCGGTGTACCGAGTCTCAGCGTCCAGTAGGGATTTGCTAGCGTAGTGCACTGGATGTTGCTTGCCATCTACCTCGCGTATCAGCACGGCTCCGACCGCGTGGTCCGACACTGACAGATAGAGTAACAGCGGCTCGCCGTCGGCTGGTTTGGACAGCAGAGGTGGGCTGGATAAGTAAGCTTTTAGTTTCTCAAGCGCCTTTGCGCATTCCTCGGTCCATTCGAACCGTTTACCCTTGCGTAGGGTGTTGAAGAAGGAATGGGTCCTCTCGGAATAACGCGATATGAAACGGCTGAGGGCAGCAAGACGTCCGGTCAGCTTTTGTACCTCCTTCGGGGACCTCGGGTGTGCTATTTCCTGGATGGCTCTAATCTACGTGGGGTCTGCCTCTATCCCCCTCTGGGTCACAATATGACCGAGGAATTTGCCGGAGGATACCCCGAATGAACATTTTGCCGGGTTTAGCTTCATGTCGTATTTTTCTAGGATTTGGAAAGCGTCTTCTAGGTGGACTACATGGTCTCGAGATTCGAGGGACTTGACGAGCATGTCGTCAATGTAGACTTTCATCGTTTTGCCGATCTTTTCCTTGAACATGGAGTTAACGAGGCGTTGGTACGTAGAGCCTGCGTTCTTTAGTCCGAATGGCATCACCTTATAACAGTAGATGCCTTGGCTAGTGATGAAAGTTATCTTCTCTTGGTCATCGGGGTGCATTTGGATCTGGTTGTACCCCGAGAATGCGTCCATGAAGCTCAAGAGTTCGTGCCCTGCTGTGGCATTAACTATGGCGTCGATATGTGGTAAAGGATAGGGGTCCTTTGGGCAAGCCTTATTCAGGTCAGTAAAGTCAATACAGACCCGATTTTTGCCGTTCTTCTTCTTGACGACTACCACATTGGCAAGCCAAGTGGGATAGTGCACCTCTCGTACTGACCCAATGTCGATGAGTTTCTGCACCTCCTCATTAATGGCCTGATTCTTCTCCGAGGAGAATTTTCGTCGCCGCTGTTGCACTGGTCTGCAGTTTGGGTCAACTTGGAGGCGGTGCGTGATGACGGACGGGTCAATCCCGGTCATGTCGCGATGTGACCAGGCAAATACGTGGACTTTCCTCCGGAGGAACCCTAGAAGGGCGCTCCTGACGTTGGCGGGAAGCTCCGCCCCTACGAAAGTGGTGCGAGTCAGATCAGACTCGTCGAGGGTTACTTCCTCCAGCTCCTCGGCTTCTGGTCGACCCGCGAGGGTCGATACCGAGCCGTGTTGTTGCGAACAAATGGCTCGAAAGCTTGCGTAGTAACAGTCCCTGGAAGCTTTTTGTTCTCCTCGGATAGTCTGGATTCCCCAGGGAGTGGGAAACTTAAGCGCTTGGTGATACGACGAGGGGACCGCCTTGAGTTCGTGGATCCAGGGCCTTCCCAGGATTGCGTTATGCGCGGAGGTAGCGTCAACAACTTGGAACCTCACGTCCAAGTTTAGGCCTCCGCAGTACATAGGCAAAGTGATTTCCCCGACCGTTTGCTGCTGACCCCCATTGAAGCCATAGAGGGTCATGGTTATCGGTTCTATCTTGCTCAGAGGGATCTGCATTTCCTTCATCGTTCGAAGGAACATAATGTTTGCGGAGCTGCCGTTATCTACAAGCAGCCTCTTCACTTGGCAGTTTGATATCAAGAGTGATATTACAAGTGCATCATGGTGTGGATGGATAAGTCCCGGCGTATCCTCAGCGGTAAATTCGATCGCCTCGTGCTCTTGCGCGGGGCTGATGTGATGGATCTCCTGATTGAGGATTCTACGGGCTCTCTTGGCCGCACAACGCGACCTTCCACTAATCTCCGATCCCCCAATGATCACATGGATCGTTCGCTCGACGGGTGGTGGCTTGTTCTGAGGTTCTGCATTCCCGGTCGGGTTGGCTTGCCTACCCCTAGTCCATGTATTCTTTCCTTTGTTGGTCAGGTACTCGGTAAGGAAGCCCTTCTTTAAAAGCTCAAGTACCTCCAGGCGTAGAGCCTGGCACTCCTCAGTTTTGTGACCGTGGTCATTGTGGAATCCACAAAACTTCTTCGTGTCCCGTGCCTTGGGGTCGGATTTCATCTTGGCGGGCCACTTCACAACGCCACCGAGCCCCTTGAGCACGTTGTTGACCAGGTAATTCTGGTCGATACAAAGGCTGTACGGAATTTCGCCCGTATGCGGCGTGCGGCTGTAAGGATGATCTCGCCGGGAGCGTCGCTCATCGCGAAGGTCCTTACGATCTACGTATCTCGACATAGAGGAGCCTCCTCTATATCGAGGCTCTCGGTGTTGGCTAGCGAGTTCATAGGCCTTCTGCTCGTTCAGGCGCGCGATACGGTTCGGTTCGTCTTCCTCCCAATTAATTTCTGCCCAGACCTGCGAAAGGACCGAGTCCATGTCGTAGCAAGGATGACTGGTCAGGTCCCGGTAGAGCTTAGAGGATACGTCCAGGCCGTTCTTGAAGGCGAAGATCGTAGTGAGAGGAGGGCAGTTCGGTATAGAGGCGAGCTCTTGGTTGAAGAGCCCCACGTATGACCGTAGCGATTCTCCCTTTTTGATGCGTATGCTGTTTAGAGCATCCGGGTGCTTGGCTATGCGTCGGCAGTTGGAGTATTGTTTCCTGAATGCCATGTGGAGCTCCGAAAATGTCGAGAAGGAGCTCCTCGGTAGATTGACGAACCACTGAAGCGCTGGTCCGGTTAGACTCGCCCCGAAGCTTTTGCACATGCAGGCCTCGCGCAACTCGCTCGGGATCGAGGTGGTTAGCATCTTCTGCTTATAGAGGGCTACGTGATCCTCCGGATCGATTGTCCCATCATAAAGCTGGAACGAGGGCGGCACGAACCTCACGGGGACATCGGTGTTAGTGATGTCGGGTGTGAAAGGCGAGTCAGCGTAGCTATCGCGCGGTATCAGTGAATCCGGGGGGATGATCCCCGTGATGCGGCAGATGAGCTTTTCCAGCCTAGCCATGCGCGCCTCGAGATGCCTCTCGTATTCGCCCCGTGGCAGTTCGGTGGCGAGACGCTCGGTCGGATGGTATGTCGTTGCTCCCGCGGGCCTACGTCCGAGGCCAGACGTAGCAGGCGTGTCTAGATTGACGGCCTCCTCTAGATCGAGGGCTAGGTTCCTGCGAGGATCTGGTGGTTTCTCGCTAGTAAGGGGCTCCTCGATGAAAGGCTGCTTCTGGGACACCTTTTCCTTACGGAGCTGGTCGTTCTCCTTTCGCAAGGCATGATTGGTGGCGTGCAACTCCATGATTCTGGAGTCCGTCTCCTTCGCCCGGCGCCGGTTCTCCTCGGCTTCCTCGGCTAGTCGGGCTAGGATTGTGTTCAGCAGTTCCGGAGGTACGGCCTGAGCGCCGCTGGTCTGCAAAGTCTGTCGCACCAGCTCGTCGACAGGGACGAGGTCCTTCGGTGTCGAGGAGCTCGGTTGGCGAGCCCCAGCTGTCTTCCCCGCTTGATTTCCCATTTTTCCACTATTACCTGTCATGGAATTAACAAAGAGAACACAGAAAATAGTTCCAAGGGCCCCACGGTGGGCGCCAAATGTTGAGGTCACGAGAAAATGGAGCCCTTAGAACTTCATGATAGTGTCACAGATAATAATGATAATTGGAAATAACAAACGAGAATTAAAGGCAAAAAATCAAATATGCAGCGGATGAAACAACGTCAATATAACCGCTCTCAATAAATGAGAAGAATCTGTATAGAATTTGGCAGAGTGACGGCTATGTTTTGCTAAGAGAGGATCGATACAAAAAATGAGCCCCCTGCCCCTATTTATAGACAGGATAGGGGCAGGCAGGCATTAGCTAACCCTAGTCGTCGAGCAGTAACGGCTCGCCGCGAATATCGGACCGGTCGCGGGTTTTTCGGGGAAGGTTAGGGCTTCCAACGATCGGGCGCCGCCAGTGAGCTAGGGTTTCCCTTCCTGGAACTCCTCGATATCGACTCTTACGACTCCTTGGTGGCGAGGCTCTTTGATAATCGATGGCGAGGCCTTGACTTGGGTGGATTTTTAGTGTCTTGTTGACGTTGGTGGACTAGCTTTACGAGTTGGGCTCGTCTGTGCGGGCCGACTTGTCTACTGGGCCTGGGCTCGTGGGCCTGGTCCCAACAATTGTCTTGTACTTTGTCGATGAGAACCGTTGTTTATTTTTTTTAATTTCTCAAATAAATTATTGCTAAAAATATAATTTTTTTTTTATGTTTTGACTTTGCTCGTTAAAGTCATGTTCCAAACCGTTAAACTGGCCGAACCAAACCGTTTTATTTGGTTTGGTTTGAAAAATTAATTTGGCCGGTTTGGTTTGAAAATTTTTCAAACCGTATTATTTGGTTTGGTCCATACTTCGACCTTCAAACCGGCCAAACCGGACCGTGTACACCCCTACTCATAACCAGCTTTATATTCTATTAATTCATTTATTCAAATATAAATTATTCTAATAATTTATATTTGCTATTGTATTTCTGTTACTTCTGTTCTGAAAAAGATATTTGTTCTCCGCTGCTGTTTTCTTTTTTTTTTTCTCCGACGGAACGACGTCGTTGCGTGTGAGCATCCCAATTGCACAACTCTAAACCTAATCACTCTTTCCCAATCCCCCAGCTCCCCCTCAAAACCCTAACCTTAATGGCATCTGAAAAGTTGGGAATGGTCCCAACCCATCCAATTCACAACGGAGCCAACCCCCATACTCAGCTAGTTTTCCCTGAAGCTTTTGCCTGCGCCTCGCAGCCGCCTCACCGCCGTACCGCCGTCACTGCTGATCCCGCCCAAAAAGCTACCACCCGAGAGTTTACTGCTTGCTTCTTCGATCACCGCTATTTCCATCCTCTGCCCCAGCAGCAGCAGCAGCAGCCGCCGCCACCGCCGTCCCAGTCTCGCTATCAATGGAGTGCCAACGGCCGTAGCCCCGGGGGCGACGCCACGGATGATGATGACGAGGAAGATGACAATGATGATGATGATGACGACGACGACGAAGACGAGGAGGAAGAGGAGGAAGTTGAAAATGATTTGCAGAATGCTGTGACTGTCGCTAAAACCTGTGGGAGTAATCAGAAAGATAAACACAGTGCCGGCAATAATAGTCTCAAGATGAAACACATTTCAGCATTCGGTGACTTGACCATAAAAATCAAAAGCTTGCCTACTCTGTTTCCTTTCAATTATCTGCAACTTAATTCATTTCTGTGCATTTTAGGTTGCAAAGACGGGAATATGGCACAGTGTGGAAATAAAACTAATAGAAGTAGTAAAATTGGTGAAGTGGGAAGAGCTACTGGCGGTGGTGAAGTGTACTACTCTCAGTATATGAATGGGCCAGAAGGTCCTAGCTCATCATCAGGGCAGAAGGATATTCCAACGGCTGACGGTTGTGGGTTTAGTGGAAGTAAAGATGGGTCATATCTAAGTGAATCAGGGGATTCCCTGAGGGCTATCCTACTAGACCCTCTCACGTATGTGTTTTTAGTTGACAATTTTTCTTGATTTTTGATCTAGTGATTTCTTTTTGTGGTTTATTTGTTTTCCCTTTAAGCCCTTACTAGAATTTGAATAAGTAGCAGTGTTTCAGATACTGTTTCTAATACTAGTATTTAGATTGTGACAAGGTGAGCTGTAAATTGATTTCTATATTAGTTTCTGCTGCTGGCCCTGTGCTTACTATAGACATTGATTGAGCTGATGGTGTTTATCCTGGGAAAACTTCCTTATAAAATTCTATATGGCTATGGTCTTTTCTGGCGCATGACTTTATTCTCTGCTAACTGAAGCAGACTGCAGTTGGAGTGCAGCATGCTTCAAAGTGTAGTACTGTTATCATTCTGTAACCTGTAATTTGGTAGACCGGCCTAATCATGCATTGCCATCTGATTGAAAACACAAGTAATGTCTTGTGGATCATTTATGCTTTATAAATATATGTATGAACCACACTACACCTAGGTTGATCCCTTTCGTGTCATTTCTATACTTTGTAAGTTGGTAGTTTATGTATTGATCTTGGTCGTCTCTATTAACTCCATACTGTGTGAATTTTTTTTTAAAATTTTCATAGCATCCACATTGTACATGTTTCCTTGGGAAAATGATAGGGACGGAAGATAATAATCTTAGGGGGTAACTGTTGCATATGGTTATGCATACACATTCACAATTTACTATATCTTGAAAGTTTTACTTAAAATTATGTTTATTGACCGCAATAAATGTGCATTAAATTTCTATCTTTACAGTGGAACACTTATGGAAGAAGCTATGATATTGCCCTGTGGACATTCCTTTGGTAGTGATGGAATACAACAAATTATTAGGATGGTAAGTTATGAAAACTATGAACTACTTTAACTTGGATATGTACTGAATTCTTATTAGGCAGACCAAATCAGATTTACTTTTTCATTAGGAAACTGATTCTTGCAGCTGATAAGCTATCTTAATTACACCTTTAACCAATTGCTCAGTTTTCCATTTCATATGTTCGAACTAGTTCTCCTTAGTCTTAACTTGTACCGTACATAAGATTTTCACTATATTTTGAATATTAGGTTGTCATCGAGCTAGGGATTGTATTTCTGGACATGAATTTAAGAATGGAGCAATGATAGGAAATACATGATATTGACAATGCATATTGTAGCATTCGTCTGCACGAGGAGTGAGAAATTAATGAAGTTTTTTTAAAAAAAAAAAAAATTGTCCCCCATTGTTCATAATTTCTTTTTCAAGAAACCGTTTATTGAACTAAATTTAAGAAATTTACTGAAATGATACTCTGAATAAAATTATTTGCTAGTTTTTCTATTCTATTTATTTTAAGTTCTTATAAACTTGATATGATACGGAGTCAATATTCTAAAAATCGATTGATAAATCACCGCCGACATTTCATTATGCTAAAATTTATATCAAATGTCATGCTAACATGTTAAACTTGAGTCAGTAATTATATTTTGTTATTCAATTAATCATGATTTTGTTACAACTTAAGCTCCAATTCAAAAGAAAAGTTTAGATTAAAACTTTAATTTTTGTATTTTGAATTTCCCTATCCCTTTTTTTATTCTAACAATTTTATTTGCTATGTTTCTTGTGTGTTTTTTTACCTATTGACTAGTGTTGATTGATTAGGTTAAAATTCTCTATTAGCAATTAATGTGAGTAAATGCATTTTCAGAAAGCTTGCTATACATGCTCGCGGCCTGTTTTGGAGAACTCGATTGCTCCAAATCTATGTAAGTTTAATACTATGAGTTCTCTAGTATGTCTCTTGGGTATAAGTATTTGTACCATCTTCTCTTTGCAATTATGTAGATCTGGACTGTCACATCTGTCTATGAAATATAAATGTATACGTTTGTCCAACTTCTACCCTTAATATCTTGCACAAGTATTTGTGGAAAACCATCCTCTCATATCTTCAAATTGCACTTGACTTGCCTTCTCTGCCTACTCACTCGATTGCTATTCCAGAATTCCAAAGCATTTACTTTTTTTATACCCATACTTCTTAATTATGTTAAAAATATTCCTTAAATAATCTGTTGGTATCTCAAACATACCAGTGATTTGAGATTTTTGTTTGTCACTTTGTCTTTACTGTCTATAGCTCTACGCCTAGCTGTTCAGGCATTCATTAGGGAAGAAGAATCGCAAGTTAATAATACTCCGAAAAGAAGAAGGGAAAGATATGACCTGGTTAGTTATCATTGTGTTATCTTGCTTTTGTATATTAACTATAGCAAAGACTCAAAGAACAAGCCAATAAGATAAAACCATTGATGCCAACACTGTGGTTTCTTTATCTGAAAGCACGTTAATAAAGCCTTTCATAGCTTATGGCTTCATTAATAAATTGCTTAGTATAACTATGTTTCATTTGGCGCTATTGTGTAGCACAAGGGAACTTTTGGTGATTCTATACCCACAGATCAGCCTAGGGGAAGAGGAGTTCAGTTCCCATTTGCAGTTATGGATCGAGTTGTAATAAAGGTTTTGCAAAGAATATCAAATTTTACCGTGCAGAACTTGATGAACCAAGTTTAATTTCTAATAATGAATCATTGGACCAGGGTAACAAGAGAACACCTCAGCGTTTTGTGGGCCGTGAGGCCATCGTTACCACACAGTGCTTGAATGGATGGTAAATCCCAGTCTTGCAACACTTGACCTACTCTTATATGACATTATTTCCTTGGAATTTATTGGATCGTTGAATTACTTGCTAATTGTTATAAATGTAAAGTTGAGTTTGTGAAGAAAATATGTTATTCTCAAAGTAAGTTTTGTCTCTTCACCTTTTCTAAGAATCTAACTATCTTATAAAACATTAATCTTGATGTATTTATTTTGGGATCTTGTGGGATCATGTGGAAGAAATGAAAGAATTCCCAGTCACCATGTTTTGAATAGCTTTTGGTCACTTTTAATGCAATTATGCCCTGAAACTGGAATAACATCTATCGTTACGGTGGTTGTGATGCAAGTTTACTAGGTAGAGCAAAGTTTTTCTAGACAAAACAGATGAAAGCAGCTACCTGTTCTGTGTATTGTTGGAATCGTATAATCAACATGTCGCTACTTGATGCACCGTTTGGTTTATCCTTCGTATGGAATGCCTGCTGTCCTTAATATGTGCTTCGTCTATTATAAATGTGGTAGGTACGTTGTAAAAACTCTGGATAATGCAGAAAGTGTGAAGCTTCAATATCGGTCACTAGCTAAAGTCTCGGAGAGTCCATCTTCAAAGCCTTCGCCGGTGAAGACGACGCCCAACTGGCTGTAGAGTAGTCACAAGCTGATGTGGAGCAATGAGTGTTGGTGGTGTGCTCATTTTTAACTTCATATGTGTGATTGATGATGATGATGATGCTTCAGTGTTGTAGTTCTAGATTGGGGCATTTATGGCGCTGATAGTGTATGTATAGTGATCTTGTGTGATAATTTTTTTTTATCTTGGAAGGTAGGAAAATATGAATCATGTTGTAATGTTTCATTTCAGAATTTGTAGATAGAAACTCTGATCTCCTTGCTATGTGAAGTTCCATTATTTAGAGATATAACCTTAAACTAATGCCAAATTCTTTTTTTTTTTCCTCTATTATTTCTTCCAAGAGCCAAGGCATAATATTCCTGGAAATCTATATGGGTCCCCAACCTCTTAAACTAAAAGGAGTGTAACCGAATCGAGTTAAATTTATTGTTTTCTTACTCAAATTTAATTAATTTATTATAGAGTTGATCTTTAATCTTTATTATGTAATATTTTGATATTTTTGAGTCTAATTGCATGTTTGTTTATCGAGTATAAATGAATTATTTAAATATAGAATTTTATTTATATATTCATTATTTAATTTAAAAATAAATTGATTTATTAACAAAAAAATATCATGTTTGCTAAAATTCATTGTGATTGTAAGTGTTAGGGTTAATTGTGTATTTCAAACTAATTTAATAAATGAACTTGTTTGCGAGATCACAAGATAAATATTATAAAATCTTTATCGAATTCTGAGCTAAAACAAGTAGTTCTACTCATTTATAACCTACTTAGTAACTAAGAAAGTCGGTTCAAATCTAGCTATCTTTTCCTGCCACACAATTAAACTTTAGGTTTGCACTTTGCAGTCTAATATTTTTAATCACTTATTTTTCAGGATTAAAAACCGTGCTCCATGATTATAGTATTTATAGATTCTATGTCTGATTTTCTTAAAATTTGAAGAACCAGATGTTTTGATTCTGCATGTATTAAATTTAATCTTTAAATCTCTGCAGGAGAATTTATAAATTAATAAAAATATGCTAGGAAATAATTGATGTACCATATTTATTGAAAATATATTAACTTTTTAGATGGATCTCTTGAACTTTTTCTTCTTATATTCAACATTATGAGCCGATGGAAAAGACAAGAATTGAATGTAATTCCTCAATGAATCCGTCAATCTTCTTGTTTTTTCTTTATTTTTTTAAGGCTTTCAGTTTTTCAATTAAATTACTTTTATATTTAGTGGCAAATCCAAAAAATCATGGTACAGGGCTCTAGTGAATTTATGTGATTAAATATAAAGTTTATAAAAAATAATTTTCCTTCTCAATATTCTATTTCCTTTTCTTAGTATCAAACAAAGAAAAGGAGATTAAAAAAAAATTATGGAGGAACGGATAACTAAGAAAAAATAATGTGTAGAAAATGAGAAAAGTTTAATCCACCAAAATCTTGATTTTGAATTATCTTGGTGATATGTGGAAAACAAAAACATGATGTTTTATCACAGAGTTTTACGTTGAACAATCTCTTTATTATAATCAATTTATATAAGGAAATTTCATTTCCATCATTGACGGTATTAAATCGACACAAACTCACACATTACGTTTAATGCGGTGCTAATGTGACTTTCAAGTAGGGTGGGAAATGGGTCGAATTCGGGTTGACGGGTCGAGTTGCAACCTGATAATAACAAGCGACATGTCAATCCGAACCCGATCTTTATATTTTCGCGGGTTAGAAATCTCAATCCGAACCCGACACATTTATTTTCGTGTGATCCAAAACTGACTCGAAATGACATGTTCAATTATTTTCAAAATTAAAAAAATGTGTTAATTATTTTAAAAATTAAAAAAATTGTGTTAATTATTAAAAAAATTAGATTTTAGGCTATTATTTATTTATTAAATTCCTATATAATTATATTTCATAAATAAGTAATAATTATTATTATTTATATTGGTGGGTCAAATGGGTTTGCGGGTTAATCCGAAATTGACCCGAACCCGACCCGAAAATTAAATGGGTTGGCAAGTTCGACCCGAAAATTAAATGGGTTGACCCAATTCATTTTTTTCGTGTTAGGTTCGTGTCGGGTTGGAGATTGCCGCCCTCAAGTTAAAATAAAATTTATTGGGAAAAAAAAGATATTTTATTTCAAAATTTCACCTTTTACGAATTTGTAAAGGAATTTTAACATATGACTTAAGTTAGTTAATTCCATGTATTATCATTGACGGAATTAATTAAACCGATATTAACAAGGTCCATATATATTGATTAATATATATTAATGCGGCACCAAGTTTCATCATGCATGTGTTAAATAAACTTAGGATTGATATTGATTTGCATCGTCAAGGCCGCCCTTGTTGTTGATGCAAACTTTGAACACAAATTAATTAATTAATGGGATGTTCTATATCTCTCCTCCTCATAATTTTCTTCCTGCTTTCTGTGTTTCATCCACTTCACGGCGCCGGCGTAAGTATTATATTAACTCTATTTCTCTGCTAGCTAGTGTTGCATTAATTTGTGGTTTGAATTGAACTATATATAATTATCATTACCATGAGAATTAAACTGTTATTTTCTCTAATTAATTAGATCATGTTGTCTCCATCTCCATCTCCATCTCCGACTCCGACTCCGGCAACTCCGGCATTGCATTTGCCTTGCGATGGCGTTTCTGATAAGTGTGATATCCAGAGCTACAGAGTTACTGCCTGCGTCATTTTTGTTGGCAACGGTGAGGCCTTTAGCTTCTTTCATTTTCAACTTTGCTCTCTTTTTTAAGTATAACAACATAGGAAGGTCTCAGGTTAGTCACGCCTAAATGGTTTAGGCGAATTTTATCCATTAACCCAAGTCAAATCCATCTAATATACCCTAATTGAGGATTAATAAACTCTATTTGGGATGAGTGAACCCATCTGAGTATTAATAAAACATGCCTAAACCGTTTAGGCGTGCCTAATGCAAGTTTTTGTCACGCCTGAACGGTTTAAACGAGTTTTATTAATACTCAGATGGGTTAACACATCCCAAATATGGTTTATTAATCCTCAATTAGGGTATATTAGATGGATTTGATTTGGATTAATGAATGAAATTCGTCTCGGTTTAGGCGTGCCTAATGTGAGACCTTCCTATATATATATATATATATAGGATTATTATATAATAATATGTGGGTTGGTGAATATTGAAGGCTCATCATATATTAGTGTGGTAAACAAGGGTGCCACCTCTCTTCAGCTACACATGATTGTTGCTGATCATCCACCCAATGTTAAACTAGAGGGCTTATTGATGATACCTGCACATCAAGTGAAGAAGGTTCATGCTCATGCTTGCATACATATAAAACTAATTTCATTATATTAATATATATGATCCCTTCATAATTTTACTCCTAATTAATGGTCAGGTGAATTTGCCATCACACATTGGAGGAGGTTCTTCAGTTGTGGTCAAAGTTGGAAATGATCAAGAATGCACAATCCACTTCATACCACAGGGTTTCTACACCAGTTACATGATGGTAGGGATGTAATCGAGCTGAGTAGTATCGTGCTTAAGTCCCACTTGTTTAGTATCATGTCAAGTTTTATTATCTAATATTTAAAGTTCACAAACTTAATCAAACGTAAACGAACTTTCTAAAGTTAGATTTTATTTATGATATTCATTATTTTTTTTTAATTTAGTTCTTTTTCGTGGCTAGAAAGATTTATCGTTCTTTATTACATACTCAGTACTCTTAAATTATGAAAATATTATTTTTATATAATTAATTATTAATTTATATTTCTCAGTTAATTTTAGCAAAGGAACTTGCTCATGAATCAAATATTAGGATGTTCAAATTTGGTTCGTTTAATAAATGAGTTTTTATTAAATCAAAATCCGAGCAACTCACGAATAATTTGATTCATTTACAGCCCTACATGACGGCAAGAAATGGAACATACCTATTGTTTGCAGCTGCATGCATCCTTTTAATCGGAGGGAGTTGGGCTTTGGTGAAAAAAACAAGGCATTTTGATGGAGTTCCATACAGGGAACTTGAGTTCAGTTCTACCATCACCATTGAAGCACAGGAGGGGTGGGATCAGAGCTGGGACGACGACAACAACGACGACGAGTGGGATCGGTGAGTGTGAGAGATCACCAAGGAATGTTTCAGAGATTTGAATCTGCTGGATCAGGAAATAAATATATTTTTGGATGAAATGAATATATACAAAAATTATGTGCAATGATAAAAGCAGTCTCCCTATGACTAAGAGATATTGGATTCGAGTTTTTAGAAGATACAAACAATAGAATTTCAGGTATGTATATACACTTATGGATTGCCTTTTTTTATTATTATTTTAATTTAGATTTTATTTTATTTTTTCTATTATTTAAATTTATTGATATTTTTATTTATTTGTTTGTCATAATTATGACAGGTATATGATTGTTATTAACCGAGGTTTTAATTTTAATTTCACATGAACTATAACATATTAAAAATGTATAAACTCGTATAAAATTAAAATATATGCATCATAAACTGATATTTGAAAATATATTATATTCTAAAACTCAGTGATAAAAGTTTATTGAAAACAAATAACACAAGCTATCTAAGAATGTAGATAAACATTGAATCCGTAATTATTTCTTTTTCTGAGAAAGCTGCAATATCGTAGTTATTAATTGATTGATCAATCAAATAAAAGAGTTTAAATAAAAGTTGTTTCTATACATAATTTTAAAAAACATGTTATTTTAAATAATTTATTTATTTAATTTCAATCGGTGAAATCCTAACCATAAGATTTCACAGTTTCAATAGAATCATATATGATTTGAGTTACTAATCATTCATTTGATCTGTTGTAATTATGCGGTTTGGACGATAATCAATTGAAATAAATAAAATAATTATTTTTATGAATGAATAATAAAAATAAATAAAAATCTTATTATAAAATCCAGAAAGATAAGACAATAATAAATCAAACAAATATTTACACGTAAATAATTATAAAAGCGTATATTAGATAATTGGCAAAAACTTGCGTTAGGCAGGCCTAAACAGTTTAGGCGGGTTTTATCCTACCAAAATGGGTTCACTCATCTCAAATAGGGCATATTATATGGGTTTGGGCTTGGGTTAATGGATAAAACCCGCATAAATCTTGGGTTAATGAATAAAACCCGTCTAAATCGTTTAGGCCTGCCTAACCCAAGACCTTCCCTAGATAATTTGGTCCTTCATCCTACTTCAATTATCCATTTTTCCTTTTTCGCTTGTCCTAATAAAATAATATTTTTTTCTATCTCTACTTGCATTAGTTATTGTGTCATTCCTTGGGACAATTAATACGGGACGGAGATAGTATATGTTATTCAAGATAACAACAAATCCATGTGTAATGTTTTGGTACCCCCGCGTCCTTTACACGAGCCCTAATTACTGCTGAGTCCCGAACCAACTCTGATTGAGTTGATTTTCCACCGGAAGAAGAGCGCAGCCTTGGAATCACCTTCTTTCTTTGAATCAGCTGTTGTAGATCACCTTCGCACACGAACAGACGCCGGAAACCAACCGCGGTCGTGTGCCTGGCCTCCAAAACCTTTGCTGAAGGGACTTGATGGCTCAGTACTCACCTGAGCCCATCCTCCTGCCCTACTACACGCCACAGATGGAGAAACGAGTTGCTGGCTCTTGTTTTCTACCCACCCCGCACACACAGGGACACACAGTTTTGAGGGAACTCACAGCAGTACTCAAGAACTCACAGGGATAGTTGAATTGCTCAAGAACTCACAAAAGAGAGGAGGGGAATTCAATCGCAAGAGAGGGAGTGCGGCGCTGAGAGAAGAGAGAGTCAGATTAGGGTTGAGTGAATCCACTTACATGGTTATATGAATGGGCCAAGAGAATATAACGGGTTGTAACCAAAATTAGTTGGGCTCCAACAAATTAACCGATCTCAAAACAAAGAGTCCAGCTGGGTTTGGGAATAGGGTATACAATAGGCCTACATATTCCAACATCCTCCACCTTAGACTTAGTTATATGAGGATGTGTTAATTAAGAATGAATCTTGACGGTTGATTTGAGTATATGGATGACCTAGATTATTATATAATTAATAGTAATAGATATAGATTTTTATTTTTGTATTCAATAATATTTTTAAATTAATTAAATTATTAATCAAAAATAAAAATTTTATTTAAAAAAATATGCTATAAAACAATCATGTAACGCTGAGTCAGCAACGAATGACAAGATTTTTAAAGAGAAGTATAATTTTAACCATCCAATTTTTTCGATCTAATAAACTGAATTTATTTTTATTTTAGGGGATTTTTTCTTGTATAACCTATTCCATTTATATATAATGATATGTTGTCCATTCTATGGTGAGCTTCTATGAGCTACAATATTATTATTTATCTTAATTGGATGGATAAATTTTATAAAATTAATTAAAATTATAAAAATATAGAAAAATGAAATAATTAATAAAAAAATATGTTGTAGCTCAAGAAACTGGCGATAACATTTGTGATATATAATATATGCATATTATATGAGGGTTTATATAAAGTAGAATACAGTGATTGGGAACTTGTAATAACTTTGTTGGATCCTGCGACAAATGCTGCCCTTTTGATTTTATCATGTCAAGATGGGCCAAAGATAAAGGAAACAAGGAATGATGAAAAGAGCAAACCAAAAGAAAAAGGTGAAACAAATCCAACACTACTATAACTATAACTACACTACCAAACTAAAATTAAACAATATTACTCAGAAATAAAGCAAAAGTTGAACTAAATAGCAAATTTTATAATACAATTGATTTTATTTTATTTTACACTTAGATTTGTAATTTTCATTTTTCATCTTCATGAGTTATGAGTTAAAATATAAAAAAGAATAAATATTTTACATACATAATATGTGTTAAGGATGCATGGTCCACTTTTAAGGATAAAGTACTAATCAAATTAATATATATATATATATATATATATATATATATTTGAATTAAACCAGCTAAATCATATTGAAATTGTGTGGTTTGGTTAATTTAAATTGTTTGAAAGATGATTTGATTAATAGTGCCAACAATGAAATTAATATATCATTTTAAATGTTTTGAATTTTAATTCAATGAATTTTTGAAATAATAAAACTAATATAAATATATTTTTCTTGTCATCAGTTATAAATTAGAAATAAGTGAGGTCACGGCCAAAATAATAAAGGAAAGACATGTTGATTTATGAGGTGCAATTTGAAATAATATAAACCTCTGACATATATATTTAATATAATTATATTTTAAGTCTCTACAAAATAATATATATTATTATATTTAAAATAATATTATATATACTTCAAAGTTTAAACTATAGATGAAACCAAATTATCCAATTTATAAATTTTTATGCCAACACCA
The DNA here is from genome assembly GCA_026898455.1 of Plectranthus barbatus. Lineage (NCBI taxonomy): Eukaryota > Viridiplantae > Streptophyta > Magnoliopsida > Lamiales > Lamiaceae > Plectranthus > Plectranthus barbatus. Next base: position 294,165 of record JAPKLW010000731.1, read on the forward strand.
AATCAATTTTGTCAAATGTCTCTAACATTTCTACATCAATAAAGAGACTGATTTTATTCCTAGAATCCAAATTTCTCTTCTCTCTCTCTCATTGCCACACCTACAAACTAAAAGTACATCATGAGAGCAAACACAAAGTGAAAATAATAGTGTGTAGGAGAAAGCAAAAGAGAAACAAACACTTGTTACTACGCAGCAGGGACTATTTATTACTCCCTCCGTCCACTTGAATTGTCCACCTTTCCTTTTTTGTCCGTCCCATTTAATTATCCACTTACCTAAAAAAAAAAGTTAATACACACTCATTAATAAAATACTAATTTTCTCTATCTCTTACCACATTGATTATTGTGTCTATCTCCAAGTGGATTAATTAAAAGGGACGGAAGGAGTATTTTTATTTTTATTATTATTTATATATTTTTTAAAATCCAATCTTTCTCTCTCTCTCTCTGTCTCTTCAATCTTCATGCCACACCAACCCAGTCCACTTAGAGAAGTCAATCATGAAAAAACACCATGCACTCTTCAAAAGCAAATTCAACCATCAAACCCTTCACCACTTTATATTTACCACTACAAAACAATTTCCACCACCACCACCACCCCAATACCATGAATCTTTTACCCATCTTTGCATCACCACTAATCCTCATCCCCCTCTCTGCCGCCGCGGCGGCGGCGGCGCCAGCTTTTACTCTCCAACTCATCTCTCTCCTCTCAATAAAATCCTCCCTCAGAGACCCTACCAATTCATTCCACGACTGGGAATATCTTCCCGCCGCCGCATCCTCCCGCCGCCCCTCCTGGTGTTCGTGGTCCGGCGTCATATGCAACCGTCGTACACACCACGTAACCGCCTTGGACCTCTCCGGCCGCAATCTCTCCGGCGACATTCATTCCAACATCAAATATTTGATCCATCTGCAGACATTGAATTTGAGCTGCAACTCATTCAATGGCCCCCTCCCAACAACGATTTTCGATCTCCCAAACCTCAGAGAGCTCGACATCAATCACAATTTCTTTAACTCGAGCTTCTCGCCGGGAATATCGAAATTGAGGTCCCTCACTTACCTCAACGCATACAGCAACAGTTTCACCGGCCCTCTGCCGGAGGAGCTCGTCCGTCTCCGGAATCTCGAGCACCTCAACCTCGGCGGCAGTTACTTCGAGGGCCGAATCCCGTCGGCCTACGGAACATTCTCGAAGCTCAAAACTCTCTACTTGCATGGAAATTCTCTCACTGGCCCAATTCCCTCCGAGCTAGGGTTCTTGAACCAGCTTCACCATTTAGAACTAGGCTACAACGCCTACACCGGTGGAGTTCCGCCGCAGTTTTCGAGGTTGTCAAATTTAGTATACCTCGATATCTCATCTGCTAATCTTTCCGGCAATCTCCCGTCTGAGTTTGGCACATTGTTGAAGATGGAGACGCTGCTGCTGTTCAAGAACAGCTTTTCCGGGCATATTCCGACGAGCTGGGCTCAAATGCGGTCGTTGCAAGTTCTCGATTTATCGGATAACAATCTCTCCGGCGAGATTCCGGCTGGTTTTCCTGCTTTGAAAGCACTTACAAGATTATCATTGATGGATAACAAACTCACCGGTGAAATCCCACAAGGATTTGGCGAGCTTCCAAATTTGGAAATCTTGCTTCTGTGGAACAATTCTCTTACCGGAATTCTGCCACAAAGATTAGGCTCGAACTCGAGATTGCAATGGCTTGACGTCTCTTCTAATTCCTTAACCGGCCCCATCCCTCCGAATCTATGCCTCGGTAGAAATTTGTCCAAACTCATTCTCTTCTCCAATCAGTTTGTTGGTGAGATCCCTTCATCTTTAGCAAACTGCAACACCTTATACCGCGTTAGAATCGGAAAGAACTTCCTCAATGGCTCCATACCTTCTGGTTTTGGTTCATTTCCGAACCTCACGTTCTTTGAGGTGAGCTACAACAGATTATGTGGGCCGATTCCTGCAGATCTTGGAAACGCAGTGAGCTTGCAGCTGCTGGATGTGTCGGGAAATTTATTCGACTCCGAGCTGCCGGGAAACATTTGGAATGCTCCGAGTTTACAGATTTTGAAAGCGAGTTCTTGCAGTCTCAATGGAGAAATCCCCAGTTTCATCGGTTGCAGAAGTGTTTACTTGATTGAAATGGATGGAAACAATCTAAGCGGCATGATTCCTTCGGATATTGGCCGCTGCAACAAACTCATTCGTTTGGATTTGAGCAGGAATTTCTTGACCGGAATCATACCTTCGGAGATATCCACGCTTCCGTCGATTACAGACGTTGATTTATCGTTCAATTTTCTCACCGGAACAATTCCGGTGAGTCTCAACAAATGCGGTAATCTCGAGAATCTCAACGTATCATATAATCAGCTGACCGGGCCCGTCCCATCGGCCGGCTTCGTATTTTCCAGCCTCCACCCATCTTCCTTCGTCGGAAACGAAGGCCTCTGCGGCGGAGTGGTGAAGAAACCTTGCCGTACGGAGGCGGAGGCCGCGACGGCGATGGAAGTCCACCACCAACCGAAGAAAAAAGGCGGGGTTATCGTGTGGATAACAGCAGCAGCATTCGGCGTCGGGCTATTAGCACTACTAGCCGGCGCTCGTTGTGTACGGAGTCGGAAACTCTCCTCCGACGCCGACGGCCCGTGGAAGCTGACTGCTTTCCAACGGCTGAACTTCACCGCCGGCGACGTGCTGGACTGCCTTAACACGAGCAATGAGATCATCGGGATGGGGGCCACGGGGACAGTGTACAAGGCGGAGATGCCCGGCGGCGAGACGATCGCCGTCAAGAAGCTGTGGGGGAAGAACAAGGATACGCTGATCAGAGAGAGGAAGGGAGTCCTCGCCGAGGTGGAGGTGTTGGGGAATGTGAGGCATCGCAACATAGTGAGATTGCTGGGGTGTTGCAGCAACAGCGCGTGCACGATGCTGCTGTACGAATACATGCCGAATGGGAGCCTCGACGAGTTGCTGCATGGGAAGGCGGCGGCGGGAGAGGTGGCGGCGGATTGGGTGACGAGGTACAAGATCGCGGTGGGGGTGGCGCAGGGGATGTGCTATCTTCACCACGACTGCAGCCCGGTGATCGTGCACCGGGATTTGAAGCCGAGCAACATTCTCTTGGATGCGCAGATGGAAGCCCGCGTCGCCGATTTTGGAGTCGCCAAGTTGTTGATTCAGTCCGACGACGGCGACTCAAACGCCATGTCCATGTCCATGTCGGTCGTCGCCGGATCCTACGGCTATATCGCCCCAGGTAATAATCAATACCTATTTTATTTTTATTATTATATTAATTTAAATTCGTATAAATGGATGTCCTAAAAAAAACTTAAATTCATCACCTTTTAATTATAGATAAGGTAATTGCACAGCTATAAGCCTATAATAGGTAATCGTTAATGGCGATGATTGAAAATTAATTTTAGATTAATTAGTAGGAAAAAAATTGGGTATGAGGTCCTCTTTCCCACTTCATGTTTCACTATTAAAATTATTAATTTTTATTTAATAATTTTTTATAATTTAGATTAATTTTATAAGTTCAATCATAAGGTTCATCTCACCTATATGATAGTCTCGTTATTCTTATTTTATAAGAGAGATGTAATAAATCCTTTATCATTTAGTTTTTATGCTTTAAAAATTAATTAATAGTGGGTAACTTGGAGACAGAGATCGTGAAAATAATCGATAAATTTTTATTTTAATCTACCTATTTTTTATATAATTTACCAATTTATAATCCACGTAAGTGATTTAAAATTGACCTATTCTTATAATCTACTGATTTTTTTTCCTATTAGAATCTATTTAGTATTTAAAATGTATATTTATTTCAAAATTCAAAAAATATATTATATAATTTCAATAACAAACATTTTTAATAAATCAGATAATATATTTTTCAGAAATAAATAATTTAATAAATGTAATTTTTTTGTTTCAAATTAAAATAATGTATTTGTACTTTAAATCTAAGAATTACTATGAAATAATTATTATACTATATTATTAGTTATATAGGTTGATCTGTTAACCTTATTTTGAGTGCCTCAGTTGCCACGAATCAATTAAATTAAGTATGTTTTTAAAATGAATCAAAATTTGATCATTTTATTCAATCAATCAAACCCAATCTAATTTATGATAATGAATAATTGGATCTATTTCCCCTTCTAATCATGATTTAGTGTCCCCAACTGGCCATCAAGTAAGAGAATGATTTGGAGGTTCAAAAAAGTCATCCAAGAATTCAAAGGATATGATACCTATGTAATGATAATGTATACCCACCAACAATATAGAATAGACATTTATTTCATTTTAATCTGAGAATTACAAATTTTATATAAAAAAAAAAACACATAGTGATGGTGATTTGAGGTGAGGGGCACCCCACTCCACCCCACGCCTTCAACCTTTATTTTTGTGATAATATAAAGAGTCAAAACAATTATTTCCTTCTTTTTCTTTCCTTCATTTCCTTTTTGTTTTCAAAAAAATTGTTGCACATATTTTTTTAGCACTATTTCTTTGCATTGTGTCCACTAAAACATAGATATTATTGTTAAATCTGTTTTTCGGTTTGGTTCAATATATATTTTGTTAGAACCAGTCTGAAAATTAGGAATCTAATTTGAACTAAGAAAACATTATTTTTAACTAATAAATAGGATATATGTATTGAAATAAAAACACGTATACCACATTTTATATCATTTTCTCACGACAAAATACTTCATCTAAAAACTTGTATAGAAATAAATAATTTTAATTGTTCAAATAACAATAATTAACTGTTAGAATCATGAGTTCCTAGTTCTTACATATACTATTTAATTTTTATTTTTTTTGTAAGAGTATCATTAGTTACATAAAAAAATGTGATATTTTAAATATAATAGTTATATATATCAAATGACTTCTCTTTATAAAAGATATCCATTTATTTTTTCTTACTTTTTTAATTTAAGAGAATTATACATTTTTAAAAGAAAATGATATTTGGATTAATCTAATCTACCGCATGAGATGTTTGAATTTAAGACCATCTTTTCTTAAAAGAAAAAGAAGTTTGTCATGATCTGATTATCGTGTTTTATATACCCAATACTTGATAATTTTCTCTCCTTTTTATTTTTTTTTTTAATTTTGGAAGTCCTAAATAATAATATTGAACCATAACTTTTGAAATATTCAATCTAATAAGGGTTAATTGCAAATTTTAACATAACTTTTCATTGTTTTTGCAATTATAACATACTTTTCAAATTCTTGCAAGTATAACATAAAACTTTTTAATTTTGACAATTAAAACACAAAAATTTAAAACTTCTGCAATTATAACAAAATATATTTTATCCAAGAATTTAACAAATAAAAATAAAATATTGGTTGCTTATATTTTATTTATTTAAACTTGAACCATTTTTAAATATCAAATTTTTTTGTGATTAATTATATTTGGTATTACTAATATTTAAAAAATGAAAAATAGCACAATACACAACGAGTAATTATAAATTAATTCAGTTCAATCAATCAATTAAATTTAATTACGACATAATATATTTAATTATAGGTTTACTTACAAATTTTGACACAATTTCTCATTAGTTTTGTAATACAATTGATATATTTTTTAAGAAATATGAATAGTTTCTATCTAATTATTTCATGAGACGATACCTAAAATATAATAATGCATGAAAAACTATATGTTATAATTGGATCTGATTAATTAACTGAATTAATAATGGGAACGTGCCTCCTTAGATTTTCTTGCATAATGATTTAATTTAATTAATTAATTGAGTTTAACTAATTTATAATTATAATAATTTAGTGTATTGCGTTATTTTTCAAAATTTGAAATGTAACCAAATATAATAATAAAAATAAATAATGGCAAAAAAATTGATATTTAAAAATTGTTCAAGTTTAAAATAACATCCAAACAATCACAAAACTTAAATTTTAATTGTTAATTTTTGGGATAAAATATATATTAGTTATAATTGCAAAGATTTTAAATTTGTTTTATAATTGCAAAAATTAAAAAGTTTTATGTTATACTTGCAAATATTTGAAAAAAGTGTTATAATTGCAAAAGGATGAAAAGTTGTGTTAAAATTTGCAATTAACCCATCTAATAACGAATTGTATGTAAACTAAAAACAAAAAATGATGAAAATGCAAATTTTATGTATTATTACAAAATAAGTTGAAAATTCTTCTATTTTCAAATTTTATTCGTCCCCGACCTCGAAAAGTTGAAAACTCTTTCGTAATTGTTTTTTTTTTTTCTTGAATTGGGCAGAGTATGCATACACATTGCAAGTAGACGAGAAGAGTGACATTTACAGCTTCGGAGTGGTGTTGTTGGAGATTTTAACTGGAAGAAGAGCAGTAGATACAGAGTTTGGTGATGGCAATAGCATTGTGGATTGGGTAAGATCTAAAATGAAGACCAAGAATGATGATGATTTATTTGAAGTATTGGATAAAAATGGCGGGGTGAGGGAAGAGATGATGCTTCTGCTTAGGGTTGCATTGCTGTGCACCACCCAGAATCCGGCTGATCGCCCCTCCATGAGAGATGTGGTTTCGATGTTGGTTGAAGCCCAGCCCAAACGGAAATTTCTCCACCCTAAAATTCCGGCCATGGAATGTTAATATATATGCTTGAGATTGGACATTTGAGTTTTGAGGGTTTTTTTTTTTTTTTTTTTTTTGAGTTGCTTGTTAATTTCTTTGTATTGATCATGATTGTGGGGATTGGTATAGAAATTTATGATTTGTCTTACTACTATATTTTGGAAGTCAATTTTGCTCGCCTGAGCACATGTTAATGTACTGTCAAACTACCATAATTTTCATATTGCGGAGAGAAGAATTAGAGTTGAAAAAAATACTCCATTCCGCTCGATCATGAAAGCTTGCGGTTACAAGATATTATATACAAGTGAGAGAGATCTAGATTCTTCTAGTTAAGTAACAAAAGAAGTTTCTGGAAATGTAGGTTGTGATGAAGTTTTGTTAGCTAAAAGCATTCCCTTGAGTGTGCATGTCAGTTGTGTTATTTATTCCTTTTTGTGTATGTGATCTATGGTTGTATATAATTTCAACACCCCCCACCCCCAACCTGAACATATCATGTGTTCGGCTTGAAAAGAAGATTTAGAAGCATAGAGCAATTTGGTAAAGAGGTCTGCAACCTGAGCAGAACATCGAATGTGTTGAGGAAGAAGAAAACCATGCTTAAGCAAATTACGAACTACATGGCAGTCTATGTCGATGTGTTTGGTTCGTTCATGAAACACCAGATTTTCCGAAATGTATAGAGTTGCTTAGCTATCACACCAAAGGGAAATAGGGAGAGTGGTTGGGCAGCTAAGATAAGTCATCATATAAGAAATCCACAACAATTCACGGGCAGTTGCTGCCATTGCTCGGTAATCCGCTTTGGCTGATGAGCAAAAGATGGTAGTTTGTTTCTTTATTTTCCATGAAATAAGGCATTCCCTGATAAAACACAAAATCCTTTTAATGAACGACGGGTGTCTTTGCAAGCACCCAAATCAGCATCACAGAAAGCCTCCTAACGAAGATCACTAGAGGCGGCATAAAGAAGACCTCGTGAGGGACATCCAAATAACTATTTCACCACATGAGCTTCAGCATGCCGGTGAGAAGATCGTGGTGATTGAATGAACTAGTTAAGCTGCTGCACTGCATAGGTTATATATGGTCTAGTGTAGCTAGGGGTGAGCAAAATCGAACTGAAACCGCCGAAAATATAATTTGTATATTTTTATATATATTTTATATTTTAATTCTAATAATAACATACTCCCCCGTCCCATAACATTAGTCATGTTTTCCTTTTCTGTCTGTCCCAAACATTAGTCCTCTTTCCTAAAATAGAAAATTAATACACACTCATTAATAAAATATTAATTTCCTCTATCTCTACTCGCATTCGTATCTGTGCCGGATTGAAACAAGACTAATGTTATGGGACGGAGGGAGTAATTTTTTTAAAAAACCCTAACTCCTTCCCAGGTCCCAGCGCCCTCATCTCTCCTTCAACAATTGACCCTCACTCTCAGCCTCTTTCAGTTCACTCTCTCGCACGATTCCCCCGACTCGCACTCGCCACCGCCGCACCTCTCCTTCTCCCGTCTTCACTCCCTCGCTGCGCCACCGCTGCAGGCCAGCGCTCCCTTGCCTTGCACTAATCGGCATCCCCCTCGCCGATATTTGAGCATCTCCCTCAGTCCCTCTCACTCCCACTCGTCGGCAACATGTCGACATCTCCCCTGGCAGCAGACACGACTCACGGTCCCCACTCCCCCTGGCAGCAGCAACACGCAACACCATCTGGTATGTTTGACACCAACACGCCAACGCCTTTATTTCATGCATATTTTGACTGCTACTGCTGTATTAGAGTTGCATATAACTGCTGCTAGCCTGCTGCTGTATTTCAGAAATTAAGATATATTGCTACATATTGTTGTTGTAGCCTGTATGAGTATTAATATGAGTATATATTGTTGTTATATTTCAGAAATTAAGAGCAGAGAACTGCTATATATTATTGTTGTATGAGTTGTATATGAGTATATATTGTTGTGGGTTGTTTTTTTCTAATGAATTTGTTGGTTGCTTTTTTTCCCATAGATGGTTGAACCTGAACAAACAAAGCAAGTTAATGATTCAACTACAACAAATACAAGGGTCAAAATTAGAAAGTCGAGATCCGATGTATGAGACCATTTCACTACATTTGATGAGGGAGATGGAATGGGAAGAAAAACCAAGTGCAATTACTGCGGTAAGATTTACTTGTCTGATCCTAAAAGGAATGGAACCACTACAATTCGAAATCACTTGAATGCATGCAAGAAGCTTCCATGTACTGATGTTCTTAAACAACAAAAGTTGTCATTACAACGTGTTAATGAGGGGGACAATAATCCATGTGCTACTCTTTCTAATTGGAAATTCGATCCGGATCTATGTAGAAGGAAATTAGTGGCAATGATTATTAAGGATGGGATTCCTTTCAAGATAGTAGAGGGTGAGGTATTTATTGAGTTTATTGTTGTTTTGCTACCTTTATTTAAGATTCCTTCACATTGGACAATATCTATAGATTGTTATCAGTTGTATTTGATTGAAAAATTGGAGTTAAGTGATTATTTTAAGAGATTTGGTGTTACTGTTTGTTTACCACTGATACTTGGACTTCTTTGCAAAGAATGAATTATATGTGCATAACTGCCCATTTTATCAACAAGGATTGGACTTTGAGTAAAATTTTGTACGGTTGAAAGTCACAAGGGTGATGAAATGGGTAGGCAAATTGATATTTGTTTGAAAGAGTGGGGGGATTGCAAAGATTTTTACTATTACAGTTGATAATGCAAGCTCAAATGATACATGTGTGACATCCTTGAAATCAAGATTTTCTTCTCGTGGTTGCACTTATGTTAATGGAAAGTATTTTCATATGAGGTGTCACTACTAGAAAATTGGTCTATTGTGACACTTCTTTTCTCACAATAGTTTTTAAATGTTACAATACAATATATATAGTGACATGTGTCAGGAAAAAGTTGTGTTAAATAATTTATATGTATACTTTTTTAATTATAAAATATTGTGAGATTTTATAGGCATTTTAGCTAACAATTAATATGAAGTGTCGGGAAAAGTTTCCCTCCATACAAAAAAAAAATCAAATTTTTGTAGTCAAAGTCATTTCCCTCAAATAACGTGTTCTGAAAAATAAATTTCTAAGTTTCAAATAATGAAAAACCCCCAAAACACAACTACTAATTTCATTCTAGAAATCCTAATCTTGCCCTTGACTCTTCACAGGAAATAACTGATCGCACGAGCAATAGGGGCGGGAAGAAAGTAATGAAGTTAAACATGCTTTCTTCTCCTCCCGATGCAAGAGCCGACTACTGGTTTCCTGGGGTATCAGAGTCTTGTTCGATTTCTTTTGAAACTGCTGGTTTGTATCGACGACCTTTCTGTGCCAACGATGCTTTCCCGGATTCAATTCTCTCTGTTTCTATCAATTTGGTGGACTGCCATCGAATTTGTATTTCCTAATTTCTGTGGGGTTTGGGGATTTTCGCTTTTTATTCGAATTAAGCCTAGATTTTCTGGTTTCTTGGCTAATTTCGACAATCCATGTGTGTCGGTTGTGCTTTCCCGATGACTATTCTGATTTTTGCTCGATTAAGTGTTCTAACTTCACGATAGCTCTTGCCTTAATTTCTGTGCGATTTGGGGATTTTCAATTTTCGGTCGATTAAAGTCTGGGTAACTTTCTTTTTCATTAATTGATCGATTTTTAGTATTTTTTTGTGTTTCTCACTGTTACCGAAATGGACGACGAAAATGATCAACACAAACAACAACACACCGATATACGTGGTTCGGCAATTGCCTACATCCACGGAGGGTTATACTATGATTTTATTGCTGGACGAAATTGGCTACACGATTACACACTGAAAACACACAGAACATCTCTCAAAATTTCTCTCTAACTCAGCTGAACGAAGAAGATGATGACTCTCTGTTTCTGTCTAACTCTCTAACTGCTAATCTCTGCTGCTAACTGTAACAGACTCCTCCAACAGCTAAATTCTTTCTCCCAACTAACTTCCCAGATCTCAACACGTGTCATCAATCTATCTGGTTACTTATAAAAAGTAACCTCCAAAATAACAGACTTCAGCTTCACAATACTCAGACACAAACTAACTTCATAACACTTCAACAAATCAGAACTCCAACATGCCCAAACTTCAACATGTATGAAAGTCTAACATGCATAAACTTTAACATGCATGAAGTCATATCACTTCACTCACTGCCGATCTCTGTCTATACGAGCGGGTTGTTTGTTTTGTTTTTTTTTTTAGTCTCTTTAATGGCAAGGAAAACTTCCTTGTCGGCAATGGGTGCTTTGCCCATTGGTGTTGATGGTCGTTCTTTTAAAGATGCTGCTATGAATGTGGTTTCATGTTACTAATTATTTATATCCAAGTTACATGTATGATTATGTTATGCTTCTAATAGAATGTTTTAATCTATGAATATATTTGTACCTGATGGCAGCTATTTTGGTAAACTAGACCCATAATATTGAGTTCAAGCTTTTTCTCATGATTTATGACCATTGATTAAGTCCACTACTTTCTTGACACAGGGTCATGGTTTTCGCAATGATCTATTCGAGATGGTTAAAAACTTGAAACTAGGGTTTATCAGATTTCCAGGTTTGAAGCGGCCAGTAAAATTATTCTTAGGTTTTCAAATTACAAAGATGAATCAGTTTTGGATCATTGTTTTCAATATCAATTTCTATAAGATTTATCTGTTCCAACTGAAATGGGGAAAGAGGTGCCATCAGAGTAGTTCAAGGGCTAGAAAATAAACATTAGATAGCCTGTTAATACAAACAGAGTCATAGTAATAGTGTCTTCAACCAGAAGATCTTCATCACTCTTTACAAATTAATGAAGATAACCTAATTGTTGTCAAAAGATGTGCCTAGATGCTCTTGATTTTCTATTTTTTATACAACCAGTAATCATTCTACTAATCATTGAGTTTTTTTACTATTTGCTATCTTGTCGCAAAGCAATGTCCAATTGATTTGCAGCTGTTGGACTGTGAAAACCAGAAGTTGATTCTTGTGCAGATCCACTCATATTTGCCTACAACTTTTTTTGTTTCAAGTTCGTATAGTAAATTCTCTATATTATATTAATGTTGTCATGGCTGCCTCACTTTGGATATAACATGTGTCCATGGTGCCACGTAAAATTCATTTTCAGCTAGCATAACTGAAACAATCTCTCTTTCTCCTATGGATTCTCATTGTGTGTATGTTGCAGGAAACACACAAGTGCGTACAAATTCATGCATTCCATGTGCTAAAGTAATGTGAAGAGATGGTAATATGAATAAACGTTCAAAGTCTAAAAGCTAAAGTAAATCAAGAAAGCTAGAGGTAGCTAATTGTTTCATTATTTTTATTTTTGCTTAGGAATTGCAGTGCAACATTGGTTTACTTAGAAACTAATTTGAGCTAATGTATTGCATGCAGTAATAATCTAACTCATTGATATTATATTGAGATATTTGACATTAGTTTAGGGAAAGGAAATAATTGTATAAATTCTAACTATATAAAACCTAGTAATATATGGAGCAAACTAGTTTTAAAAATAAGTTTTTATTGCCCTTCTGGTTTTATGTAGAATAAGATAATTTTGTTATTAGTTAAATTTTGTCTGTGTTGATTATTAAGTATTGTAATATTGTATTATTGTTTTTCTTAACATATTTCAGTACATTGAGGAATGATGAAGATAGTTGCAAAATGGCAGAGAGATTGATGGAGAGAGTTGCTCTTTATTAGTAGTTATGATACTTTATTGATAGAAGTTTGGGAATTGTTACAACTCTTTGGATTTATATTGATTGAGTTCAATATTTTTCTTCTTGATGAATAACTAATAATGTTTGTTGGATACATTATTACATATATTTACGAACATTGATTAATTTAGTTTTGAATATATTACTTAAAAGTTCTTTTATTTGTTGCTTATTTTATTTATTGGCGCTCAATTTTAATTTGTATACAAATTATGAATTAATGAAATAATAAATTTATTTTTTATCCATGAATTTGTTTTTATCTCTATTCGTAGTATGTAGTGCCAGCAAAAAATAATTTAACTAATAGATTCATGTGTGAAGTATTAGTATTTCTACTCGCAAAATATAATGTTAGTAAAGATAATTTTACCTAACAAATGAACATGTGAAATAAAATGTTTTTACTCACAGTGGAAGATTATAATTTTAAATTCATTTTGCAACACCTAAATATGTTAGAATATATTAATTATCATGACACTACAACTGTTGTTATAAGTCTTCATTCTATAGTGACACCTTTTTGGACAACAGTATGTAATAGTGTCAGCATAGTAAGATGTGTCACAATAGCTTTAATTTGATGACAGGTAACCCTGTCAGGACAACCCTGTTTTGTAGTTGCTCACATTATTAACTTAATAGTGAGTGATGGATTAAAAGAAATTCATCCATCAATCAAAAAGATCCGAGATGGTGTTAGATTTGTGAAAGATTTTCCTGCTAGAATTGTGAGGTTTAATAAATGTTGTGCTGAAGAGAATATTGAGTGTAAGAAGATGCTTTGTTTAGATGTGGCTACTAGGTGGAACTCAACCTATCTAATGTTGGATGTTGCTTGTAAGTTTGAAAAGGCTTTTGATGCATTTCAATTTAAGTGATTACTTCGATGTTGACTCTGGTATCCTACAGTTGTCGTCGACGATTGTGAGTTGTGATTATTGCATTCTTCCATAAACGAATGTTGGAGTCGGTGAGTGGAAAAGTAACAAGCTGCATTCCTGGGTGATCGGAGTCGTGAAGCTGTAGTTCTTCGTATTGGGGATTATCGGGTTTTACCGCCATGGCTCTAGTACCATGTCAAACTACCATAATTTCCATATTGAAGAGAGAAGAGTTAAGGTCGAAAATGAAAACTTCATTCTGCTTGATCATGAAAGCTTGTGGTTACATTATATTATATACAAGTGAGAGAGATCTAAATTCTTCTATCAACCATCTAACTAGCTAAGTAACATAAAAAGTTTGTGGAAATGTAGGCTATAATGGAGTTCTGTTAGATGCAACCGAATGTACTCCTAGAAGCTTTCCCTTGCGTGTGCATGTATCTTCACGTGTGCATGTGAGTTGTGTTATTTCTTCTTTTTTGCGTATGTGATCTATGGTTGTACATAACTTTAACATGTACCCATGTGCTGATGTGGCAATATTGTAATGGTGGTAAAATCAACTTTAATTATTATCATTATCTCCAATATATTGCCACATTAGTCGTGGATACATTAACACATGCTCACGGTGGGCATTAGAGCATTTTTTATTCTGTTGAATCTTTAAATCCATTTATAAAATACAATGCCACAAAATATTATAGAAGTTAAGGATCATGTACGAGATATTTCACAAATTTTATTTTATAAAGTGTATCTCAATGATACTCGTTACTCTTATTTCTTCTAATGAAATCAATGTGATTATTTACAGATTGAGAGTACAAATGTAGATGTGAAATATAGAAAACTTACGGAATTAAATAATATGAAAAATCAAATAAAAGAGAATGTAAAACCGAGTTCAGTGGAACTCTCCATGCAAGACTGATATAGGCCACCATAATGCTTAGAATCTGGTGATATGTCCTCAAAGGCTAAATGGCTTTCATCTCGATCAAAGCAGCGGCGCGATCCACAGAGCTCGCAGAGAGAATGAAGATATTGCTGGAGAAATTTTAGCAATGACAATCACGCATACGCTCGGAAGACATGGACACGCTCGGGCAATTACAGGCTATTGACATAGGAGACATGAATATGCCTATTTATAGGCACCTTCACCACCTGGGGAGCGTGTCGGACAATCAAGGCCCGATGGTAACTATGCACGCGTTTGGAGGATATGGACACGCACAAGCAATTACAAGCGGGAGACATGAACGCATTGTGTCGTAATTTGAATTTAAACGGGAAGTGAAACAGCTCCCAACAATTCCACAGGTACACCAATTCATCAGCCACGTCACAATTCATGTGTGCAGTGGCGGATCAAGAAATTATTTTTGAGGGGGCTATAATATCTCCCCCCAGCGACTGATGTCAGGGCCTGCAGCCCGATGCACCCCAACCACATCTCCAGTTATGGTTCCCCACCATAACCTGGAAGGTTGTTGGTAGGAGGGATCGAACTCATCCCCTACCCTTTAACATCAATCCTCAAAGGAAAGATGTCACCACTTGAGCTGCATGTAACATCTCCCCCCAGGGACCGATGTCAGGGCCTGCAGTCCGATGCCACATCTCCAGTTATGGTTCCCCACCATAACCTGGAAGGTTGTTAGTAGGAGGGATCGAACTCATCCCCTACCCTTTAACATCAATCCTCAAAGGGAAGATGTTACCACTTGAGCTGCATGTAACATCTCCCCCCAGGGACCGATGTCAGGGCCTGCAGTCCGATGCCCCCCAACCACATCTCCAGTTATGGTTCCCCACCATAACCTGGAAGGTTGTTGGTAGGAGGGATCGAACTCATCCCCTACCCTTTAACATCAATCCTCAAAGGGAAGATGTCACCACTTGAGCTTATATTTTATATTTTCTTTTTATATTTTATATTTTCTTTTTGAAATATAATACATTATATTCACCTAATTAAATGATATCATTGTAGCTTGAACAAAATTATATTTTTAACATAAAATAAAAAATATAAATTTAAGTAAAAAGAATAGCTAATGTACCATATTTTTTATTGATGTACCACATTATAAAAATATAAACGGTATGTCAGTTTTTTATAACTTAAATTAAAACCATTAAATAAGATTATATTTGTAATTAAGAGGATTTAAAATATAAAAGGATCCACTACCTGAAAATTAGGACCAACGTGTTAAATATTTAAATTACTTTAAAAAAATATTTGTTATAAAAAAATTTATTCTACATCTAAATTAACTATTCCCATTTTTATAGAATACTTTGCTTTAGTATTATACTAGATTGTGCTCTCACACCTGCCTAACGACAACCTCCATCTTTATTTCTTCTGAATTCTTTTCTCTCTCGATTATTTTCTCTCTTTTTTTTTCTCTCTGTGTGGTTGAATGCTCGATGATTTATAGGAATCAGAAAGAACTTGAGATTTGAGAATATAAAAGATTTCGTGAAAGATTTTCCTATTAGTTATCTGCTATTTTCAAATATTTAATCTGAGTTCTTGAATATATTGGACTATATTTTATTATATCGTTGTAATAAAATATACAATGATATTAGATTAAAACAATTTACCAAACAATAAATAATATTTAATTTTTAAGATTTCAAATTAAATATTTGAAATAACATGTATCTATATTTGGATTTGATTAGATATTCTATAGGAAAATCTTAAACAAAATCCTTTTTCTATTTGGATTCTATCTTATGCTTATTTAAGTTCCCACCCATACAGTATCCACTCATATTATGAGAAAACAAGAGAAGAAAAAGACTCGATCGATATCAACAACAGCGAGAGGAATAGAGAGACAGAAAAATAATCGATTGGGCAGTAAAATAATGGACGACATTGTTAAATCAGTATGGAAACACAATGTTGTTGAAGAAATCGATATGATAGATCAGCTTTCGAATTTATGCAGCTATGCTTCCATCGATACAGAGTTTCCCGGCACAGTCTTCAAACCGATACAACTGGTGGGAACTATGATTCCGGTCGACCACTATGCTCTGATGAAGAAAAACGTGGACACCACCAACATCATCCAGCTCAGTTTCACCTAGTGGTGACCATTTGGAACCGGAACCGCCGGAACCGGCCCTGAACCGGCTCGGCGGTTCACGGTTCAGAACCGGAACCGTCCAAAATGGTTCGGAACCGGAACCGTAACCATTTTTGGACGGGCCGGTTCAGGTTCAAGAAATAGCCCGAACTGGAACCGGCGGTTTCGGTTCCGAACCGTTGAAAATATTTTTGAAAATTCAAAAATCGACGAATCAGAGAGCGCCACGTGTCCCTGAAAAAATAAAAAAAATTAAAAAAAATATTTTTCAAACCGCCGGTTCCAGTTCCGGTTCCGAACCAAAACCGTAACCTTCTACCCACGGGCCGGTTCCAGTTCCATTTTTTCCGGAACTGTGGAACCGGCGGTTCTGAACCGGAACCAGCCCGGAATCGGCCCGTGGCCACCACTAGTTTCACCCTCTCTGATTCAGCATGCCGATACACGTGGGTGTTCAATTTCCGAGACTTCGACCTGGAGCACGACCTGCATGATCCGGACTCCATCGCTCTTCTTAAGAATCAGGGCATTGATTTTTCCAGAAACAAGCGGGAAGGCATCGACGGAAGCGCATTGGGTGACTTACTTTGCGGTATCTTGGGTTTGTTGGGTCCCAGCTCGAGAGAGCGAGCGTGGATTACGTTTCACGGTCTCTGCGACTTGGGGTTTCTGATCAAGATCCTGACTGGTAGGCCATTGCCGGCAAATGTAGGGAGATTTATAACGATGGTGAAATGATTTCTAGGGAAGAGCGTGCTCGACTTGAAACCAATTGCTCATGGGATGCGAGTGTACGGTGGGCTTGAGAAGGTGGCAAAGGCGGTGGGTTTTGATTTTGAAAGAGGCGGGCATCCCAATAGTCTGGTAACAATGCATGCATTCATCCGATTGGTGATGAACCGGTGGTGCACGAATCAGATATTGGTGCACTACACTTATTTATTGTATGGACTCACTTGGCTGCCCTCAATACCTAGGGTCTCTTTGCCATTGACATCTACCTGAAGGCTTAAGATATATCGTAGAGTATGATTAGTTTTGTTGAATGAGATTCTTTTAGTGTATGAGTATGATTAGATTTGATGAATGAGTTTTTTTTGGTGTATAGATTTGATGAATGAGAGTTTTTTTTTGTATGATTATGATTAGTTCAACTATTCGCATCTCTTATTTTGAAGCCTCAATCAACTTCTAAGCCTCCGCTTTGAGATTGAGTTTTGTTAAATTTTAAGCAGATGTTTTGTATGAATTATAATTTTTTATTATATATCCACTTATATGAAAAATGAAACATCACAATCTAAACTTACAAATTGTACAGAAATATTAAATGATACTTATCTTGCAAGCAAATTAAACACATCAAAACAATGTTGATCATCAAGAACATAGTCTGGGCAATGAATCCAATGATGAATTCTTCTGCATTCTTTCTCTTTCCCCCATGATGAATGCACTGCAATCTGCTCATCTTCATCAGCGGACAATGAAGAATTCCACCCGAATTTGCGCGTTTTATCGTTCGTAGTTTGACAGAGTCTTGAGCTTGGATTGCAGAATGGTCATAGCAGCATCAGCTACAAAAGCTAGAATTTCAACAATATTTGCCTGTTTAGTAGTGATTCTGATGACAGCTAGCCTTTAATATAATGAAGCAGCAGAGAATTATAAAGAAGGTTGAAGTAGTGCATTCTGCTGCCTTTTAAATTTCAATTTTGTAATGCTTTATTGATCAAGAAACATTGGAGTATCTAGTGGGGAAATATGACATTCAATTTGTTGTTTGTATTGTATGGAAGAATGATTTAAGCTATTGAACAATAACTCAAACAAAAATGATTTCCACTCAGCATATTCTAACTCGGTTTGATGATGATAGCATCTTCAATTTTGAACTATTTGACATAATGCTTGGATTATTTCAATGTACATGTTAGTTTCTAATTTTATAAATTATTTGGATTTTGTAATTTGTGTAGATAGGTGAAGAAGTTTCAAATGTCATTAAAACTGAAGAAGAATTCACTTTGCCTACTTAGACTAATGTGTATCATTTATTAAGCTTATACTTTTTTAGAACAATATATGTATGCTTGTGATCTTTGTCTTGTTTATTGAAATATGTATTATTTGTTAAATCTTAATGTTATTGAGATAATTTATTTCTAGGATCTTTTATTTACTTTAAGAACCAAATTTAAAAAAATAGTAAATATAGTAAATTAATGAGTTCTAATATTTTTAAGAAAATTTGACAAATATAATTTTATTATATTTTTACTGTTGATTATTGTAATAATAGAATGAATAATAAATAATATAAAAAAACTGGGGAATAATTAATAGGCACTATTCTCCTCTAAGATATTTGACTGAAAAATTGGAGTTAAGTGATTATTTTAAGAGATTTGGTGTTACTGTTTGTATTACCACTGATACTTGGACTTCTTTGCAAAGAATGACTTATATATGCATAATTGTCCATTTTATCAATAAGGATTGAGCTTTGAGTAAAAGGATTTTAAATTTTTGTACGGTTGAAAGTCATAAGTGGGATGAAATGGGAGGCCAATTGATATTAGTTCGAAAGAGTGGGGGATTACAAAGATTTTTACTATTACAGTTGATAATGCAAGCTCAAATGATACATGTGTGACATCCTTTAAATCAAGATTATCTTCTCGTGGTTGCACTTATGTTAATGGAAAGTATTTGCATATGAGGTGTGTTGCTCACATTATTAACTTAATAGTGAGTGATGGATTAAAATAAAAATATCCATCAATCAAAAAGATCCGAGGTGGTGTTAGATTTGTGAAAAATTCTCCTGCTAGAATTGTGAGGTTTAATGAATGTTGTGCTGAAGAGAATATTGAGTGTAAGAAGATGTTTTGTTTAAATGTGGCTACTAGGTGGAACTCAACCTATTTTATGTTGGATGTTGCTTGTAAGTTTGAAAAGGCTTTTGATGCATTTCAATTTAAGGATCCATTCTTTAAATTTGATCTTGAGATGAACATTTATTGTATGCTGATTGGGTGAATGCTAGAAAGATGGTTGAGGTTCTAGCATGTTTTTACCACTTGACTGTTAGGATTTCAGGTTCATTGTATGTGACTGCAAATGAGTTCTTTCATGAGATTACTACAGTCAGTTGTTTGTTGAATAATTGGATGAAGAGTGCAGATGGGGATATAAGTGTGATGGCCACAAAAATGAAGGCAAAATTTGATAAATATTGGGAGGATCCAAAAAAAATGAACAAACTTCTATTTGTGGTTGTTATTGTTGATCCTAGCTACATGTTTGAGTTTCTTGAGTATGCATGTGATGAAGTACACTTCTTTTCTGTTTGGATAGAGAGCAGATATCACATGAAAGCTCTTTACAAGGTAAAGATATAGGGATAAAAGATGACAATTTGGATAGTACATCATAGGAAAGGTGACCTAGTCATTAATGTCACATGATGGCAAACAAGGCTAGAGCTGGAATATGTGTGTTGCTGATTGGGATTGACCGTAGAGAGTCTTGAGCTTTATGTATGAAGTGAGAGAAAAAGGATTCTCTGGTTAGGATGTATAAACCTTGGATGACTCTTCTTCATACATATCGTTCAATCCGATGAGGAATTCAACAACACGATCTTTAGCAGTAATATCATCGAACATCTTCAACGTGCATTGCACTGCAGCCCTAGCACCAGGAACAAAGTCATTCGATGGTGCTGCACTTAGTTGGCAAACTATATCCTCGCCATCAAGAATCGGTCGTAGCTGATTGAGCTAATCCGATAATTTCTTCAACTTGCGATAATATACTGTAATTCCCAGTGTGTCTTGCTTCATGGTTACAATTTCCTTCTTGACTTGAAACATCATTGAGACATTTGAGACGCCATATATTTCTTAGATTTTGCACCACAGATCCGCAACATTATTAATGTATGTGAACTGTTGCATAATATCCTTGGATATTGCTGCCTTTAGTCACGAGACAACCATACTATTTACCTTCTGCCATCTCCGATAATACTTCGATGTTGACTCCGGTATCCTACAGTTGTCGTCAACGATTGTGAGTTGTGATTACTGCATTCTTCCATAAACAAATATTGGAGTCGATGAGTGGAAAAGTAACGAGTTGCATTCCTGGGTGATCGGAGCCGTGAAGTTGTAGTTGTTCTTCGTATTGGGGATTATTGGGTCATACCGCCATGGCTCTAGTACCATGTCAAACTACCATAATTTCCATATTGAAGAGAGAAGAATTAGGTTTGAAAATGAAAACTTCATTATGCTCGATCATGAAAGCTTGCAGTTACATGATATTATATACAAGTGAGAGAGATCTAAATTCGTCTATCAACCGTCTAACTAACTAAGTAACAGAAAAAGTTTGTGGAAATGTAGGCTATAATGGAGTTTTGTTAGCTAACAACCGAATGTACTCCTAGAAGCTTTCCCTTGCGTGTGCATGTATCTTCACGTGTGCATGTGCGTTGTGTTATTTCTTTTTTTTTTGTATGTGATCTATGGTTGTACATAACTTCAACATCTACCCACGTGCTGATGTGGCAATATTGTAAAGGTGGTGGAGTCAACTTTAATTATTATCATTATCTCTAATGTATTGCCACATTAGTCGTGAACACATTAACACATGCTCACGGTGGACATTAGAGCATTTTTTCATTCTATTGAATCCTTAAATTCATTTATAAAATACAATGCCACAAATTATTATAAAAGTTAAGGGTCATGTACGAGATATTTCACAAATTTTATTTTAAAAAGTGTATCTCAACCATCCATTACTCTTTATTTCTTCTAATGAAATCAATGTGGTTATTTACAGATTGAGAGTACAAATGTAAATATGAAATACAAACACTTGCAGAATTAAATAATATGAAAAATCAAATAAAAGAGAATGTTAAAACGTAGTTCAGTGGAACTCTCCCTGCAAGACTGATATAGGTCACCGTAATGCTTAGAATCTGGTGATATGTCCTCAAAGGCTAAATGGCTTTCATCTCGGTCAAAGTAGCACCGCGATCGACATAGCTCGCAGAGAGAATGAAGATATTGTTGGAGAAAATTTGGCAATGACAATCACGTACGAGCTCAAAAGACATGGGCACACTCGGGAAATTAGAGGCTATTGACCTAGGAGACATAAATATGCCTATTTATAGACATCTTCACTGCCTGGGGAGTGTGTTGGACAATCAAGACCCGATGATAATTACACAAGCGCTTGCAAGATATGGACACGCGTGGGTAATTACAGCCTATTGACCCGAGAGACATGAATTCATCGTGTCGTAATTTGAATTTGAACGGGAAGTGAAACAACTCCCAACAATTCCACTGCAGGTACACCAACTCATCAGTCACGTCACAATTCATGTGTGCAAGTCGACTGGACCGGACCAATTGATAACCCTTAGAGTCCAACCAATAACGGGGGACTAGGTCCCGGGTGCGCGGTGGCAATGCGTGTCGAGTTTATTTAAATAACTCTGGATTCCAACAATTAATCAAAGACCTATTATGTATATTAATAATTAAATTGTGAAAATAAAATCTTATAATAACTTTATATTTTGAAAAAGGATTTATTTAATTAACGAATTTAATCACAAGTTAATGAATATTAAAATCATATTTAACTATATATCTAAAAACGAATGAAGTTGTTAGTGGGCCTCGAGTAGCAACACGAGTTACCCTTCTTATTATAAGAAAATAAGAAATATTTAATAAATTAATCATAAATAAACAAACAATATTAAAAAAATTAATATATGTTTAATATTAATGCAAGAAAATGTGCATGCATGCATGCTAACTAATTCGTGGGAGTCCTCGAACTCCAAGGCTAACGTGCCCTCAACTTTCTTTCCTTACATGATCAATTTCATATTACCATGGTAGGTAAGACTATTTCCATCGGCCGACAATTCACAAAATAAATGAATAAACAAATAAATAAGACCCATTTAATAAGAGCTTGCAAATTATAACCAAACATATCTATTCCAATATTTAATCAATCAATTAATTAAAGATGGAGAAATCACGAAGCCAAAGGTATACGCACGGCGGCAGCTCCCCCCGCATGCTCCGGAGCAAGAGCGGCAGCAAGGGGCTGACGCCGTCTACGGTTCCACAAACACCGACTCGCACCAAAAGAGAAGCTAAGAAAATCAAAGTGGAGGAGGCAGCGGCGGCGGCGGCGGATGGAGGCGGTTTCGTTAGGTTTCTGCCGCGTAGTACGAGCAAGACGGAGGTGCCAAGGAGATCGCGGTCGGCTTCAACTTCGCCTTCCGCATGGGCCCTGTCACCAGGAAGGTCCCAACCCTCCTTGACTCCGGCGGCGCCGCCGGTGCCGAAGTCGCCGGCGGGAGGGCAGAAATCAGCGAAACGAGAAGTGAGAAGTGGAATGAGTGGGGTTTTGAAATACTTCAGGCCGAAGAAGGTTTCCCCTGCATTGGAAGAGGAGTACCATCAGTATCGCATAATGTACAACAGGCTGTTGCAGTGGAGATTCGCAAATGCTCGAGCTGAGGCTTCAATGGCTGCCGCCAACAGAGCTGCTCAGGTATTAATTAATTATTGATTAAATTTATTGAAATCAAGAAAACTTATAGATATATGTGTGAGCAGGGGAAAGCATTGAATGGGTGGATAAGAATGTCAGTGATGAGAAAGTTGATGATGGAGAAGAGAGGTGAGATTCAGAAATTAAAGCAAGATATAAAGATGTGGCATATTTTGAGCTCAGAAATGGGAATGCTGAATGAATGGAGTAGAATTGAGTCAAGGAATTTCGAAGCAGTTGGGAGGGTTGTCAGAAAATTATCTGCTGTTTCAAATTGTCTCCCTCTTTACCACAATGCCCAGGTACCTACTTAACAAGCATATTTCTTTTTATTTTTTTATTAACTTAAACACGCACACCTTACATATTCCCATGAAAGATCGAACTCATGATCACCTATCCCCGAACAAGGGATTATGTATTTCTTTTTAGTTTCGAGCTAGCAGGCGTAAGTGATTTAAATGTCTTGCATTAATTTAAGAGTGAAAACACAAAATACTCATTTACACTATACACATCACAAAAATACCTACTTCTTATAATACATATAAAAAAAATACCCAAAAGTACAATTTTTTGCGAAAATCAGATATTCAGGTGTCCTTTTTTAAACAAAATTGAATTTTAAATATAAATCTATTCCAGGTCTGAATCGGGTCCGGAACTGACCCGATTCAAACCTGGAACAGACCCCATTAAAAAAGGACACCTGAATGTCTGATTTTGACAGGAAATTGTACTTTTAGGTATTTTTGTGATGTGTTATAAGAGGTGGGTATTTTTGTGATGTATTTTATAAAAATTGGTATTTAAAAATATTTCCACTTAATTTTATAGATCATGATTTTGAATGTTGATGGAGACATATAAAATCAGGATTTTAGCTTTTATATATCCCTATATAGAAAACGCATATATATCTGTGTTAGTGATGTATTTTTTTTTGCACTTTAGTTATTTTATTTTAGGAGAATTGTCGATTCAGAACCCAAAAGATAGTTTAATTATCGATTTATAACCCAAAAGATAATTTGTCAATCTAAGGCCCGAAAGATCGAATAATTCTCAGTCCAATACATGATATTGAGGTCCAAAATTGAGAATTACACGATCTTTCAGATCCTGAAATGATAAAACTCTTATATTTTATTAAAATTAAATTCATTTTTATAATGGCTGCCAAGCTTTATATAGTCGGGATTTAATATAATTATTTACTAACTGTAATTTTATTTTAATTTAGTCTAATTTTAATTTTGCTTAATTATGTAGGCAGATATAATATCAATCGACGACGCCATGTCCGCGGCCTCCGAAGTGATGAACAAGATAGAAGCCATTATTATGGACATGCATAGCCAGGTAATAAATAGTCGCTACATAACTTAATTTATTAAATTAATTATTTATTTTAGAATATCACATGCAATCAAAATCGAATCGAACCCAAAAATTTTGAACAGTTTCGGTTCCCATGAGATAGAGTTTGGTTTTGATTCGGTTTAAAACCGGACCTACCGAACCCAATATATATTTATTTTTTAGTTATAATATTAAATTAATTTGTATTACCTAATTTTTATTAATAAATACTGAATTGTGATTATAAATTTATGGTTTGTGGTTATACATTATATTGAAAAGATTATTCAAAATCAAAGAATTATATAAAAAAATAAAATAAAATTGGAGTTCAGTCTAAAGCAAATCAAAATCATATATAGCTTCGGTTCTATGCGGGTTCGGTTTGGTTTAAATTTTTTGGACAGTTAATTCGGTTTAATTTTTAATTTGAGTTGATGGAAATCGAACCAACTATATAAACCCCTTAATATTAAGTTTAAAAAGCATTTAAAAAAACAAATATATGTGTTTTCTTCATGTTGTGTAATATGGCAAAGGTGAAATTAGAAAATATAATAGGCGAAAATTTGTGCTAGATTATTTTAGTTTGTTTTATGACATAGATGTGATTGATCAATTTTCATGTTTATATTTCAAGAAATGATTAATTATGGATAATTTTGATGACAATCAATTACCTTTTATGTTAATCACATAATTACCACATTCTTTTTAAGATTTTTGCATATTGTTTGTATTTCTCATTGAAAGTGATGCGTATCTTAGTGAAAAATGCATTATTATTTTTTCAATAAAAAATATCATTTGTAAATATTTTAAATTTGTTAACTTTCTCAGACATTAATAAAATAAAAAATGGGTGAGTAAATTACGAGTTGAATTAATTGGATATATAAATTAATTTATTTAATGTTGCATTGAAAAAGGTTGAGAGGATATGCTTTCTTCTGACGGAGCTGTCGGTGATGCTCAAACAATATAAACAATTCTTCCATGAACTTGAAAAACTAGTTGATCCCATTGCATCACTTGAGGTACAAATTAATTCAACTTTCTTAATCTTATTGTATTTTATTGCTTTCCACAATTAATTTGCAATGCATATAAATATATACATAAATGTGATCTAAAATATAATGAGATCAATTTTGTGCAGGCTGAGGAGAAAAGTTTGAGAGTGCACCACATTCAATTATTGAATGAAGTGGAATAACATGAAGAATAGTATTACATCAATTGTACATTCCAAGGAATGTTTTCACCTACTTTCAGTTTATTAATTACTTTGGCATAAGAGTATTTGTCAAAATCATAAATTCTCCAAATACTTATTGAAAAGATGTGTAACGTGTTTAGGAGTGATGTAGCAATATATTAGACATTATGATATTAATTTAAATTGATTTTAGAGCAACTAGTATGGGGATTTTAAAAAATTTAAAATTCTCACATCAGCCCAACATGCATATATGGAGGAGAGAGATAATAGGTGACAAGGATAGAGAGCTCAAGATCTTAAATAAGATCCCATACCTTGTAGAATTTGTGAGCCGAAGCCACTCGCGCACATTGTTATTGGCGTGTGCGTTACATGTGCCAGCGAAGCGTGTGGCGTACCCCCCCTTTTTTCCTTTTTTTCTTTTAATTTTAATATTTAAAATGCTATTTTTTCTTTTTCATTTTCGTTTATTTGGAATTTAAAATGTTTTTTTTTCTTTTTAGTTTATTTTAAGATTTTAAAGGTTTTTTTTCCTTTTATTTTTAGATTTTAAATATTTTTAGATTTTATTTTACTTTTTATTCATATTTTATATAATTAATTATATTAATTTTTTTTTTCCAACGGCTATATTTTATAACGAACAGTTTTCTCCAACGACTATATTTTAACAGACAATTTTCTCCAACGGACAATTTTGTAAAATTTGTTAACTTTAAATATATGGTGCATAATTTTGTAATTTTAAATTTATGATGCAAAATTTGCAGGCTTGAAATGTATGGTGCATAATTTTGTAACTTTAAATGTATGGTGTAAAATCTGCAGACTTTAAATGTATGGTGCACAATTTTGTAACTTTAAATGTATGGTGCAAAATTTGCAGACTTTAAATTTATGGTGCACAATTTTGTAACTTTAAGCAGACTTTCAATTATATATATTGTGCTAAATATTATCAACAAGTGCACCAACACTAAACAACTCAATTCACACTGGTCTTCTTCATATTTTTTTAGCATGTCTTCGTCTAACTCTGAAATAGGTGTGATTGAAATTTTCGGTGAATATTACTTGAGAAAGCCAACCGCAGATGACAAGCGATGTTTGATGCAAATGCATGAACGGAAGCATGGATTTCCTAGAATGGTCGGGAGCCTTGACTACATGGATTAGGCTTGGAAAAATTGTCTAATTGCATGGAAATGACAATTTACTCGGGGTGATCATGGAGTGCCAATAATAATTATTGAGGTGGTTGCCTCACAAGATTTGTGGATCTGACATGTTTTTTTTAGTTTCTCAACCAATCTTCATTATTCACCGACTCTTTACCAAGTGTAGCGCCTTCTATACCATTCACGGTAAATGTAAATCAATATCTGTTGAGGTTCGATTTCCGTAGGGAGTCGGAGCCCCGAGAATTTATAATATGTAAGTGAGATCTTTACAAGACGAATGACGGCGTGTTACAATTTGTAAGGAGAATAGGAAAATAACTATCGATGGGCAGATGTCCCAACTATCACTATTCTGACAAAGAACAAGCGACGGTTAACTAATCTCTCTCTCGGCTATCCTCCCCTTTTCGTACATCCCCCTTGCCGCAAGTGTTTAGACGTATTTATAGGGACGTTGGAAATCCTCATATTTTGCCCCCATTAGCCGCGTCTTACGCTTGTAACCGCCGGGGTGGTTGGTAGGTAGTGGGTATGATGGCTCCTGCTTTTTCGCATAGTGGCTGTTGGACGGTTGAGATAAATTCGGGGTTCTGGCTCGCTGAACTTCCCCGTATCCGTGCGGTTGAATCGAGCTGCTTTCAGGAGTAGCTCGATTCTCCTGTCGACTTCGAGGTGCTTTCTTCGAACTTCTCACTTCGGACTGCTTATTTAGAACTACTCATTTCGAGCTAAAACCCCTTGTGTTGAGTTCGACAGCTGGCCATCGGCGCATGAGTCCGATTTCTATGTATGGGCCGGGTCGGATCTGGTCCGGACCTCCAACAATAGCCCCTTCGACTCGACTTATCAGTCTCTGAAGTGATTAGTGGAGTCGAAAGTTGATGGTCCGTTGCACGAAAGAATTTCCCAGGTTGCGGCCCTTCGAGCTATTTCGGTGAATAGCTCGGTGTCTGTTCGGAGTATCTTTTAGATGCCTCCGGGCTCCCAGGACATGTTCCTCTGTGGGGGTCCTGGCCCGCACAGTCATATGAGAGTTGTTACGGGTGCCGTCGTTGTGGGCCCGAATCCACAACGTTTATTTTGGGCAGTTCGGGTTCTGCCTCAATATTTTGTTTTTGGCCACCTGGTGAGCCCCTGGTGAGTTATACTCGTGCTTATGGGGTCTTATAGTTTGTTCTTGGGCATATGTACCCTTGGCAAATAATTTTTCTCGCGGTATGATTTTATTCGGACCGCCTTTAGATGGTTGTTCTTTAGAGAACTACTTTTCGTCGGACTGCTTTTGTCGAGCTATCCATAGTGACTTTGAAATTTGGGCGGCAAAGTTAGTGGCAGTTACGTAATTTCCGTAAAAGCCGGGGGCGGTTTTGGGAGAAGTTGGAAAGACGTTCAGAGTTCATAACCGCCGATTGGGGTTCGTGCCTCCCATTTCTCCCAAAGCAAACCCTTCTTCTTTCTCTTCGCGATTTCCGGCGGCGATTCTACTTTCTGCTTACTCCGATCAAGAAGCAACGCCACCTCTTCTTTCCTTTCGTAGGTAAAATCTTTTGAACATTTATCTCCATTTGTCCTGCTTCTGTGATCCTCGAGTCTCGTATTGTTTTGGGGATTGGTTTTCCGGCAGGGAGTTGGGCTGACCGGGGCTCGCACCTCCCCCTTGTCTTTCTTTTTCTAGGTTGAGTTATTTTGATTTGTATGATGAGTTCTGGATCACAAAATCGTGAGGGCTCGGCGCCCCCTTTCACCCCCTCGCCACCTAGGGCTCCGGGTGCCCAAGACTTTGTCGGCCCCGACTGGGGTCTGTTGTTTCAGGGACCGGAGAGGGCAGGCCCCAGTACGGGTCGTACCGTATTGAGCACTGACTCCGATTCTGAAGATGACAGAGTATTGGCCGAGAGATTTGGCCGGATGGAGCGGATGATCACCGGCGGAGAGGCCAGTGGGTCTAGCCGGGCGGTCGGAGATGGAGATGAAGGAGAGGAGGGGACGGCTGAGCCGGAGCTGGCTGGAGACTACGTTCTCCCGGAGGATTGGCGCGCACACCGGGTGTTGGGTGCAGCATCAACGATTACCCGGGAGGCGCTGTGGGCCCTCGCCGACACCATCCCCGTCAAAGACGTGCGATTCTGTATACCGCGTCCATCGAATCGCTGTTTCGATCCTCCTCCAGGCCACGTGGTGTTTTATACGGCGGTGATGGAGAACGGGGTCGGGTTGCCAGTGCACCCCTTCTTTTCTGAGGTTCTAGCCTCCTACAATCTTTCCCCCTTCCAGCTCGCACCGAACTGTTGGTGCCACCTGGTTGGGGTTTTCCTGATGTGGATGGACCTGGGGCTAGGTTGTCTGATGGTTAGGGAGTGGCACTATATGTACTGGTTCAACCAGTGCGCGGATAAGCACTATTATTACTTTACTCGATGGTCGACCGGGTACTCTACTTTGATCAAGAAGCCCCCGTCGAACTCCCCGGGTTGGTGGTCGAGCTTCTTTTATCTCAAGATGAACGAGCAGTTCCCCGAGTTTATTCGACACGGCGGTGTCCCCATCCGTGGGTTTCTGGTGGCTTGTGAGCTGGTCTTGTTCTTTTCGAACTTCAACTGATTAATGCTACTTTGTTTTTGTAGATCATTCCCGTCCGAAGCTTACCCGAGAGGAGCAGGCGCGGGTCGATCGAGCCTACGATATCACAGTAGGTGATAGGGAGTGGTCCGTCGTCCAGAACGGGCGTTTCGTCACTGCTACCACTTACTTGAACGGCAAGGGGGAGCTCTACGCATTGCCCGCAGAGATGGCGCGCCGCCGTCCCCAGGTTCCCGCGGACCGAGTTGCTGCTGCCCTCAGGGACAAAAAGAGGGCGAGGGAGGAGGAGGAGGCTCGGCGCTGTCCTCTGAAGCGTGTGGAGACGGGAAGGCCACCATCCCCCGTGCCTCCACCCCCTCCGCCTTTCGTGCCTCAGGGGGTGGAGCCGATCGAGTCCTCCCGTCCGGAGGTTCCGCCGAAGCCCGACAATCGGGAGAGGCGGAAGGAGAGAAGGACGGAGGACTCCGACCGTCGTATCCGCCACCGCTCCGGGGACCACGGATCGAGGCACGAGAACCCCGAAAGGGCCGTGGCTCCTGTGGTCAGTCCTCCGGATCCGGTGGTGGATTCTTTCCTGGTCCGCGCCCGGCAGATTCTAACGAACCCGTCGGGCGTAGATCAGGCCGGGACCGCCCAGGCGCGACTGGCGAGGTACCAGCTGCTCCAGCTCCAGGTATTAACAGTACCTTGCTAGCTTGCCTCGACTGCTTACGAAATAGTAGTTAACTCTTACTCTACTTGGCAGGCCCAAGTGGAGCTCGACGCGATCCGCTGCGAACTTGATGTATTCGGAGACAAGTGTGTCGGGGAGATCTTCGACCTTCGCAAGGAGCGGGACTCCTTGAGGAGGTACGTGGACTCCCTGAACGATAAGCTTAATCAGGCGGAGGATCGGGTGGCCGCGGCGGAGGGCAGGGCTGAAGCCATGAGGAAGGAGGCGGAGGCCACTCAGGCTGAACTTGACGACCTCCGTGGGTGGCTTCCGTCGCTAGGGCCGACGCCGAGAAGCTGGCTGCGGACCTCAAGGTAAGGAACGACCAGCTCCTATCGCTCGACTCCCGGCTGAAGACCCAGCGGGAGAGCTACACTGCTGAGGTGGCGAAGTATGAAGAGCGAATTGCTCTCATGCATACGGGCGAGGGGCTGGACTTCGAAGCCCTCATCACCTCCCCACACTTCGCCGAAACATACGAGGTACATTTCTCACTGGGCTTTGCTTTATTTTGATTCCTTGATTCGTCTAACCTCTTTGTAGACCCTCTCCGAGCAGATCGAAAGTGAGGTCCGGGAAAAGATTTCCCGGAAGTTCCCGGACCTCGATCTCAGCGTGTCGGACGAGCCGGAGGAGGAGCGTGAGGTGGAGCAGGAGAAGGAGTCCGAGCAGCAGCATATCGAGCAAGATCAAAAACTGCTTGAGGATGCTTCTCAAGGAGGTGATGGCCCTAGGGAGCAGCCCGGTCCGACGCCTGCTCAGACGGTGAACCAGGGGGCCGGTCTGACGCCTGATGATGCTACTGCCGCCTGATTGCCCATAGAAATTTTTGAACTTTTTATCTTTCTGCACAGACAATTTTTGTATAACGTTTGCAACTTCCGCTTCAACCTGCTTTATTGTTTTTGCGTCCTTTTATGATTCTTTCTGTCGTGATCAAACTTTCTCGTGTCTGTTCAAATCAGTAGTGGTTAGGATGGGCGATGCCGAAGCATCCCATCCGATGCTTAAGTTAGTAAGTTATAGGAAACAAAGGAAAAATGAATTGGGATGAGAGGGGGCGGAGTGTGCTTATCGGTTTATCCGCTTTCTGCTCTTAGTCCCTTGGTGGTTCGCCAGCTTTCCTTAGTTCTGTGAGAGAGAATTGTGAGGGGCTGGGCGATGCCGAAGCATTGCCCCTCCGACGCTCAAGTTAGTAATTAATTGAAATGAATGTGAGAGATAGTGCATCGAATTTGCAAAGTAAAGCTAGTACACTTAGGCATGATCCACAGAAGGGCTGATGCATATATAAATATAACTAGCAATAAATAACAACAAATAACACGAAATATAACTAGCAACAAATAACACGAGGTGAAGCAAGGCTAAAAGGGTGATACTGCGAGGTCGGGTGTGATTGGCTGGGTTCTCCTCAGAAGTAGTACTTCTTCAGGTGCTTGATATTCCAACTGTTTCCAATCTCCCTTCCATCGTGATCCTCCAAATGGTAGGCTCATCGCCCCACTACCCTGATAACTTTGTAGGGTCCTTCCCAGGTGGGTGCGAGCTTTCCTTGACTTTTGTCCTTGGTGTTTTGAAAAACCTTTCTGAGTACCCATTCTCCTTCCCTGAGAGTTCGCATGCGGACCTTCTTGTTGAAGAACCTCTCGACCTGTTTTCTTCTTTGCGCCATATTAAGTAGTGCCTGGTCCCTCTTCTCGTCGATCAGCTCCAGATCCTTGAGCAGTTTTTCGTAATTCTCCTCCTCTTGGCAAGCCTCGACGCGTAGACTGCCGCCCCGGACTTCCGCTGGGATGACGGCTTCTTCGCCATAGGCCAGGGCGAATGGGGAACTTCCTGTTGATGTTCTAGGAGTAGTCCGGTAGGTCCATAGGACGCCAGGGAGTTCGTCCACCCACTTCGTTTTATGTGCTTCGAGCCTCTTCTTCATCGTAGCCATGATAGTTTTGTTTGTTGATTCGGCCTGCCCATTAGCTTCCGGGTATCTTGGTGTCGAGAATACGAGCTTGATGTTATATTGATCGCAGAATTCCTGCACCTTTCGGCCAGTGAACTGTGTCCCGTTATCTGTTCTGATCTCCCTTGGTATCCCGAATCTGCAGAGTATGCGAGTCCACAAGAATTTGATCACTTCTTGTTCTCTTACGTTGGCGAAGGCTTCTGCTTCGACCCACTTGGTAAAGTAGTCGGTGGCTACCAAAATATATTCCTTCTGCCCGACTCCTTTTGGTAGCTTCCCCACTATATCCATCCCCCAAGCCATGAAGGGCCAAGTTGCCGTCGTGGCATGGAGTGGCTCTGCATGGCTTTGATTTGTCACTTCGAATCTCTGGCATGCTTCGCAACTTCGCACGTAATTCTTGGCATCTTTCCGCAATGTCGGCCAATAGAATCCGGCCGAGATGACTTTGTGGGCCAAGGGTCTAGCCCCTTGGTGGCTTCCGCAATCTCCTTCGTGTATTTCCATTAGGATGGCCTGTCCTGCCGTAGGTTCGAGGCACTTGAGGAGGGGTCCCTCGATCGACCTTCTGTACAGATTTTCGCTGCGGACCGTGTATTTTGCTGCCAGCCTGGTTAATCGAACCGCTTCGGTTCTGTCTGTCGGTAGCTCCCCTGACTCCAAGTATGCTAGTATCGGACCCATCCACGATTCCCCGATCGTTAGGTCCATTACCTCCATTTCTACTGTTGCTGGTTCTTCGGCCCAGGATATCACAATCGGCCTGATCTGTTTCATCTGCTTTGAAGATGCTAGATTAGCCAACGCGTCTGCTTCGGCATTTTCTTCACGCGCTACGTGCTTCATTTCACAATCTTCGAACTCTTCCCTTATCCTCTTTGCCAAGTCGTAGTACTTTTGCAATCTAAGCTCTTTCACCTGGAAGTGGTCCTCCACTTGCATTACTACTAGTTGGGAGTCCGCCTGCACCCGTAGTCGGCGGGCTCCGAGCTCTTTTGCCAGTTCCATGCCCCGTATCAGTGCTTCGTACTCTGCTTCATTATTTGTTGCCTCGAAGTTCAATCGGATCGCTCTTTTGAATGTTTCGCCCATTGGGCTTCGGAGTCTTATTCCTGCTCCGTTCCCATGGACGTTGCTCGATCCGTCCACCTGCAGCACCCACGGTTCTGCGGCTGCCTCTCGGACCTCCAAGTTTGCTATCTCTCTTTCTGCGTGGGCCTGGAGGTTGTTGGTGAACTCAGCGATGAAATCAGCCAGCACTTGTGATTTAATAGTAGTTCGTGGTTCGAATTCGAGGCCGTAACCTCGGATTTCTACCGCCCATTTTAGCAATTGGCCTGAGAGGCTCGGTTTTGAAAATACGGTTCGCAATGGGTAGGACGTGACCACCTTGATCGGATGAGACTCAAAGTATGGTCTCAGCTTGCGTGATGCTGTTACTAGCGCCAATGCCAGCTTCTCGAGCGCCGTGTACCTTGTTTCAGGATCGAGCAGTGGTTTGCTTGCATAATGAACTGGCTGCTGCTTCCCAGCGGCTTCTTTCACGAGGACCGCTCCGAGCGCGTGCTCTGATACGGAGAGGTAGAGTAGTAGCGTTTCTCCTTTTTCTGGTTTCGCTAGAAGTGGCGGACTTGCGAGGTAGTCCTTCAGCTGTTCCAGTGCCTTCGTACAATCTTCTGTCCAATCGAACTTCTTCCCTTTGCGAAGAACTTGGAAGAATTCATGAGTCTTGTCTGAATATCGGGAAATAAAGCGGCTGAGGGCCGCTAGCCGCCCTGTTAACTTCTGGACCTCTTTCGGATTCCTCGGGTATGCTATTCCTCGGATTGCTTTGATTTGGGTCGGATCAGCTTCTATCCCCCGCATGGTGACTACGTGCCCCAAGAATTTTTCGGAGGCTACCCCAAACGTGCATTTAGCGGGGTTCAGCTTCATCCTGTACTTATTGAGAATCTCGAACGCTTGGCGTAGGTGGCTAACGTGGTCTTTAGCGGATTTCGATTTTACAAGCATATCATCTATATAGACTTCCATCGTTTTTCCAATAAGCGGCTCGAACATCTTGTTCACAAGTCTCTGGTATGTCGACCCTGCGTTCTTGAGTCCGAACGGCATGACCTTATAGCAGTATATCCCTTTGCTCGTCATGAAGGCTGTCTTCTCTTGGTCTTCGGGGTGCATTAGTATTTGGTTGTACCCCGAGAATGCATCCATAAAGCTGAGTAACTCGTGCCCGGAGGTGGCGTCGACAATGCAGTCGATGTGGGGCAACGGATAGGGATCTTTTGGGCATGCCTTGTTTAGATCAGTGTAATCCACACAGACCATGTTCTTCCCGTTTTTCTTCTTCACCACTACTACGTTGGCTAGCCACGTAGGGTATTTTACTTCTCGGACGGATCCGGTGTCAAGTAGCTTTTGCACTTCCTCGTTAATTGCTTTATTCTTCTCCGCGGGGAATTTTCTCCTCCTTTGTTGTACTGGCTTATGGTTCGGATCGACCTGCAATTTGTGCGTCATAACTTTAGGGTCGATGCCGACCATATCCTTGTGTGACCATGCGAACACCCCTTTCTCTTGGCTAAGAAAGTTGATCAATTCGTTTCGAACATCCGGCTCTAACCCTGCCCCGATATTTGTCTTTTTGGTGGGGTTTTCCGGGTCGAGCTCGACCTCTTCTGTTTCTTCCGATTCCCCCGCAATTGGGAGTGGCTCGCTTCTGAGAAAGTGCTGTTGGGTGCACACCGCCTTGAGGCTTGCGTAGTAGCACTCCTTCGCGGCGTTCTGCTCCCCTCGGATAGTGCAGATCCCTTCGGCAGTGGGGAACTTGACGACTTGGTGGAAGGTTGAAGGGACTGCTTTCAATTGGTGCCGCCAAGGTCGCCCCAGCAACGCGTTGTAGGCGCTAGGGGCGTCTATGACCATGAAGGATATGTCGTAGTGTGCCCCCCCACAATAGGTTGGGAGGACTATTGTCCCAACAGTCATCTGAACGCCACCGTTGAATCCAATCAAGGGCGTCTGTGAGCGGATGATCTTCCCCTCTGGGATCTCCATTTCCCTGAGGGCGTGCATGAACAGAATATTTGCTGAGCTTCCATTGTCGACCAGGATCCTTCTCACTAGGCAGTTCGATATGAGCAAGGATATCACCAACGCGTCGTCATGGGGATGGCTCAGCCCCGATACTTCTTCACTCGTGAACTCAATCGGACGGTGGCTTGGATTCTTTCACGGAGCCACGGCCTCTTCTCTGATTAACCTCCGAACTCGCTTCGCCGCAGACTTGGTGATGCCGCTAATTTCCGATCCCCCAGTTATGCAGTTGATGGTGCGAACCGGGACTGGCGGCTTCGGTACGCCCGCTTTTTCCGGGTCTGGCCCATCTGCGTGTTGGTCTCGGGTCCAGGTCTTCTTTCCCCGGTCCGAAAGATATTCCGCTAAATATCCCTTTTTAAGAAGTTCCACTACCTCGAGACGTAAGGCGCGGCAGTCCGCGGTGGTGTGGCCGTGGTCGTTGTGGAACTCGCAAAATCTTTGAGCATCACGTGTGGCCGGATCGGCCTTCATCTTCGGAGGCCATTTCACTTTCTCTGGCATACGTCGGAGCACATTCTGGACCAGGTCCGCTGGTGCGATAGAGAGCGTGTACTCCGGGATGTGCGGTCCCAGATGGTTAATCTGGGGAGGCTTGATGTATGGGTGGGCCCTCGGAGGGCGTCTGTCCCTTTACTCCCTCCGGCTTTCCTCGCGAGCGTGGGGCCTTCCACTATTTCGGCGCGCTCGGCGGTAAGGCTCGTCTTCCTCCCATTTTATGAGTGCCCATGCGCGATTGAGAGCGTCATCCATCGTCTGGCAAGGATATATGGAGAGCTCTCGATACAGGTCGGAATCTACGTCGAGACCTTTGGTGAAGGCTCGTACCGCAGTGTTGTTCGGACAGTTGGGTACTGCCACCAGTTCTTTGTTAAACCTCGACAGGTATGCTCGCAGAGGCTCCCCCGACCTCTGTGTAACGGCGTAAAGGTTGTCAGGGTGCTTATCGAGGCGTCTACTGCTTGAGTACTGCCTCAGAAATAGCTGGTGGAGTTCAGCAAAGGTAGAGATCGAACTCCTGGGCAGATTTACGAACCACTGCAGGGCTGGACCAGTAAGGCTCGAGCCGAAGCTCTTGCACATGCATGCTTCCATTAGCGCGCTCGGGATTGCCAGCGCCAGCATCTTCTGCCGGTAAACCGCTATGTGGTTCTCCGGGTCTGAGGTACCATCATATAAAATAAAGCTGGGTGGCGCGAACCTGGAAGGGAGTTCGGCCCCGGCGATATCCGGCGAGAAGGGGGACTCCGCGTAGCTTTCCCGTGGTATAGTTCTCTCTGGTGCCGGGAGACCCGGGATTCTGGACAGCAAGGATTCAAGGTGGCCGAACCTCTGCTCGAACCTTCGTTCGATCTGCTGGACGGCTTGTATTTTGGCCCGACTCATACGTCCTACCCCCGTGCTAAGAGCTGGAGGGTCATCCGGGGTTCCTTCGGTGGTGGTTCTCTCGGTGCGGTCGAATTCGACCTCCAGATTCCTGGCCGAAATGCCGGTGTTTTTCTCCGCGCTTGCAGGCTCCTCCACTATCGGTCGCCTATTGTTGTTCTGCAGTTGCAGCCTTCGGTTCTCCCTCTCAAGAAGTTCAAATCGCCTGGCCATCTCTTCCAACGCGCTTTCTGCCTTCCGCACCTGGGTCACCAGCCTCGAGATGTGGGGACTTTCGAGGATGCTGGGTGGCGGCTGCAGGAATGGTATCTCTTCTAATGGGGTCACGCTGAAATCCTTCCTCAGATCGTCCAGCACTCTAGCCGGATCAGGAAGGCGTGGGGCTCCGCCGTTAGGATCAATGGCTCGTCCACAGCCCGGTGTTGTTGGGGCTCCTCGGCCTGCCCCGGCCGGAACACCCCGGCCTCGTCCTGCGACTGGGGCGATTTTCCGGTTGCCAGCTCCTTCCTCAGGGGTCTTGTTTGTGTCGTCCGTCATTCTTGCAGGAAATGCGAATTTATTCTCGAGACCCCACGGTGGGCGCCAAATTGTTGAGGTTCGATTTCCGTAGGGAGTCGGAGCCCCGAGAATTTATAATATGTAAGTGAGATCTTTACAAGACGAATGACGGCGTGTTACAATTTGTAAGGAGAATAGGAAAATAACTATCGATGGGCAGATGTCCCAACTATCACTATTCTGACAAAGAACAAGCGACGGTTAACTAATCTCTCTCTCGGCTATCCTCCCCTTTTCGTACATCCCCCTTGCCGCAAGTGTTTAGACGTATTTATAGGGACGTTGGAAATCCTCATATTTCGCCCCCATTAGCCGCGTCTTACGCTTGTAACCGCCGGGGTGGTTGGTAGGTAGTGGGTATGATGGCTCCTGCTTTTTCGCATAGTGGCTGTTGGACGGTTGAGATAAATTCGGGGTTCTGGCTTGCTGAACTTCCCCGTATCCGTGCGGTTGAATCGAGCTGCTTTCAGGAGTAGCTCGATTCTCCTGTCGACTTCGAGGTGCTTTCTTCGAACTTCTCACTTCGGACTGCTTATTTAGAACTACTCATTTCGAGCTAAAACCCTTTGTGTTGAGTTCGACAGCTGGCCATCGGCGCATGAGTCCGATTTCTATGTATGGGCCGGGTCGGATCTGGTCCGGACCTCCAACAATATCCAATGGATATTATTTAACTGATGGTATTTATCCTGAATGTGCATAATTTGTAAAGAGTTTCACGTTTCCCCAAGATCCACAAAGGTAGAAGTTCAAGCAAATGCAAGAAGTTGCAAGAAAGGAAGTAGGACGAGCATTTGGGGTTCTCCAAGCTCGTTGGGGAATGATTAGAGGCCAAGTCGCTTAAGGTATAAAGAAAACATCCAAGATAGTATGTTTGCTTGCATTATTTTACATAGCGTGATTGTTGAAGATGAAGGAGAAATGACGAATGGGTTGAAGAAGGGTCAACGTCAACTGGAGAGACTATTGAAAGATAAGTTAATCAAGGTGCGGTTCGAGGATTCGAACAATTCCTCAGAAGAGCCTCTGATTTACGTGACAAGATAACTCATCACAAACTTCATTCCGACCTTGTTCAGCATATATGAGCACGATTCGACGGTTATGCTTTATTTAATAATTTATTCTATCAATTTATATTAAAATCCTATTTAGTTTTAATTGCAATGTGTAATCTTTTTATTATTATTATATAATATTGTACTATCTATCAATGTGTGATTTATTTATATTATGTAATATTAAATTTTGTAATTGAATGTATGATTCAATTAATTCGAACTAATTAATTATATTAAGCAAATTTTATTTTTTAACTATTTAAATTATTAATTTATAATTTAATTATTATGTTTGTGAGTGTAGTGGAATTAATATTTTATTGATGAGTGTGAAAAAGTTTGCTATTTTAGGAAATGAGACTAATAGAATGGGACAGACCAAAAAGGCAAATGGGCCTAATAGAGTGGGACGGAGGGACTATAAAGTAAAAAGTAGATGAATAAAAAAATGATAATAAATACTGATGTAGATATTTATAAAATATAAAATGATAATAATTATTAATTTGGACACACATGGCGGGATCTTAAAATTTTAAAAATCCCACGATAATGGGTGCTCTTACCACCAATGTCACATCAGCACATTAACATATGCCTAGTAGGGAGGTGAACGAATTTGTTGTTGACATAAATCATTATTGTATCATAACAAAAATTACTGACTTTTTTGTAATAATATTAAGTTCCTGAATTTATTTATTTTTTATTAATATTTTTACTCCCTCCGTCCCGGCTGAATTGTCCCAGTGACTTTGGGCACAATAACCAAGGAGTGTGAGTATAAAGTAAGTTGAGTGGAATTAATATTTTATTGTTGAGTGTGAAAAAGTTACCTTTTTAAGTAATGGGACAATTGAGGTGGGACGGACGAAAAAGGAAAGTGGGACAATTGAGGTGGAACGGAGGGAGTATTTGTCAACCCAAAACATTAATAAAGATACGCAGGAAAATATGAGGCAAAGAATGCTTGCAAAAACTTGTTAGACAGTAAACACTAATCAAGCGTTTGGCTAGATCATAATGCCTAGGCGATCGTTTGCCTTATTTTCAGTTGTAGCCTTTTAAATATATGAATAAAAAACAAATTTATATAAAATTTAACTATTAAAAAAAATCTAACACCTAGAGTACTTGGATAGAGCTTAATGTTTAAATGGTTAGTTGCCTTATTTTTACTCTTTGCTAAGTTCTTTTTAAAATTATTTTATTTGGGGATTTAGATAGAAGAGACAAGTCGAATAATAATAGACCAATGGAGAATTGTCGAGTCAGGACCTAAAAGATAGTTTAATTATAGATTTAGGACCCGAAAAATGATTTATTAATTAAGAATATGAAAGATGATATAATTCCCAATCCAGGACCTGATATTGAGGAATTTTTGTGATATATCAGATCTTAAATTGAGAATCAATTTTTCAAATCCCGAATCTATAATTAAAGGGAAAATATGTAAATCTATCCCGAACTTTGGATGAGTTCCCAATTTTATCCCAAACTTTTAAATATAACAATTTCAGGCTTAAACTTTGAATGAGTTCCCAATTTTATCCCAAACTTCTAAATATAACAATTTTAACCTAAACTTTGAATTTTTTCCCACCTCTCAATATTAAAACATCGAAAATCTTACATGGATACAAATAATTACATATCATGTACAAAAATCGTACACGAATATCACTCTTCAATGTCATTCCATGACAATCATGAATTTATTAAGAATAATGAATTTTAGAGTAATATATTTTCATAAAACTCATGATATCTTTATTAAATATAAAAATTTTAGATAAATATATCTGATAAATTATTAAGATATGACTTGATTTTTTGTCTTTAGTCGTTTTAATATTAAAAACAAATATATTTAAATTATTATCTTAGATCTTATTTAAAAAAAATCGTTCACGAAAATGATATTGTTTTAGAAAATTATCTCAATTTGAAAGTAGAATATATAGTTTAAATTAATATAGTATGATATTTATATATGTGTGTTCACGTAAGATTTTTGATTTTTTTTTTTTTGAATAAGTGGACATTAATCTAAACTCACACACCCAGATGTCCCCTTGGAAGCTCGAACTTGTGACCTCTTAGTCACACGCAAGGTGCTTTAACCACTACACCCCGAGCGAAGGGACGATTTTTGATGTTTAAATATTAATAGTGGGAAGAAAATTGAGAACTCATTTAAAGTATAGGCCGAAATTGTTATATTAAAAAATTTGGAATAAAATTGGGAATTCAATCAAAATTTGGAATATATTTATATATTTTCCCATAATTAAACTATCTTTCATAAAACTCTTAGACCAATTGAGAGAATTCCAAGTATATTATAATATGAACTATGAAGTCCAGTTCCAAACACAGGGTCTTTTCTCGAATTTAAGAGAAGTATAGGGGCGTTTTTGAATTCTATTAACCACACCGACAAACTTCCCGCGCTCAATTAGCAGGCGCTCACAGCCATCAAAACCTAACAGTCGCAGGAACTCAATTTCTTCGCCCTCTCTCTAAATTTCTACGTAATACCTCAGATACTACTGTTCAAGATTGCATCATATTAAGCCCTGATTCATTATGGATTTGTGACGTCAAAGGAACCAGTTTTTGTTACCCGAAACCGTCTTCTTCAATGGCGGATGTTAGGGTTTCCGACCTGCCCAACCGGCCGAAGCGTCTGGAAGCCGGTATAATCTCCAGAATACGTTTGGAGAACTTCATGTGCCACAGCAGTCTCGAAATCGAGTTCGGTGACTTGGTCAATTTCATCACTGGTCAAAATGGAAGTAAGCTATCTCTCTGAATGAATTCTCTTACTTATGCAGTTTTTTTTGCATTCTTACCTTTTTTTCAGTGATTTCATTCGTAATTGAATGTTTTTCCCGCATATTTATTTATTTATTTATTTTTAAATTTAGGTGGGAAGAGTGCTATATTAACGGCACTTTGTGTGGCATTCGGGTGCCGAGCTCGTGGTACACAGAGAGCGAATGCTCTGAAGGATTTTATCAAATCAGGCTGCAGGTTTGTCTTATGTTACAAACTCACCACTTTTGGACTGTTACGCGTGCAAACTTAAAGATTTAATTTGTAGATTACTTTACAAGATTAAGGTTTAATTGTTAATTGAACAATGCATTACTTAGTAATGCTTTTTTAAGTTGTAATCTGTTTGAGTTTTGGATGATCGTGTAACAATGATCTTAATATG
Source organism: Plectranthus barbatus (assembly GCA_026898455.1). NCBI lineage: Eukaryota > Viridiplantae > Streptophyta > Magnoliopsida > Lamiales > Lamiaceae > Plectranthus > Plectranthus barbatus. The sequence goes on from JAPKLW010000731.1 coordinate 335,625, forward strand.
TATCTCGTTGGAGTGTTTAATAGAATCTGACTCTATCCCAGAAGAATTCTGTAAAAAATAGTTATGTTCTCTACAGGGCTAAAGGTGCCAATATTCTCTCATTGTCCCAAAAAGTCAATGTCTTCCTTTTGATTCTGTTATTGGCCTTTTGAGATTCCAAGAAGTTTCACTATTACTGTTTTCCATTCTGAAGTCATTTGTTGCTAATTTTTTTGTACTTTTGACTACTGCTTTTATTCTCTATTTGCCCTTTCCACCTACTATTGCTTATGAGGGAAAATGTATATCTTGTGTACTTGTTCGATTGAAATTTCATTTTCAAAACCAATCTTCGTGTCCTCTCAACTTTGATCTATTCTCTTTCTACTCTACTTTACCAAATTGATAACTGAACCAATTTAATCATATGAATATCCAACTTGGAGTAACTCATGTAAATGACGTTGGATATCCTATACTGTTTTTAGAAGTGGCCTAATATATACATTGCATTCTTTATAACAACTTGTGCGATTTTGAACTGGTAAATAGTTTCTTTTTCTTATCTATGTCTTGCTACTAACCTTCTTTTGTTCATCTACAGCTATGCTCTTGTTCAAGTTGAGATGAAAAATCAAGGTGAAGACGCTTTTAAGCATGAATTGTATGGAGACATCATAATCGTGGAGCGTAGAATTTTAGAATCTACCAGCGCCATAACATTAAAAACCAGTCAAGGTTTTGTTTACTTTGTCTCAGTTCTCATTTGCTTTGGGTAGAATCTCAGCACTACCATTGGCATCACATTCAAAACCAGTCAGTGTTTTGTTTACTGTCTCAGATCTCATTTAGTTTAGGAACTATGGTCAACATAAGTTGAATATCTCCAGATTTGCCTGGCATTAGGTTGATCTCTTAATAAAGATTTTACTTTGTTTGACATCCTGCAAATGCTTTGTTTAGAATTGATTGATTGATGCTTTGTCCAAGTAAAATTTCTCTTATTTATAAATTGACTTTTTGTCAATTTTGGTGCAACTTATGAAAGAATTCTAGAAATTCTTGTTAATAAGGTGCCAAAAATTACCAGGAGATTGTTTTTTAGTTACTTTCCAAATGATTTATATGTAAATAAATAATTTCTCAACCTGGAAGACTGTCTGAAACGATAAATATGTTTTGTTTTTGTGTTTTTTGTTTGTATATATAGCTTTTGTTGTTGAATATAGGTCATGCTTGCTTTTATACCACTTTGAATATTCTTTTGATATTGACGAAAATTAATTTGTAAACATTAGTTTGTCCTGTACTTCTGTGGAGAAAGCTCTCTTCTATTTTTAGATATCCTTTTCACTGCTTGGGCAACAAAATATTTTTACTAAACTATCCTGAGTCAATGCCTCCAAACTAGTGATGTCCACATTGTCTTTTAATGCTATTCATAAGATGCATGAGATCATTAACTGTTTGGATTCCTGTTATTTTGGATGTTTCTATTTTATTTGTATCCTCGTGCACATTTTTCTTTGTATTATTTAATTTACTGATCCCATGTAAGGAGAACTAACACATTCAATTTCAGTAGTTGTAAACCATCTTGATTGTTCACTGACCAGGTAGGAGGATTGGCACCAAGAGAGAAGATCTTCGTGAAATCGTGGAACACTTTAATGTGAGTGCTACAAACCTATTCGATGCATTTGTCTGTTTATCAAAGTAAATAGATTCTGCAAAAAACTTTATCTAATCTCACTTTAGTTATAGGTGAGGGAGACTACATTATGCTTGGTTAATGTCGTGGACTTCTTATTGAATTGGTTCTTTGCCCCTTATTGATTGTGATCTTGTGGTTAATATAGGATGCCCACACTTAATGTTTGTGGGTCAGATTTTATGCTCTTTCTCCATACATTAAAGGAATTAACAACATAGTCTTTTTCTATAAAAGATTCTTGGAGAGTAATCACATGTGTGGAATTTGATTCGTAGAAGTTTTTTTGAGAATAATTTATTTCATGCAAAACTCTTCTTGATAGCCTTTTCAATTCACTACAATAATGACTATTTAAATGTGTATTAGCTTTAACTAGAAGTGGCTGGTTGTTGTTGAAAAGAACTGTTATGCACCTCTATTTAACTTTGAATCATGTTCAATCATGATAAGGGAAGTTCTGAACAAAAATCTTAGTTAAGATTACTACAATGAAAGAGGGTACACATAATCAAAACCTTTATATTCTTATTTTTTGTATCTTTTGTGTAAATAGAGGCATGCAACACCTTTTGGTTGGTGAGACTTTCTCTGATTAATGTACATAACAGCTACGGACATTGTCTCTCTAAAAGAATGATTGTAGAAATATGAGTTTAATTAGTCGATTCTACTAGTATCTTTATTATTAATGACAGTTCTTTACTTTGGTTTAACACCTATTGGCAGAATTAGTTGAATTCTCTGGAAGTTGGTCAACATCTTCGTACATGCATGTTCAGGTTGCTTGTATACAATCTTTTGGTGTAACTTGACTTTTGGTGCTCAAAATATAATATTATGTTGGGATTTTGTTTTCTTCATCTCATCTCAATCCTTTCATGATAATGATGAAAAAGGCACTGCATTTTACTCCTAATATATAAGTGTGTTGGGAACTGAAAGGGAATGTATATCTATGTGCTCTCCAATTTACTTATTATATTCTCTCTGTGGTAACTTGGTCCACCAGAGATGGTGGAGGAAGAACCTGGTTTTGCCTTTAGCATTTGTGGTTGACATGCCTTGTGTTTTTGCTGTATAAGATTGATGTAGAGAATCCGTGCACGATCATGAGCCAAGACAAAAGCAGAGAATTTCTTCATTCAGGGAACGCAAAAGACAAGTTCAAGGTAATAGTTAACTTCTAGATTTAACATAAAAAATCCATCTGTAGCCTGGCATGTATATAGTTTATCCTAGCTTTGACCACAAGCATGCTGTTTCATACACAAATGTATCTCAGTTCTTTGGATATTTAGTTTTTAACACAGCAAGTGACACCATCTTTACAGTTCTTTTTCAAGGCGACACTTCTTCAACAAGTTGATGACCTACTAAAAGGTATTGGAAAACAACTAAATGATGCCAATTGCCTGGTTGATCATTTGGAAGATTCGTTGAAGCCGACATTGAAGGAACTTGATGAATTACTAGAAAAGATAAAAAACATGGAGTTTATGGAGGAGATATCACAGCAGGTTCAATTACTTAGGAAGCAACTCGCTTGGTCATGGGTATATGATGCTGATAGAAAACTTGAGGCACATCTTAAATTGATTGAAAAGCTGAAGGGAAGAATACCCAGCTGTCAAGCTAAGATTGACCAGAAGCATGTAAGTGGTTTTTGCGTGACTCAGAAATTTCTCTTTTCGCTGTTTGTCTGCTTATTTGTCTCCAAAATGATCTAAAAGCATATTGATGTTTAAATTCTTTTATGTTAATGTTTGATTTAATATCACTAAGTCAGGAAAATTAGTTAAAGTGGTGCCTAGGATTCCATTGCCTTTGATATAAGATCTTCATGTGTGAATGCTTTAATGGGGGATGCATGTTGGCTAAATCCCCTTTCCTACAATTTTTTCTGATGGAATAATGGATTACCAATAGCGATTTAGGGTAAACAAATGCCTTATTCTTGGGATCTCCCATAAGAAATTATTTTTGAGTTATTTTCATTAATAAGATTTGCCAGATGGGGGCTATTGGCGCATCCAACATGATGACTCCTTATATTGAAAAATTTCTTTTGCTAAATACCCGAGTGGCTGTCTGAGGTTTGATCTCAAGATTCGGCTAACTGAAAATCGCATTGGTTGCAGCAAAAGATGGAAGAATTGAATGATCAATTGACAAAGAAGAAAGATCAAATATCAAATATGATGGAAAGAACATCTGAAGTTAGAAGAAGGAAGGAGGATTTGAAGCAAAGTCTTTCTATGGTATGATAATTATTTGACATTAATGCGTGTTTGACTGTATTCTATTATTGATGAAAAGACTTAAAAGGGGGTTCTTGCTAGGTGTGAGCAAAACCGAACCGAAAACCTAACCAAACCGTAAACCGGCGGTTTCAGTTTGGTTTTTATATCAAATTCGGTTCGGTTTGGTCTGGATTTTTGAAATCGCCAAAATTCGGTTTGGTTTTAACCGAAATATGGCGGTTCGGTCATTAATGTGGATTTGAACTTATATTTGTGCTAAAGTTTTGGATTTAGATTTGGTACATTTGGATTGTTTTCAAGTTTGTGTGTTGGAATATTAAATATATATGTTTTAATGCAAGTATTTTATAAAAATGTACCAAAAAATTTCAGTTAAAACCGAAAACAAAATCAACGGTTTGGTTGAAACCGCCAAACCGAACTGAAACCACCAATTCGGTGCACAGTTCGGTTTGTAGAAAATTAACGGTTCGGCTTGGTCTGGATTTTTTAAATTTTTGGTTTGGCGGTTTGGGCGGTTTGGTTCGGTTTTTAGACCGAACCGACTATTGCTCACCCCTAGTTATTGCCCATTTCTCTACTTGCCTTGGGTTCTAATTATGTCATTTTCTTCATTTTCATTTCCTATTCTTCTGTTGTGACAAAATAGTTTCTGTTGTTTTGATTGACTGACCGAACCGACTGTTGTTCACCCCTAGTTCTTGCCCATTTCTCTACTTGCCTTGGGTTCTGATTATGTCATTTTCATTTCCTATTCTGCTGTTGTGACAAAATAGCTTCTGTTGTTTTGACTATGCCTGCGCTATATATCTTCCAGAGTTTTTCTTCCCTTACCAAGTATATGCGAGAATGCTTGTTTGCATTGTCTATTTCAGTAACTTCGTGAACTCATTTTCTTCTATATTCAGCATCATCATTAGCCTTCTTATTTGGAGGTTTGCAGCGGTGGTGTTTTTGAAATTAGGATTCTTACATGTAAAGATTTTATTCCAGGCTGTGAAGGAGCATTTAGAGCTGAAAGGGGAACAAGAGAACAAAAATAGGCAAATTAAAACAATGGTTCAACATGTCAAATCACTTGAACTACAGATTCAGGAATTTCATGAGCAGTATGTCAAAAATACACAGGTATTGCATGCTTTACACTTTATGTACTCTCTGAAATCTGATAAACATTTAAAAAACTGATATAGACGAAACAAACTTCTTTGGGTTCATGGCTGTCATTTTGAGATGTCTCTGAAAACTATTCATCCTAGCAATCTATATAGATTGCTCTTATGTGCAATTCTCCCAAATTTGTACACTTCTCTATGAATTTTGTAGAATTCTCCTCATTAATTGCCGATAGCTTAAATTTTGTGCTACATTTGCTTGCTTAAATGATTACTGTTTATGTCTGTATATTTTCTATCAATATGGTACTCTGCTTAATCTTCTTGAAGCATAAATTGGAGGTCATGATAGAGAACCCAGTGAAAGTTACTGAAATTTGTGTGAAAAAGAAGTAGCTTATTGTGGAAAGCATCCCAAACCAAATAAATGACAAATTCCACAATTTCTTAGCTTGTGGGCTTAATACTTCCTTCACCATGATACAAACATATCAGTTCCTCCACCGTTGAATCTGGAAGTTAATTTATTTCTTTTTGGATCATCATACTGCATAAGCCTTCTTTTGGCCCTCACTTGTTGCCATCAACTCTATGTGACATTTTCCTTTCTATGGCGATTCAATTTAAACATGTCTAGGAGTTATGTTTTTGTGTCTTGGATGGCCATATGCATGCGTCTTGTAATTCTCGTCTTGGTAACATTTAGTAAAATCTTAACTTATAATCCGACTATTCATTGCATTTGTTCCTATATAACCTAGATATTTTTCAATCCTGTTATTGGTTCAATCTATATATTTATTTTATTTTTGTTTTTCTTGGTTTGACACCTTCCAGTCTGGAATCCATGTTGTGTTTGAACCTTGAACTAGATATGCCAAATTATTCCATGAAAAGCCATATCATTTGTCATGTCTTTCAAAGTAGTAAACAGGAATTTGATACATTCGTGATTCAATCAAAATCAAGTCAAAATTGGTTTTTAATGAATAATAATCCATTGTCTTTGGTAATATCTGTTATCTTTTGAACATCGAATACAAACTTACAGCAAAAGCAAAGAGCAACTGGATTCTTAATTGACTCATGATTTCTCACATGGATTTTGAATTTTCTTGTTATGATGATAATACTGAGAGTTTTATATCCTTCATGGACTTTGTCCATGACTTAGGCCTACTTAACCACAACTTATTTATCCTGTCTTGTTACAATCCAAAATTTAACTAAAACTACAGTTCATTGATATTCTCTTCTTAATTACATATCAATTATATGTTCTTTTCCATTGCTATGTTCTTTAGTGTAGATCTCAGCTTAGCAAGATGCAGTTCCTTTTTTTTGGTTTGAGGCTAGTACTTGCAAAACTTTTAGGATGTATTTCCTCAGTTTATGTTTGGCAAATTGAAAGTTTAGCACGGGACTAGGGCATGTACGTTAGATTCATGGACTGGAGCTGTGTGTTACAAACCTGTGTAGAAAACCCGTCAATCTTCTTTGGAATGTTCCATAAAATGGATACAAGATTATTGAACTCAGCCTGTTTTAAGAGTGATTTGTTTGATTTGAATATTACAGATTAATAAGCTATCATAAGAAATATTTTCTGCAAATCTAATTCCTTCACCACTAAATTAGCTATTACATGACATAACTCTATATAATTGAATAGGCTGAAGAAAATGAGACAGAGGAAAGGGTGAGGGAACTTCAAGTTGAAGTTGGTGAAATTAGTGCCAACATTCAGAGGTAGCATTCTGAAATTCTTTATGCTGCTACTTGCTGTTTGTATGCTTTCTGAATTCGATGGTCCTTTTCATCTGAATGATATGGCTAATTCAGATTGAAGGAAGAGGAGGATGACATAAGGCAAAGGATAGCTATGATTGAAAATGAAATAGAAAAGATTTCCAATCAGGTAATTTTATCTTTATGATGCTTCAACTTCTTATGCATCTTTCAGACCATGCTTCAGGGCAGTTCAAGCTGCAGGAATGAAATGGAACTGCACTGTGCAAGTACTGGTAGATGTGAAGAAATGCCAACAGAACTGAAGTCTTCTCCATGTCCTATTTTGCTCTATCTGCTTGTCTTAAGATAAACAATTGAACTCCTGCAGCATGCTATATTTCTAGATGTTTCCTTTCCTATTTATTTTCCATGACAACCTTTATCCTTGTGGAGATCTTCACATATGAATAATTTGGTCGCAATGTTTGTCCTTCAGATAGAAGATGTTGACACTAGTCTTCGTGGTCTTTCTTCTCGAATCCGCGAACTCCAGATGAATCAAAGAAATAAGGTCTGCAACTCATCCACTTCCTGTTTTTATTGTTTTGATGATACTCGTCCACTTTCTGTATTGTCTACTTGTTTCTGTGAGCTCTATTTCCTTTTTCTTGAAGGTTACTGCATTTGGAGGAGCTCGGGTAACCAGTCTGTTGCAGGCAATTGAGCGGCATCAACATAAATTTAGCATCCCACCCATTGGTCCCATAGGTGCCCATGTGGTAATTTATTGGATTTTGCATGGCATGTTTCGCCCGAATGAGTCCACCTCTTTATTCTTGTTGATGGATCTTCATGATTTGACTAGATGAATATCATCAGAAAAATCATTATGCCCTAGTAAGGGAGAAAAAATAAAAAAGAGTAGTTCCCTTCATGTAACTGTTCAACATTGACTGAGATAAACTGTAATCATATTATTAATTGTTGATGCTTGCTCTGAGTGAGCACATAAAGATTTCTACTTGTCTTATGAAATCCATTATGTGTTTAATAGTCAATGAAAACATTTAAAATACATTTTATTATGCTTCTCTGTGTATGCCATATATATTTTTCTTGAAATTATTTTCATTGTGAGAACTTCACCCAAGAGCATTTAAGAATTTGAGGAATTAACTCAACCAAGTATGGAGATCACTATTGTTAACATCCCAATGTAGCTCCCTGTAGTTGGCCATCTCTGGCATGAGGGCTTTCCTGTAACTTATTTTAAGGTTGTGTCAATATTTCGATCATATTTGCTGGGCAGCTCCTTATTTTTGTTGAAAAATTATTGCAGAAATTGGAACATGGAGATATGTGGGCTATTGCTATTGAAAATGCAGTTGGTAGGTTGCTCAATGGATTCATTGTCACAGATTACAACGATGCTCGTATCTTAAGAGCATGTGCAAGGGAAGCTAACTATAACAATGTACCGATTATGATATATGATTTTCGCAGACCAAGGTTTTTTGCTTGTCCATTTAGTAACATTAATTCCTGATTATGTTTACTGTCCATCGGTTCTAACTGTAAAACTTATCCTATCGATAGAATTGACATTCCAGCACACATGCTTCCTCAAACTAATCATCCCACTGCGCTCTCTGTTCTGCATTCAGACAATCCTGTTGTACTCAATGTCTTGGTTGATATGGTAAGCTTTTTGCGTTATCTAGCAATATCTTTTGTCTTTACTTTAAATATACTATTTTCATTTTAACTTGTAAAAACCTTATCAAAATATGGGGAGAAGAAAGATTCCATACTTACACATGTGTTTGGAAACATTCAGTTATGTTTATCTAAACTAGTTTCTTATACTTTTCATCTTTTCCCTATTACGTAATGTTGTGTAGAATTGGCATCTGTTGGTTTTGAGTTTGCTTCACACTTCATTTCTTAATCAAGATTCTGGCTGTTTGTGTTTCATTTATTAAGTAGGGTGTTGGAAGCAATTCTTTTCTGATAGTGTTCACATCTCCTGTAGAGTAATGCTGAAAGGCAAGTGCTTGTCAAAGATTATGATGCTGGTGTAGCAGTCGCCTTCAATCAGAGGATACCAAACCTTAAGGAAGTCTACACAAGCGATGGGTACAAAATGTAAGTTGATCTGGATTGTACATACACTCATACAGTATGTGTCTTCTCATATGCTGTGTTATTTTCCAGGTTTGAAAGGATTTTAGTTGGGTAATGCATCAATTTGAGCTTTTGATTAATCTTGTTGGAAGTAATTTGATCTGCCTCCAATAGAAAATCAATGGGATGTATTGTGTTTTATATTATAGTCAATGGCATACTGCATAAAATAATTAATAAATATGCTAGTGATGGCAAATAACAAGAATGGAATAAACTATACTTAGATAACAAAATTAGAGCAATTGAATAATTGCTCTCTGATACTGAACGACAGTTTGATTCCCGCGAAAATAAACTCTCCATGGCTGAGCTCTATCAACAACTGCTTGGAGATTCTCATTATGGTTTTTGATATACTTTTGAAGTTAATATTAATAACTATTGAGTTGACTAAACAGAAGAGGAGGTAACAGTTAGACATTTGATGGTTCCTTCGATCACTGTGATTATTTCACTAGCTTGTAGTGAAAATAATTTCATCCATATCAAAATGAATGGACCCCAATGCTTATTTGTATTAATTATAGGAAGTATAAACTTGTAGATAGAATAACCATATTACATCTATTTTTCTTGGAAATTTTTTGGTTTCCTATTTAATGTTATGATAATAAATTAAAAATAGTCATGTGCCAAATTAATTGTGGCCCTCGAATTTCAATTGTATTTTAGGTTGAAGCTCCAGTAAATGATCAAATAGAGGGTTTTTGCAGGTTTTCCCGCAGTTCAGCACAAACTATTCTTCCCCCAAACAAAAACATGAGGGCTGGTCGTCTTTCTGGTTCATTTGATGACCAGATTAAATATCTGGAGAGAGATGCGTCAGAAGCAAAGATGAAAGCTCAACAAGTTCGTGGTCTGAAACGGACTAGGGAAGAAGAGTTGCATAGTCTTCAAAGCAGGTTGGGCAGTTTAAAGGTATCCGCCCTTCCCTCTTCCTAGTATTGCCGATTTTTCTAATTTTAACGATGTAGGCGCTTGGAAGATTTTAGGCTTACTCTTTCATGATGTCTTTTTAAAATCAACAAAAGATGATTTGGGGACTGAGGACTGCTCTGTCCCTGATTGACTTTCTCATGTTGCTTCATTATATATGGATCATAATTGTGTCTGGTATTTTAGTATATCGAGTCGAGGTTTGTGCTTCATGTGTTCCTACTTTATTAGATATGCCAAAATTTAGGTTATTTGTTCAGGTTGCACAGGTAGCTGATCCATATCTTTAAATTCTTTCAGAGAAGGCGCATTGAGATGGAGCGGAAATTTAGATCAAAAGAATTTGAGCTGGAAGATGTGAAGAAATTACTCTCCTCAGAAGCGAATGCAGCACCTGCTTCTACTTTGGATGATCTTCATCAGGAGATATCAGTGCGTCTTTCAATAATCCCTCCTTAATTTCATACTTACTTTCTGGTGCTATATATTACTTAGTTTTTAGCTGTAAATCTACTCTGCCTAATGGGTATCTCATATCTGCAGAAAATGCATGATGAAATACGGGGTAAAGAAGCTTTGCTGGTAAAGCTTCAGAATAGAGTGAATGAAGCAGGAACTAAAGCTGGAGATCTTAAAATGTCATTTGAGAATCTTTGTGGTATCCTCTTTCTGTCTTTGACTGTTACACTGAGTCTTAGTGGTTACCTTATGCCTTATTTCAGCTTTTGTAATGTAGAGTCAGCGAAGTCGGAAATTGATGCATTGGCAGAAGCGGAGAATGAACTGATTCTAATTGAGAGAGATCGAGATGTTGCTGAAAAGGTCCATTCCTTTGACCTTGTTCATTCCCACTTTCTTTTTTTGCTGTAAATTCTTTTAAGTCTTACATTATGATTCTTGTGCAGGAAAAAAAACATTATGAAGAAATTATGCACACTAAAGTCCTCGCTGACCTAAAAAATACAGAGGCTGAGTATCAGGAGCTTGAGCGCAGCTGTCAGGTGCTTAGGAAAGATAACTTGATGATAATTAACCTCTAACAGTTGTTCAAATCATGGTATCTTTAGCAATTTTGAGTTGCTTCAGGCCCTGAAATATATTACTATTTCTATTCTGTGCCATGCCACATCAGTCTAAATACAATTCATGCATATTTCCGATCTTTTCCCCTACATCTATTTATTTTTCTTATGCTGGTGTTAATCTTTTAAACCCCCATTTCTTAGCTCTCTACCGTTGTTTTTGTTGTTGTAAGTTATTTCTCAAATAAAACCTGGACTTGCTAAAAAAAGTAAAACAATAATAATAAAACCTGGACTTGGTGAAATTGTAGGAGAATCGTCGGAAAGCATCAATTATTTGTCCAGAGAGTGAGATTGAGGGATTAGAACGCCCTAAAGAAAGCAATCCTGAGAAACTCAGTGCTGAACTTACTCGCTTGACTCAAAGACTACACCGTGAGAGCCGAAGGCAAGTAAAATCTGAAATAATCTATCTTCTAAGACACTGGGTTGTTTTATCTGTTGTGTTGTTTGATGAGGGAACTTTTTCATATGCAGATTTCCGGAATCTATTGAAGATCTCAGAATGTTGCACGACAAAAAACAGCGTAAAATCTCAAGAAAAGTGCAAACTTACAAAACCTTTCGAGAGAAATTGGAAGTGAGTCAGTGCATCCTTATTTCTCATGATTGTCCTCCTTTTCTCCCCTAACAATTAAGAATGAGTATGCCGCAAATCCTATGGTCTCTGTGGTTGCTAGCTATCTTCAGAATTTAAAACCATTTTCTGTTTCATCACATAATCTTTAGCTTATAGTTCCTCCTGAAATTAACGAATACTTTCTGTGATTTCCAATGTATTTCTTCATTCATACACATGTATTATTTTGTTACCCACATTCAATTCAGACATGTGAAAAAGCCTTAGAGTTGAGATGGTGCAAATTCCAGAGGAACGCCGATCTTCTGAAGCGCCAGCTTACATGGCAGTAAGGCTCTCTTTTAGATTGTTCCCCACTCCCACCCCATTTGAAATGTCCTTCCCCCCCCCCCCCCCTTTTTTTTTATTACAAGGACATGAATTAAAACTAATTATAGCTGATTATTAATTATTTTGAATAGATTTAATGGCCATTTGAAAAAGAAAGGGATCAGTGGTCAGATTAAAGTTAGTTATGAGGAGCAGACTCTTTCAGTAGAGGTAAGCCTGCAGTGAACGTTTTACTTTCATCAAGAATGGTTTCTTTCTAAGATCACCTGTTTACAACACTAAAAGCAATTTGATAATTGACTGGAAATTTTTCTCTCTAACCAGGTAAAAATGCCACAAGATGCAACAAGCAGCTCCGTCCGTGACACTAGAGGACTTTCAGGTCGATCCAATCTTTTATTATATACTTTTATTGAAGGGTTCACAGGTTTACCATTTTGTGTTTCTATATTTTGACTGCTACTGGACAATATGTAGAAACAATTCCTGTAACAGTTGCGCCAGTTAGAATGTATTTGAGATAAACAAGGTTTCTTGGGGAACAACTTTGGGGTTAAGAATAGTTTCCTCTTAAATTTCTCATAACATGTTTGCATAATAATAATTCTGATGAATAAATTTGCATTTTTTTTTGAATTTACTAATTTGTATGTGTTGATATAATTTAACCTCCAATTAATTCTTTGTCTGTTTGCAGTTTTTAGTGAAAATGCTAAAATTAATAATGCTCTTTAATTATGAATAAGATAATATTCTGATAATTTTAATTAAAAACTTTTGTAGTTCTGTACAGTACAATTAGTAAATTATTGAATTAGTTTTCTTTTGCTTCAATTATTCTGGCTTTCTTGGGAACTAGGAGAAGTTTTATAAAACAAATGGTAAGAACTTTATAATTTCATGAATATACTTTTTCTATTCCATTTTATTCTAGTTATTCTTATTCAAAGTTTTTGCTAAGCCTTGTTGTGGATGCAAATGCCTTTCTAACTCTCTAGTTTGACCCACTTATGCTATGAGCTTTTTTCAAACTGAGATTCGAGTAGTTCATGATTGACTCGATTCATTTACAGTCCTATTTATGCATCTATCTCTTTGTACAATCTGTTTTAGATTTGTGGTCTTACTTTCCAAGCCTATTACTCACACTATCATTTCCTGGGAACCCTGCATTTTTAGTCCTTGACCTTTAATTCTATATTTAATCAGAAAAAGTTAACTTGTTAACTGAAACAAAGCATAATTTCCTTGTATAGAATTATAATTATTTGTTTGATGTTCCAACAGGTGGTGAGCGATCCTTCTCGACATTGTGCTTTGCCCTTGCACTTCATGAGATGACTGAAGCCCCATTTCGTGCTATGGATGAGTTTGATGTATTTATGGTATGTCTTAGAGTTCCTTAAGCTTCTTCATATTGGCAAGTTACTTGCACAAGCGCGCACACACACACACTCACACTCGCACACATATATGGGGAATTGGGGATGAGATCTGGTGTTACTTAGAGTTGAACTAGTTTCATTGCCTTTTTACACATGTATTCTCTTAGAAAAGTTTGTTTGAAGTGATGTAATGTTTAGGAGTGAGATTGTATTCCCAGTCAATGGTTGTCGGGTTTTTTTATTTTTTGATTGTGGTTGGGATTTGCAGGATGCTGTTAGCAGGAAAATCAGCCTGGACGCTATAGTGGATTTTGCTCTGGCTCAAGGTTCCCAATGGATATTTATTACCCCACATGACATCAGGTGAGTTGAATCATTTTCGTATAAGTGGTGCTGGTTTTCTATGAATTTTGGAGTTACTAAATTGTAGCTCCTACTTGATAACCATTTCAATGGAAAACAAACAAACTAGTTGAGTGAATGAATCAATCTTGTTTGGTATATTTGTGCTTATACTCGTATATACATCTCTTGTTGGTTTGTTCAGTATGGTGAGACACGACGAGAGGATAAAGAAGCAACAAATGGCCGCTCCTCGTAAATGATTGGTGTTTGATTATCTTTTCTCCGTTGGGTGGGTATAATCTATTGAAAGTGCACGTATTGGGGCGTGGCTATTGTATATACTTGGCTTTTTGTGTTGGCATGAATTATGTTTCCTTGTAGTAAATTAACATACAACACATGTTTATTGTATTTACGTATGTATGTATCCTCCTCTTGAATTTCTTTTCATGTATGTAATAGTTGTACATGCATGCCTTAGCACACCCTAACTGAGACTTGTTTCCAAACAGTCTATGGGTGTGCAAACGAATACTGACCTAATTTTGCCCCACCTAAGTTTCTTGGAACATTAGTTAGGGAAAAATCATAAGTAGAATTTTGGATTCTCACCAAATCAACATCATGGTCTATTTTTTTGGGATTACAAAAACTGAACCTTCCATGTGGGGAGTGGGGCCTTGCACGATTAGGGATAGACAGTATAGATTATATTTAAAAAATATAGCCTCATTTTTTTCTCAATATAATCTCTATTTTAAAAATAATAAAATTATTACTTAAATCTTACAATTTTACCCTTCATCATTAAGTAAAATTTAAACATTCACGTCCTATTCCATAGCCCATTTGAATAATTTTAAGATTTATGAAGATTAGATTTTTAATGCCTTGAAATAATTGTGAAGATCAAGAAAATTTCAGAAGAAATGGACAATATGATCAAATCATTAAAAACCAAAGGGCTATTCAGGATAAGGAAGATTTCAATGGTTAATTATACTACATTTTCTTATAACGAGACCCAATTATTTATAACTAATAATGTATTACGCTGATATTCTTTATTACAATCTACTAATATATTAAATCAAAATAGTTATATATATTAGCATCTTTGTCACTTTCTCTTCAAAAAATATCATGTCAATAATATTTTTTTTTTGCTTTATGTATTCTATAATATTATAGATGTACAACAAGCAGTCAAGCAATAATAAAAAAAATTAGCAAATTTATACTTGTCATTTTCTTAAAAAATATTATAAATTATTAATTTATTATATTTACTATTTTTAAATAATACGAATATAATTTATTTATGAGATAACTTTTTAAATTAAGTTCTTAGTTTTGTAGGCTTGGTGGATGATATATTTATTTTATTTTCATCAAACTATATATATGATTGAATTTATAATATATAAAATAATTCATATTATAATATACTAGTAATAGATAATATTAATTAATAAATAAAAATTAAGATTTTTTTTTTCAAAAGTATGTAAAGATATACTTTTGTTAAATTTATCAAAATATTAAAAATAATATATCATATATTTAAATCGCGTGTAAATCTAGTTAATTAATGAAGATTAAGCAACATATGTATATATCTTTATCAAATGATCTGCTAATAAAGTTGGCAGTCAAAGCGCAAACTAACCCAAACTCAGCCGAAGCCAATCGAGATTCCGATTGTGAGAGAGAGAGAGAGAGAGAGAGCGAGCGATGGTGCTTTCGCAGAAAATTCACGAGGCCTTCAAGGGCACCGTCGAGCGAATCACCAGTCCCCGCACCGTCTCCGCTTTCAAAGAGAAAGGCGTTCTCAGCATCAACGAGTTTCTTCTCGCCGGCGATAATCTCGTCTCCAAATGCCCCACCTGGTCTTGGTACAATCACTCCCTCTTTCTTTCTTCTTCATCACCACTTTTTATTACTTGGAAAACAAACGTATGGAGGAGCTACTTACTTCAACTCCTTAGGTTATCGCCCCTTCCCAATTTGATGCAAATTCTTGATTCTTTGCATCTTCATGAGTAGGACTATTGATGTGTATGATCTTCGAATTATTTTTTCAATTTTGAATTCACCAATTTCGACTATGGGTCTGAAATTGATCTGCATGTCTTCTTATAATTACAGTTTATTGGAATTTGATGATTTTTGCTTTATTTGTTCAGGGAATCCGGGGAGCCTAGCAAAAGAAAGTCATATTTGCCCCAAGACAAACAATTCTTGATAACCAGAAATGGTTAGTGGCTTCCGTTTCATGTTTGAAGTATGTTGTGTAACTTCTTCTGTTGCCCATTTTTTATATTCATACCCGGACAATGATTTGATTGTTCAGTAAACACCACTGTATCTTAGTTAACCTGAAACGTTTTTCTGTTTATCAGTTCTCACTCTCTAGTTCTACTACTTACAGCACTATATTTGTGAAGACATGACAGTACTGCCAATGAATAAACTCTATTCTACATGGGCATCTTGATGAACTTAATGCTCAGATCCTTGATCTGATCATATAATATTACTTGAGATCCTTGTGATCTAATCATATCATACTACTCTATGTGGGTGTTCTTATGTGTTCACCTGGCCTTGTTACATTATATGTTTCTTTTGCATCAGTCCCTTGTCTTCGTAGAGCTGCTTCAATGGAAGAAGAATATGAGGCTGCCGGGGGTGAAGTTTTACTTGACAATGAGGACAATGACGGTTGGCTGGCAACTCATGGAAAACCTAAAGGTATTCATGGCTGTTCTATAGTGTTCTCTTTCCAAACTAGAAAAAGGTGAGAAATCTTTTACTTACTATTTTACTTGTGCATTGTTCTTGTTTCTTACATCTAGAAAATAAAAATGATGAGGACGACAATTTACCCTCCATGGAGACTCTAGAAATCTCCAAAAACAACACGATTGAGTCAATCTCTTCCTACTTTGGAGGGGAAGAAGAGGATATTCCAGACATGGCAGAATTTGATGAGGCAGACAACCTTGTTGAAAATGATCCTGTAAGTTAAAAGAGTTGCTGACTTAGTGGTATTTACAAAAATAATTACATGGCTTTGCTTTAGTTCTTGAAGCTAACTTCGTCCAAAACCACTAAAAACAAGTGGAAAGAATTCTTATGTGTGCTCTGCATAGTTGCATATTGGGTTTGGGAAAACCTTTCCATATAACCCCATGAATACACTATTGTAGGAATTTATTCAATTAATTTCTGTCAGTGAATTATATCCTATACAATATTTCCACTAAGAAATTGTGTCTTCCATCAATGACGGAGTTACGTATCTGCTCAATCATACTTTATGTGCCAATGTGGCATTGATGTGTATATATATATATATTTATATTTATTTAAACCAACCATATATTAAATGATTCCATCGTGTACACTTATGCAAGTTCTTGATCCACTGAAAAGAAAAAATTTGCAAGTAGGCCCATTCCTATTTTAGCAGCATGTGTCGAAAGATTAAGCTTCCGATTGTTAGAATGCCTTAGGATAGACATTTTGTCTATCATTTGTTCATGAGATCTCAAATTTTACCATTTACAGTCATAACACAATAAGGTGAAGTTTTCAACAATCCACACCCACCAAATGGAATTCAAGGAATCAAACCCATTCAGGTTGACCACGACTTTCTAAAACCTTTCCCCGAATTTCCATACAAAAGATAAATTATTTAGAAATGAGAGCATATAAATGCCATCCCAAGTAAAGTTGACCAATGGGAAACCAAAGGTTGTGGCCATGATGCATAGAGAAATGGTAGCTAAGGTAAAGTGGCATAGACAGAGGATTAGTGCTTGGTTTTGACCATTCCATGAATGTGTTCATTTTACCCTTAGGCATGATCTCTGTCATCAGTAGAGGAGCTTATACCGAGTGCCCTGCCTTGCTCATTTCCATATCCTTTCACATATACATGGGATGCATAGCAGGGTTTTCCCTTGCATATTTCAATTTTGTGGCATCAATAATTTAGTTTAGTTGCTTAGTTATTGCTTTGTTAAGTGTGTTTCCTAGACACTTAATTCAACAACAATCAGTTCCCAATTTGAGTTTAGTTTTGGTGATTAATGCAGGCAACACTACAGACCACATATCTTATGGCTCATGAGCCTGATGACAATATTCTAAGAACGAGGACATATGATGTTAGCATCACGTAAGTTGGATTGAATTTTGAAAATGCTTTGTACTGGATACCTTTTTCGTATTGTTTTTGATTGTTTCTCTCTTAGGTATGATAAATATTACCAAACTCCCCGTGTTTGGCTCACTGGATACGATGAGGTTAGCATTCATATATTCATTGCTTATATTGTTAATGTTCTGCCTCTTAAGCTTAATATTTCATGCTATTCAAAAGTCGCATCCTGTTTGCATTCTAATTTATTCTTTTGACATGAGATTATCACTTATGAACTCATTTATGTCCTCTATCTGTTGCAGTCAAGGATGCTTTTGCAACCAGAACTTGTTCTTGAAGACGTTAGTCAAGACCATGCACGTAAAACGGTGAGATTTGTGTTTAATATCAATGTGTAAAATCTTTCCATGTGTGGCCCCACTTGTTTTCTTTGCTCAATTGCCCAAGAAATCTCTGCTTCCTCTTTTCTAAGCTTTTGACTCTCATTTCCATCTCCATTCAAGTAGCTTCATGGGCTTTAGCCTGTTGCTAGCTACTTTAATCGGGCTTCCTACTAATAATCATATTGTTGATATGTCATTGATGGTATCTACTGCAAGAAATTTTCCGTGTACGTATCTTTCGATCTTTGAGGTGCATGCTGAGAGTGTGTCCCTGCTCTAGACTGAATTATTTTAATGATGAAAGCCTTTATCTTTGAATTACACTGCTTCGTATCCACTGTGATAATCTCAAAGGAAAATAAGTCAGATTCTAGGCAGCACATTAAGTGCTACTTTGAACTATTTAAATTCTTACTCATCTTATTGTTCCTAGTGAACCTTGGAATGGATCTTCCCTTTCTGATCCATTATGATGGTGATGGTTTATATTAGATGGTGACCATACCACAATTCTGATATAATACTCATCACCGGTTTTTTTTTCTTTCCATATTGAGATCAGGTGACCATTGAAGACCATCCGCACCTGACTGGGAAACATGCTTCGGTACATCCATGCCGCCATGGGGCTGTAATGAAAAAAATCATTGATGTTTTAATGTCACGAGGAGTTGAACCTGAAGTTGACAAGTAATTCTTTTTCTCCTTCCTTCCTAAGCCTACATTTTTTCCTTAAGTATAAAATTTCTCTCTGTTTGCTGGTTTGCATTAAAAGCTTATTCAGTTCCTTGTCTAGCATGTTGAAAACCAAGAATTTAAAACTGAATTTGATTTTAATGTACAGGGATCACTTTTAGAAACTCTATTTTCATCTTCTCTATCGTAAAGGCAATGTTGTAGAAATCACTAGTTGCTAGTTGGGCTAACTGATGACTAGCACCAAGGTTGTATACGATGACACTGTTTCAAACCACTGCCCCCTACAATCAATGTTAATTTCTTACAGTTTGATTTGTTTCACCTTTAAATCTTTAGGTTTACTACCTTTTAGGACTTCTTTCCCAAACAAGGACAGGAAAAAACCATGAATTATTAGCAATTATTTTTTGAATTTTTTTTTAAAAAAACTGAAAGAATGGGCAGCCTTTCTAGGATGACATCAATGGAAGATAATGACAGGGAAGGTGGTTTGGCTAAGCTCCACTTGTGTCTTTAATTGGAATGTTCAGTTTTGAGCTGATCTTTTTATACTCTCTTGCTATTCAATTATTTATATGTTTTTTCCCCTTTCAGGTACCTTTTCTTGTTCTTGAAATTTATGGCTTCTCTGATTCCCACCATAGAGTATGATTACACCATGGACTTTGATCTTGGTAGCTCTAGCTCCTGATTTCATGGACAGTAGTCCTTGGGTCCATCCTTTATTGTCATCTCTCTCTAGTGTGGAGGATGTGTGTATTAAAATGAAAATAGATTGCTACTAAGCTTGTGTTGAAGACGAAGCATAATATTGCAATCTCATCATGTGTATATTTCTGAAAAATTTGTGGTATTTGTTTTCTTACAAAAATCCCTTTAATCTCAATCATTGTTTGTTAATTACATAATAACATTGTTTCTTTGATAGTACTCGATTTCCTATTTCTTGATTGAGTGTGGAGTTAAAAAAAAAAAATCAGTTGAGTTTTGTTTTGACTGAAACTTGGCTCTAATGCTTCGGTTTTGCTTGGTTTCGCTGAGCAAGATTGCTATGGTTTGTTTGAAAAATATTTAAATATAAAAGTTAGTGCGAAATATATTATATTAGATTAAAGATAAAGTCAATACATAAGATGACAATAATAAATCATGAAAGCGTATCGGTTGCTTAAACAATTCAACAACCAAGCACACAAGTAGATAAAAATTATTTTCGCAACTTTTAATTTCTAAAGCATCTTTGTAAATTTTTAGTGTATTTACCAATTTCCTCACTTTTTGAGCTATCCATCACCATATATATTCTTAACAAAAAGAAAAAATGACGGCAAATTTTCAGATGAGACGGTCTCATCATTTTTATTGTGAGACGAATTTAATGAAATGATGTATTTTTATATTGTAAATGATGTCTCACCATTTTTATTGTGAAACGAATTTAATGAAATGATGTGTTTCTTTATTGCAAATGATGTATTTCTTTGTTGAAAATAATGTATTTTTTAAAAATGAAATGACGTATTAAGTTCTGTCTCACAATAAAAAAATGGTGAGACCGTCTCTCAGGAGACCAACTCAAAAATGACTATTGTGTAGAAGTTTGTTACTCCCTCCGTCCCGCTATATTAGGCACGGAGGGAGTCAGCACAATAACCAAGGAGGACTTTTTAATTGATATTTAAAGCATGATTAAGCAATGAAAGAACATTAAAATTACACTAATGGAGAATTAGCTAAAAATATAGGGGCATGTCAAATCAAGTTTAAATGAGTACTAATTCTGTTTTGGGGCCAAAACCAAAACAATAAGACATGGCTTAATTACAAATTTCCCTCCTACTAAAATCCTATAAATACACAGGATTGATTCAAAAACAAAACAGATAATTCCTTTCCAAAATATGGGGAAGAACCCTGACATTTCTGAAAAAATAATGGCAGACATTCTTCTTTTCTTGCTGGAAAAATCAAGATACAACAAGCCAGCAAGGGGGGTTGTCAATGAAGCTGCAACAAGCTTTAATGTTTCAAGAACAACAATTTCAAGGATCTGAAAATCTGCACAAGAATCAAAATCCAGAGGTGAAGCATTACATTTGATAGGTAAAAGACATTTCAGAATCAAGAAGCTCAAACATGAGGTAAATCATGAACAAATTGTTGCAGTTAATTTTCAGAAAAGAGGTTCAATAAGAGCTCTTGCTGATAGCATTAACATTTCTAAGTATACCGTGGGAAGATGGGCTAAACAGAACCTGATCAGAGCACACACAAATGCAATTAAACCATGTTTGACAGCTCCTAACAAACTGATACGATTGAGGTACAGTTTACAAGCCATAGCTTATGACCATGTTTCAAAGAAGCTTCATTTCAAGCCAATGGAGAATATTGTGCACATAGATGAAAAATGATTTTACTTAACCAAAAGCACACATAGGTACTACCTCACAGAATCAGAACCAAAGCCACATAGTACATGCAAGAGCAAGCAATTTAATCCTAAGGTTATGTTCATGTGTGCTGTTAGTAGGCCGATATTTTCAGATCAGGGCAGTGTCATTTGGGATGGTAAAATAGGGATTTGGCCATTTGTAGAAGAGGTTGCAGCTAAAAGAAGCAGCAAAAATAGGGATGCTGGTACACTAGAACTCAAACCAATTTAATCTATCACTAAGGAAGTGATAAAGGCTTGCCTAATCAACAATGTAAGTACTTCAATTTAAAACATCACTAAATGTATTGATTGTTCATGAAGCTAATGAGTTGACTGTGTATTTACAGGTTATTCCAGCAATTAAAGAGAAGTGGCCTACATGTTTAAGTAAATGTATTCACATTCAACAAGATAATGCAAGGCCCCATATCACTAATGGGGATGAAGATTTTCAAAAAGCAGCAAACACACATGGATTTAACATTCAATTGGTGCAACAACCACCTAACTCTCCTGATTTAAATGTGAATGATTTGGGATTTTCAGGGCAATTCAAAGCTTGCAGCAGCAGCAAACTTGTCAAAATGCAAGTGAGCTTGTAAATGCAATCATAACAAGTTTCAACAGCCTTGAAAATTACTGTTCACACTATTCACACGAATAATAGTACTATTCATAATAGTAAAAATAATGTTAATAACAGAGCTTTGGGGAAAAATTAATGATGTTAAGAAATATTATCTATAAGAAGAATACTATTAAAAATAGTATGTCTGAAGAATATGATATTCCTAGAAATTTAGAAGAATTAAGTAGATGGACAATTCCAAAAATTGATCCAAGAATAATCTATAAATTAGGAGCTTTTGAAAAAATAGGATTAATTCAAATAGTTAAAACTACTGAAGAATCAGTATCTTTAGATAAAGATCAAATGACTATTAAACTACTTAATGAAAGAGATATAGACCCGTATAGGGAAGATTATAAATTTATACATATAGGTTTAGTGCAAATTGCTTTTAAACCTTTAACTTTAGAAGATCTTCCAGAAAGCTTTATAGCTGCTTTAAGAGATGGAAGAAATTTGGATTATAGAAAGTCCTTAATAGGAGTCATAAGGGCTAGTCTGGCTAAAGGACCAGTTTATTTTGATGTTTATCCAAATTTACAATTATCACTAACCGATAAAAATATATTAGATGCTTTAACATTAAATGTTAAGACAAATGGTTATAATTATAAACCAAATACAGAGGTTATTTGTGTTTGCTATAGAATTTATTACAAACCCTTATTTACTTTAAACCCAAATTGTAAAAGGGTTGATAAAAAAATAAATGAGACTATTCTTATAGAAACTAATCTTAGTAAAGCTAAAATTACTACTAGAAGACCAATAAAGTGGGAAGAAATAGAACTTCCTGAAAACTGGTTGATAGAAAATGTTTTGCCCCCTAAACCAATGGAACAATCTAATCTTATAGATGTATATCAAGAGCCAGATGGCTCAGTAAGATTAAAATTTGAAAATCAAAGGAAATTATTAGGTAGTTCTAGTACGAGATCTTATATTTCACCATTAGATTATCAGGTGGAAATACCTCCAACCATCCCTTCTAGGGCAAGTACTTCTTGTATTAGAGAAGGAAACTCAGAAATATCCGAGGAAGAAGAACATGAAAGGTTAATAATGAATAGAAGAAATATAGTCAGACCTGTTAATACTGTAACTCGTAATATGAGTGAGGCGGAAATGACACCGTCTGAAATGTCTTTTAATTTTTAATGGATAAAACTAAAATAGATTTCAGTCCTGGCTCTAAAGCCAGAAGTATAATTAGTAAAGAATTTATGGATCCAAAATGGAATGAATTCAGAAATTGGTTTAATAATAATTTTCCAAATCAAGAAAAAATAACTTTTAAAAAAGAATTTTATGATTATTGTAAAGAGCAAAATAAGTTAGTACCTTTTGTTCCTTGGTTTACTCAAACTTATATCATGAATTATATTTCTGTTCTAGAAAGAAATTATAATCTAATAGATGGAACAATTTTCACAGGAGTTTATCCTCCACAACAATTTTTTACTATGAAAAAGGATGAGAAGGAAATAAATTTTCTCCCTTTTGCTAAATTAATGGAAGATAATACTTTAAGAGTAACTTGTGAAAGTATTAATACTGTTTATAAACAACAAAACTATACTAATTTATTTTTAAATGTGATAGGAGAACAATTAGAAACCTTGAATAATAAGGTTAATGAAGTTTTAGATAAAATCAATAAAACCAGTTTTAGAGAGCCAAATAGAAAGGAGGAAGAAAAGGATAAGGTTAAGATTGCTAATATACATCCTCCCCCAATAATAAAGGATTTTAAATTAAGACAGAATAAAGAACTTGAGAAATTTATTGAAGAAAAGTTTAATAAACTCAGTATAAAAACTTTAAATGAGGAATTAAAGAGTGATTTAATAGAAAATCCTGATGACTATGAACAAGTTCTTAAAAATCACTTAAGCAAAATACAACATCTGAATAAAATAAAATGGGCTGATAAACCAACAATGAATAAATATTATTATAAAAGACCAACTCCTATGGATATAATCCATGAAGAGAATGATAATTTATTTAACAATAGTTATAGTGGTAATAGAATCTATGAATGGAATATAGATGCTCTAGCTCAAGCTCAAATTACTAACGTCGCTAATAGAATGTTGATATATTCTACAATGTGTCTTCAAAACGGCAATAGTGATAAAACTACTGCGCAAATGATAATAGCAGGGTTTACAGGACAGCTAAAAGGCTGGTGGGATAATTATTTATCTCAAAATGATAAGAATAATATCCTTAATAGTGTAAAACAAGAAGGAGGACAAAATATTGGCAATGCTGTTTATACTCTAGTCCTTACTATAATGCAACAATTTGCTGGAAAATATACAGAAAATAGTGATAATACTAGAACTCTTCTGCAAAATCTTAGGTGTAAAACACTTACTGATTTTAGGTGGTATAAGTGTTGGTCCCGGATATCAGGGTATAACTTGGCAGCGGAAAATGTGTTTGTTCGTTTCTTACGCTTTGCTGGTTACTCAGCTGACTGGGACCTTGTCAGCTGGTAAGTCAACTGGGACTGAGTACACAGCTGACTGGCAACTGGCTGGTCAGCTGGTAGCTCAACACTTAGAATATTTTAGGTCGTGTTTGCACAATTATATCAGTTTTCAGATATACTCCAGTAATCAGTTACTGGGTTTTAAATCAGTATGAAAATGCAGAAAGCTGATAAAAGACAAAGGATTTTATAGTGGTTCGATCAACTGATCTACGTCCACTCTCCAGTCGATGCACTGGAAATTCACTAAGAGCAATCAGGTACAAAGTGTCCTACGATCTATCTCCAGCTGGTAGATGCCCCGTCTACCAGTCCACTGGATCAACCGCTCCCGGTCCTTGTCCTTCTTCAGCTCTCGTCAGATGGATGGAGTGCGAGCACGTCACTTCAACCTCCTCCTCTGACTGATTGGGTGTTGAGTTCTCCCAAGAACGTGACTCCTTTAACGGCAAACTGCCCGTAATAGCTCAAGAGCTGGCTGGCTCTAGAACTGCTGTGAACTTCCTCAGAAAGAGAAAGAACACCAAAGAGATCAATAACTCACAAGCTGGAAGCTTGGAGTCTCGTGTTCGAATAATCGACACACGGAAGAGCTTTTAAGGAAAGCCTCGAAAGTGTTCTGCTTGCTGGCAATAAAGCTTCAGACTTTCGGTAGATGTGCGAGAGAGTTAAGAGTGTTGAATGTTGATGGATCCCAGGTATTTATAGACGAGGGATCCCATTCAAATTTACTAGCCGTTTGGACACATCCGGAAAAGTCTCTGTCCTCGCATGTCCTTCTGCAGGCGGCAGGTAGGAATTTCCGGAAAGTGCCATACCTTTGATCGCTTTATCTGACACAGATCTCTTTGTGTCAGAACGACTCTATTCGTCAGTACGAGGAATCGGAACTGGTGTCTTGAACTGATAGACTTTAAGGCATCCTCCTTAAAGTCATACACTGTCAGTTACTTCCTCAGACGAATCTTCTTTTTGTCTCTAAGTCTTCGGGAGAGCGAATCTTCAATTCTGCTGATAACCTCCAACTGGTAGATCATACTGGTGATCTTGTGCTGGCAGTCTCTGCTGGTGACTTTCCTTGGCACAATCAAGGTCTACCAATTTGTCTGATGTTATCTCTTGGAATCTCCCGTGACTGGTGGCTTCACCGCTGGTGAATAGTGTCAGCCAGAACACCTATTCTGCTGGTAAGATTTCTCAGCCTCCTGCTGGTGAAATCTTCCCAACTGGTGAACAGTAACCAGTCAATAGCTCTACTCCATGCTGATGAACAGTGTCAGCATGAGTCTTTGTCAGTCGCTTGCTGGTGAGACTTCTCTCAACTGGTAAGCACATCTCATGCTGGTGAACAGTAGCCAGCATGAGTCTTGATCAGCTACGACTTACAACTCAAAAGACCTAAACAGGACTTTACATTTGAGACTAGAGCTATTCTAGAGACAAACTGACGCTGGTAGGACTTAGGATTTGATCCACCAAAACACTTAAACACCAAGTCTAAGATCTAAGCCAGTATACCACTGGGGAAAAGGAAACTTAGGCAAATTTCCCAACAATAAGGATGTATTTTTAACAAGAGTCATGGAACTTCCAGAATGTAATAGTTCTCACTGGAAATCAAAATTTGTTGATGGTCTCCCTAGCTTATTTGCTGAAAGAATTAGAAAAGTCTTAAGAAAAGATTATCATTCTATTCCTTATGATACTTATTCTTATGGAGGTATAATAACTACTTGTATCCAAGAAGGATTATCGCTTTGTAATGAAATAAAGCTTAATCAGCAAATAAAAAGACAAAACTTAAATGAGAGAAAACAATTAGGAGAATTCTGTAGTCAATTTGGTATGGAAAATATAATTGTTCCAAAGAGAAAGGAAAAAACTTATAAGCCTAATCATAAGTATAAAAGAACTCCGAAATATTCGGAGAAGAAGAAAAAGAGAAGAGAGGATTTTCTTTATAAGAAAAAAGAACGAAGAAAAAACAAATTTAAAGTTTGTAAAAATTGTGGTAAATTTGGACATGAAGCAAAAAATTGCTGGCTAAAAAAAAAATTAAATAGTCTGGATATGAATGAAGAAATGAAAGCGGAAATTCTTAGAATCTTTAGAAATCCTCCTAGTGATTCAGAATCTGATAATTCTTCTAACGAATCTTCAGATCCCTATGAAGCAGAAATTATAAATGCTCTAAAAGAAGAAAGTATTACTGAAAGTAGTGATGATGATAATTCTGAATGCGAACCATGCAGTTATGGACAAGAATGTTCTAAAAATAAGGAAAAGGAATTATATAGGGTTCTTTCTCAGTTCGAGGACCAGACAATTAATGTTTTACAGTCAAACAATATTATTGAAGTTTTAAAATTAATCAAAGATCCTAAATTAAGATCTAGTATAATTGATGAACTTGATATGAATAATTCTGAAGCATCTACTTCTAAATTAGAAGAAGAAGAAATAATTAACCCTAAAGGTCCTTATAGTTGTTGGTCCCGGTTATTCAGAGTATAAAAAAATAATGCACAGCGGATATTAAAATAAGATTCTCAAACTTAAACTCTGTCAGTTCACAGTTATACTTGCACTCTAACTGGCTACAGTTCACTCAGCTGACAACTGGTAAGTTGTACCTGTCAGCTGGTGAGAGTTGATCAGCTGACAACCGATCTGTCAGCTGATACTCACAACTAAGGATTTAGCTGAATATCTTATACTTTAAAGATTAAGTCCAAGTTTGCACAAGTTATAAACCGGTTTCAGTTATACACCAGTAATCAGTTACTGGGTTTTAAATAAGCAAATAAGAAACTGAAAGCAGTAAATAACACAAGTATTTTTATAGTGGTTCGATCAACTGATCTACGTCCACTCTCCAGTCGTAGCACTGGAAATTTCACTAAGGTAAAAAGATACAAGATCCTACGATCTATTTCCAGCTGGCAGAGGCTCTCGTCCGCCACTCGCTGAATCAACCGCTCCCGGACTCGACCTTCTTCAACCTCTCAGCTGTAAGAGTGAGAGCACGTCACTTTTTCCTCCACAGCGGTTGGGGTTTGAGTTCTCCCAAGAACGAGCAGGTGGTTCGACGGCAAACGCCCGTAGGAACTCAAGTGTAAGAAGTTACACGAGAGCTGCTGTGAATTCCTCTTTGACAGAGAAATTCACCAAGGTGGTCTGGAACTCACAAGTTAGACACTTGGAGTCTCGTGTTCGAGTAAATCGACACACGGGGTAGCTTCAGCGAAGCCTCGGAGAAATAAATACGAACTCCTCCGGTGGTTGAACGACTAGACAGAGAATTGAATGCTTGAGTACTTGAAAGCTCTGAGTTCGTTCAGTTTTCCAGTAGTCAGATGTCCAGTAGTCTTCAATGCTTGGTGGTTGAGCCCTATTTATAGACGAGGCTCACCACAGATTCAAACATATAGCCGTTTGACCCATGGCCGGAATCGGCATGGCCTTCTGTCCTTCTTTTCGTCTTCTCCATGGTGGCAGGTAGGTTTTTCCGGAAACCCGACAGCCTTTGACCGCTTTTTCTGACATAGGACCACTTTGTGTCAGAACGGCTCTTTTAGTCAGTCCGAGGAATCTCGACTGGCTGTCGTGACTGATTGACTTAAGGTTTCCAACCTTAAAGTCAATATTTGTCAGTAGATTCCTAGGACAAACCTTCTTTTTGTCTCCTTGGCACTGGGAGTTAATTGGCGGTTAGTCTGACTGGCAGTCTGCTGCTGGTGACTTTAGCTGACTACTCAGAACTTTACCAATTGTCGGATATTCCTTTATCGGACAACTCCCGTGACTGGTATGGTTTTGTCAGCCTCCTGCTGGTGAAACCATCCTCAGCTGGTGAAGTTTATCAGCCTCCTGCTAATGAAACTTTTCCCTGCTGGTGAAGTTTGTCAGCCTCCAGTCAGTTGTGCCTCTCGTGCTTTGAGAGATATGTCAGCCTCCTGCTGATGAAATCCCCCATAACTGGTGAACAGTTGTCAGCACGAGTCTTCAATCAGCTACAACTTACAACTCAAAAGACCTATACAGGACTTTACAATTTAAGCACTAAGTCTAACTGACTAGAGACAAACTCACGCTGGTATGCCTTAGGATTTGATGCACCAAAACTAACATCTAATCAAACCATAACTGGGGGAGGGAAACTTAACAAGTTTTTCCCAACAATTTCCCCCTTTTTGGTGCGATCAAAGCCTAACCAGCGAGCACACAGCTGATGAGGAAAGAGACATGATTTTCAAGGGTTTTACAATTAATTCCTATCAGATCTAAACCCAAGAAATTCTTCCTCACATCAGCTCTAACTAAATAAATCTTCCCCCTCAATTCAGGAAAGATATTACTCGTTTAAGAATTTAATTTTAAGAACTGAGTAATTAAGTTAGCATGTAAGAGTGCTGGTGCTGATTACACTGGCTTGTGTAAGTTCAGCTGGCAAAATAAAAGTTGACATTTGTTGGACAAAGAGTGATTGTCGTCAACAAGTCAGTTCGGTTTCCATTTAGATATTGCATTACAAGTTCAGATGAGAAACTAACTGACTATTACAAAGATACAAATTAAAAACCAGAGTCAGCAGAGCCAGGAGGTGGTGGGGGAGGCGCTCTACCGAGTGATCTCAGCAAGTCTTGAAGAGCAGCCATGTCTTCTCTGTTCTTCCTCCTTTCTTCTGCTGCGGCTCTCGCTCTTTCCTCTTCAGCTGCTTGTCGCCTGGCTTCCCCCTCTTCGATCCGCGCCAAAAAGGAGGTAACACTATCCAAGGCGCCGCGGACCTCATGAAGTACGGAGTCGCGAAGGGAAGCTATCCTCTGATCCATCCTTGCATCAATGAGAGCGATCAAGTGCTCGGGAGGATGGACCTCAGAGAGGGGCACAGCTGGCACAATTTCCATAGAGATGGAAGTTGTTGGAATATCAGCATTGGTGCCAGCTGTTTCCTGAGCAGGCTGTACAACTGGAGACTCCTCAGTCGGCACATCAGTTGTGGTCTCCTCAGTCACCTCCTGGACTGACACCTCCTCAACTGGCTCCTCGACTGGAATTTCAGCACTTGCAACTTCTGGACGCCTGTCCATCCTTGCAATTTCCCTTCTGATCAGTCGCCAGCCCCGGTTTGATTGGGTAAGAGAACCCGAAATCATTGGCACTGTAGGGGCTGCAACTGCTATCCACCATCTGTGGCTGAATCTTTCAAAATCAAAGGGTAGCCCGAAACAATCGATAATTCTGAGCAAAAGGATCATCATTTTGATTCGGCGGAGGGCATAGGTGTAGATGAAGCCACGGTTTGTATTGGTAACTTCCAGGAAGGGGGGCTTTACAAATTTCTGCTCTGGGAAGCCGTCAGTGCCAGTTCTCCTTCGGTATGCAACGATCTTGCGCAACCTGCGAGTGACGTGTCCAAAGGACAACTTATCTCTTCCCTCTTCAACTGGTCCCATGAATTGACGCGCCCATTCTTCCTCATTCCTCCAAAAATCAAGACCAAGTCTTGCATACAAAACCGCGCGCTTCTCAAAGTTCCGCATTCTCCTATCCACCCAATCGAAGATCATCCATCTTCGGAACTCGCGCAAAATTTTATCATCTCTTAGCCTCCTCAGTTCAGACCAGTACCTATCAAGGATTTCTCTGTCCACTGCCCTTTCAACTTCAGTGGAGATCACAGCAGCATACTCGTATAGAGTGAAGTTGAAGTGCTCCCTTGACTGTAGTGGAAGACACCAGTCGGAGATCCGGTTTGCATATACTGACTGGTGGGGGAGCCCGACCCTTGGAATTATATTGTAATCTTCCAGCTCCGGGGCACGGGTACATAAGAATGCATCAGCTCCGCGTCTCTCCCACCGATGAATGCCAGTCACTTGCCTCTCTATCTCTTCATCACTCACAACGTCAAGCTGGAAGGAACTGATC
This sequence comes from Plectranthus barbatus, assembly GCA_026898455.1. NCBI lineage: Eukaryota > Viridiplantae > Streptophyta > Magnoliopsida > Lamiales > Lamiaceae > Plectranthus > Plectranthus barbatus. Next base: position 366,025 of record JAPKLW010000731.1, read on the forward strand.
ATGAACGGTAGAGATTCCTTCTTCTTTTGTTTCAGTTGGAAGGCAGGGGGTGCTCGTCGTGTGACTGGACTTCCATCTGAACTTGAAGAGTCCTCGGTTTTGGAAGGTTCACCAGTCGGAGAAGCCTCCGCATCAAAATTTGGAAATAAATCCCTCGGCTCCATCCGCTGCACGACAGATCTACCCACTACTGGTGGTTCCTTCTCTTTATCATCATCCAGCTGGATGATATCTACTTCACCAGTAGGATGCTCAGCAGTAACCTTCTCCTTCCTTCTTACTGTCCCTGCTTCGGGACCTTCCACCACTATCTCCTCGTCTTCTGAGGTGGAAAGCTCACCAAATTCTTCAATTTTTCTCGCCAGTTTTTCAGGGGTGGTCGCCCGGTTTAAGATGAAAGGCGCTTCAGGGATCTCTGCTGTGCCCATCTCCACTATCCTCTCAAAGGCTTCTTCAGTTAGCAGCTGGCCTGGAGCAAGAACGGCTGGTGGCTGGCTGGAGGAGGTCTCAGCTGACCATTTTCCTTTGATAGTCCCTTGCATCTGGGCCTCCAGCTCTGCCTTCTTCCTGGCCTCGTGTTCTGCCTTGATCTTGGCGAATGCCTCATCTCGAGCTGCCAATTCAGCTTCCCTCTGCCTTTGCTCCGCTAAGGCCTTCACTCTCAGCTCGGTGTTTCTCCTCTGCACCGCCTCCACTCTCCTCTGCTTCTCCTCTTCCTTGGCCTCTCCACCACTGGCTCTGCAGCGGCTGATGCTTCTGCTGGGACTGCAGCGGCTGCTGGTGCATCTTCTGGTACTGCTGATGCTGCTGCTGCTGCTGACTCTTCTTCTGTGGCTGACTCCTCCACCAGCATCTCAGCTGATGCTGGCGGGACTTGTTCTGAAACGGTGGGTGTATCAACTTCCACCACCTGCCAGTCGATGTGCTCCAGCTCCACAACAATTGGAACAGCAGCGACGGCAGGGATCAGCCACAGGCCACGCGAGGGATCCTCCTCCACAATATGGTCTACCATCAGAGCGCAGGCAGCCATGTCGAATAGAATTGCATGGTAAGGAGGGATCCTCGGGAGGGTAACCAGCACTTTGAGGCGTCTGAGAGCGTACGTCAGCTGGTACCCCCGGCTGGTTTCTCGGAACTGGAGGAAGGGTAACTTGTGCCTTTTCGGTGGTGGGAGGCCGGAGCTTCCAGTCAGCTGTCTATACTGAGCAATCTTCAACAAGCGACGCTTGATCCTCCTTGAAGACAGCTGCTGGGGGCAATCAGGATCAGTGCCCATGAAGGCATTGGCCCACTCCTCCTCTGCTCTCCAGTATCCTAGACCCAGCCTGGCATAAAGAACTGCCCGCTGTTCCACAGTCAGCAGGCGCTGGCATCTGTCAAAGATTTTCCATCTCTGGAATTCTTGAAACAGCTCTGGATCCACTCTCCAGAGTCTACGATAGCTGGCCATCATCTCGTCATTGACGGCATTCTCCACCTCAGCCGTGATGTTCTCAGCATATTCGTAGAGGGTGGAATTGAAGTATTCCACTGGCTGCAGGGGCAGGCACCAGTCAGTGATTCTGGAGGCGTAAAAAGACTGGTGGGGGAGGCCGCTTGTCGGGATTATGTTGAATGCAGATGGCTCTGGCACTCTTGAATTTTCGAACGCAATATCCCCGCGGTGCTCCCACCGATGTACCCCTGTGATGAGTGACTGGAAGTCGTCCTCATCAATCAGCTGATGCTCATGGATGCAGAGCATATATTGTCGCCGTGGAGTGCGCGCACGCTTAGCTGGCGGTGTTGAGGATGCTGCTGGTCGCCCAGAAGTTGATGTCGAGGCATCTGTAGATCGGGGGCGACTGGCAGAAATCTGGGCCTTATCTTCAAAATCTGGGAACAAGTCCCTTGGCCTCATCCTCTGCACGGTGGAGTGAGATACCACCTCCTCAGCTGGCTCTTGCTCTGCCTCCTCAGCTGGCTCCTCTGCAATCTCCTCTGCCTCCTCGGATTCAGAACTGACATCCGAGAAGCTCGCCAGTTTTGCCGGGGTGGTCGCCCGCTCTTCTTCATCTCCACTGGCACCCCCTTGCACGGCCAGTGGGACATCTTCATCACCTCCACCACCCCCTTGCGCGGGTGGAGGGATATCAGCAGCTTCCTCCTCCGGCTGGTACTCATCCACAAGGGATAGTACATCCTTGTCAGCGCCCATCACCAGCAGGCGTTCAAATGTTTCTTCAGGTAGGAGCTCACCTGGTGGTGCTGGTGCTGATCGGCTGGCACTTGGAATTACATGGGCTTTCCCTTTGCCCCTGGTCGCCAGCCTCATCTGCTCGGCCAGCTCTGCCTGGCGCCTGGCCTCATGCTCAGCCTGCACCTTGGCATAGGCTTCATCGCGGGCTGCCAGCTCAGCCTCTAATTTTCGCTGGGCTGCCAAGGCCTTCAGCCTTGCCTTGGCTTGCTTCCTCCTGACAATGGAGGCACTTCTCTCCTTCTTAGCCTGCTCCATCACCCGCTGAGCTCTGGTTTGGACCCTCTTCCTTTTCCGGGTCATCCTCTCCAGCGTTTCTTCCTCAGTCAGCCCCAGAATGGACTTCTTGACTGGGATGGAGATCTTCCCAGACTCGGGGTTGTATGCCACAGCTGATGGTGGCTGCTGGTGCTGAGAAGTCTTGGGCTTCTTGCGGGAGGTCTTCTTGGTGACTGGCACCTGCTGAACTGGCTGAGGGCGACTGCCAGAAGCATCCACTTCCGCCTCCTCCATTTGAGTAAAAAGAGACTCAGTCTCCATCTTTCTTTTCAGCTCGGCCCTTGCCTCCTCCGTCAGCGGCTGTGCCATGACTGGCACCTGTTCCCCCTTATCCTCCTCTTCTTCCTCCGAAACAACCTCAGCTGGATCCACTGCTGACTTTCCCCTCAGCCTCCGCGGCTTATGGTAGTCAGGGCGAGGCAGCTTGGCCTGCTCCTTGGTGGGCGGAATGAAGTCCGAACTCACCAGTTGTTCCCCCTGGTCCACTCCATCTCCAATCTCCATCTCCAAGATATGGCTGATCCGCAGCCCAAAGGATACGGAGTGAGCGAACGTCCCATCAATTGGAATGTTGGCGTTCCTGGCTACATTCTCCAGCAACCGGCCGAAGAAGAACTCGGCCCAGTTGCCCTCAATCCCATCGACGAGCGCGCACATCACGGAAAATTTGCGCAGACTCAGCTCGGCGTAGGATCCGACTTCGCACTGCAACATCCTGACAACGATGTCGCATACCATCTGCCACCAGTCGTCCATCTCCGACTTCCTCATACCAGTCCGGAAGACGGTGACTTCATCCCTCTTCCATTGTGTCCACCTCCTTCGGAACTCCACCGTATCATCCTGATGATACGTGGCGACTTCCTCTCCTTCATTCCTCAGGCCGAAGAGATTGGCGAGGTATTCGGCGGTGACGGTGATCAGGTGGCCGAACACCGATGTAGTGAACGACCTCCTGTCGTCAGCAACCACGGCCCGAGCGTAAAACTCGGCTACCATGTGCGGATGGAAGGTCTCGGGCCTTGCCGTCAGATACTGTCGAAGGCCTTCCCGGTCGATCATCTCGATCAACTCCTCCCCATAATTCTTGCGCGCCAGTTTCTCGTTCAGAATCTTTTCTTTCTGAACTTGCGCCGCCCTCATTTGCGCGTTCGAGAGCTGAGCCCTGGTCGTCGGCTTGTTCAACTGAACCAGTCGAGCGAACGGAAGGGTGTAATCTATATCTTCGATCTTTACGATGCCAGTATAAGTCGGCATGTGGGCTTCTGCTACTGGTAAGTCTGGTGAACCAGACGAAGAAGATGTAGATGGTGGGTTATCAGCTGGTTGTCGGGAAGATGAAGCCATAATTTCAGAAAAAAAATCTTAAGGAAAGCTTGAGATTTAGGGTTGAAGGAATATGAACAGCTTTAGGGTTCTAAAATTTGAAGGGTCGTAAAAGGTTAATCCGACGAAAGGCATCGGGTATTTATACCCAAGTCCATGCAAGATCAGACGACTAGGATTGACGCTCAGCAAGCGGGAATCGACGGTCATCAGCAGGCCCGGTTCCCTGTGCGACGTGCGCGGTCGTGCTGATGTGGGACACGCCGTGTTGCTGACGTGGCGCTCAGCGATTGGTGGTAACCAAAAGGCGGACTGCGCAGCCACTGTGCGCATTAAATGTGGCATTAAATGCCGCATTAAATTCTGAGGCCAGTACACGCTACTTGGATTTGAACAATCCCGCCTTTTCTGAGACAGCTGGCTTGACTGGTCATCAGTAGCATATGCCAGTCGCGTACTTCCCCCTAACTGGGTGGCCTCTTCGTCAGTTGGCAACTGATACATACTTGCTGATAGTACTTCCTGCTGGCGGACTTCCATCAGTTATCAGCTGGCAACAAGAGATTGTAAAAATTGAGAGCTTGGACTCAATTTTCACCAGTCGTGGATGTACCACCAGTTGTCTGCTGATATCTTGAAAGAACGAAAATTGAGAGCTGGGACTCAATTTTAATCCGCATAATCTTCCCTTCAAGAAATCCACTCCTTCATTATTACTTGAAACTGGGAGCTGGGACCCAATTTCGCTTCAGCTGATGATAAATGCTGGCAAGATGAAATGAGAGCTGGGACTCATTTCCTTAAGTCATTTGTGGGATAAGTTCTGCCAGTAGATACCACCTGTGGTTGAAGGACTCCACATGTTGAGAAACATCATTCGAGGAATGTGGACGACTAAGAGCTTGGACTCAGTCGTAATCAGCATCTACCAGAAAATCAAGAACAGAATGAGAGCTTGGACTCATTCTTCCTCATCATTAAGGCTCGCATCAATCTCCATGAGACCGAGTTTGATGCACAACTCCTTGAATCTTGCTTCTGGTAGTGGCTTGGTGAAGATGTCAGCCAGTTGATCTTCAGTTCTGATATAGTCCACGCTGACATCCTTCTTCTCGACATGATCACGAATGAAGTGATGTCGAATATCTATGTGCTTGGTTCTGGAGTGATGAACCGGATTCTTCGTGATGCACATAGCACTGTTGTTGTCGCAATAGATTGGAACACAGCCAGTGTCCACTTCATAATCCTCCAGTTGTTGCTTGATCCAAATTATTTGAGCACAGCAACTGGCAGCGGCAACATACTCAGCCTCAGTGGTAGAAGTAGCAACTGAGTGCTGCTTCTTGCTAAACCAGCTGATTAGCTTGTGTCCTAGAAATTGACACGTACCACTGGTGCTTTTGCGATCAATACGGCATCCAGCGAAGTCTGAATCTGAATATCCAATGAGTGTCAGCTCATCATTTCTGGGATACCATATTCCAAGAGATTCAGTCCCCTTCAGATATTTCACTATCCTCTTGGCAGCTTCCATGTGTGACTTCTTCGGATTTGCTTGAAATCTGGCACACACTCCGACTGAATACGAAATGTCGGGTCTGCTGGCTGTGAGATAGAGAAGTGATCCAATGATACCTCTGTAAACAGTTGGATCAACTGATTCTCCTTGCTCATCGAGAAATATCTGACAGCTGGTGCTCATAGGAATTCTTAGGGACTTAGTTTTCTCGGGGCAATACTTCTGAATAAGATCCTTCGTATACTTCCTCTGGCTGATAAAAATACCATCAGCTGACTGCTGGACCTGGAGTCCTAGGAAGTATGTCAGCTTGCCCATCATGCTCATCTGAAATGATGTCTGCATCAGTTGAGAAAACTTCTCACAAAGAGTTATATTCTTCGACCCGAAAATAATGTCATCGACATAAATCTGCACCATCAGCATGTCACTACCATCCTTGAGAAGAAAGAGAGTCCTATCAATCTTCCCTTTCCGAAATCCATTGCTGGTTAGAAATTGTGACAGCGTTTCATACCAAGCCCTGGGCGCCTGTTTCAATCCATACAGGGCCTTTCTCAGCTTGTATACCTTGGTGCCTATCTCAAAGCCTGGAGGTTGCTCGACATAAACCTCCTCTTTCAGCTCGCCATTCAAGAAGGCGCTCTTCACGTCCATCTGGAACACTGTGAAGCCGTGATACGCTGCATAAGCCAAAAACAGCCGTATCGCTTCCATCCTGGCAACTGGTGCGAAGGTCTCATCAAAATCGATCCCTTCACACTGTCTATAGCCCTTGGCGACTAGACGAGCTTTGTTTCGGACCACAATGCCATCTTCATCTCGCTTGTTCTTGAAAACCCACTTGGTGCCGATCACTGACTGGTGTGATGGCCTTTCTACCAAGTCCCAAACGTTGTTGCGAGTGAACTCCGCAAGCTCTTCGTGCATGGCATTGATCCAGTCGGCAGATTCGAGCGCATCTTTGATGGAGGTAGGTTCCATCTGAGAGATAAAGCAAGATAAAAGCGCTCTGCCGTGTCGAGTCTGGACAGAACCTTCCGGATCACCGAGAATAGCATCAGATGGGTGATCCCTCAGCCATTTGGGAGGACCAGCGACTGCTGGTGCCGGCTGTGAAATAGGTTCTTCTGTCCTGGCAACTGGTGCTTCCACATTTCCACCAGTCGGAGCTGCAACATCAGCTGGTGCTGGACCTTCACCAGTTGGAACAACTTCATCAGCATCACCTTCTGACTGGTTGTCTGAATCTCCACCAATGTTGTCAGCATCAGCTGGAACATCCTCTCCAGCTGGTCCATCACTGCCTTCTTCTTCAAAAAGGCCAGTAGGGATTCCCCCTAGATTGTTACTGGGTCCACTCAGGGAGATTGAGTGTAAGGTCTCAGCAAGGTCATTTGCATCACCGACCCTCTCAGGTTGCTGATGGGCACCTGAGGGAACTGGTTGTGAAGATGATCCAGTCATAGGTCTAGTCGAACCAGTTGGTTGAGCATCGGAAGAATTCCTGCCCAACTGATTGCTGACATCCTCGACCTCAGGAACATCTTCAGCCAGTTGGCGTAAGGTCCTGCTCACTAAAGTAGCTTCATCAAAAACAACATTGCATGTTATTTCCACAAGCTGGGTAGTCTTGTTAAATACTCTGTAGCCCTTGTGAGAGGGGTGTCCATATCCGACAAACACACCCTCGTCAGCCTTAGGCGAGAAAGCATTTAACTTCGACTTCCCATTATTATGGATATAACATGGTGAACCGAATGCACGAAGATGAGCTATAGAAGGCTTACGACCAAAATATACTTCGTAGGGAGTTTTCTGGAGTCTGTCGTTGATCCCGCTTCTATTCTGAGTATAGCAGGCAGTCACCAACGCCTCTCCCCAGAAACTCTGTCCCAAGCCGGACTCAGCCAGCATGGACCGGACTGCTTCTTTCAGCGTCCTGTTCCTACGTTCTGCCAGTCCATTCTGCTGTGGTTGCCTTGGAGTAGATCTCTCATGCTTGATCCCGGCCACCGCGCAGAAATCCATCAGCGGACCATTGCAGAATTCAGTCCCATTGTCTGAACGAATTCGCTTCACCACAGCTTCTCTCTGTTTCTGAGCTTGGATGATCAATTCTGGAAGAATCACCTTCACTTCATCCTTGGATCTGAGAAGCTTTACCCATGTATAGCGCGAGTAGTCATCGACTACCACCAGCGAATATCGTCTTCCTCCAATGGTTTGCGGCGTTACTGGTCCAAACAGGTCCATATGTAACAGCTCAAGTACCTGACTGGTACTGGGGTGGACTGGCGACTGGTTCTTGAAGGACTTCTTAGTCTGCTTGCCTTGCTGGCATGCCTTGCAAATTCCTTCCTTCTTGAACCCGCCCTTGGGAAGACCATCTACAAGATCATGCTTGGTTAGAAAGTTAATAGTTTTGAAATTCAAATGACTTAACCTTTTGTGCCACAGCCAGTTAGTCTCCATGGAACTGGTGGCAACAAAGCATGTATCAGTCTTCCCGCTCTGCCAGTCAACGACATAAAGGCCTCCTTTCCTGACACCTCTCAGCTTGGTCTCACCAGAATCTTCATTCTTGATCTGGCACCCAGACTTGTCAAACACAATGGTATAACCATTGTCGCACAGCTGACTGATGCTCAGGAGGTTGTGCTTCAGGTTGGTAACGAGGGATACGTTCACAATTCGGACATCATCCTTCTCGATGCATCCCTTGCTGATAACTCTGCCCTTGGAGTTATCACCAAAAATGACTGGAGGTCCTCTGACCTTGGTGAGCTCTGAGAACAGGAACTCCTCACCAGTCATATGAGCGGAGCAACCACTATCAATGATCCACTCGCTCGACCTCTGAAGCTGACTTGCATGACCTAGTTCCTGCAAGAAAAATAGAATCATTTAGGTCCCCGATCATCAGCGGGTCCTGCAGGGTTAGATCTCTGGATCATTCCTTTCGGAATCCAGACTTGTGTGATCTTCAGCTTGGTGTTACCCTTGCTGACATCACCTGTGGCCTTTCCCTTCCTTCTAAAATAATGCATGGTTTTGGAAGGTGTGGCTGTGTGTGCAGATCCTCTGGAGGTATTCTTCCTCCAAGAGTGTCGGAAATTTCTTTCCGACTGATCGTGTTGCC
>JAPKLW010000732.1:0-16725 GCA_026898455.1 Plectranthus barbatus
CTCCTTTGAAATTCCCATCACTTTTTCATGCTTGCTTTCTTGAAATAATTGTTTGAATTCCTGGTGAAATTTCCTAAATTCTTTATGCTCATCTTCTCGAAATAATTGTTTGGACTCCTTGTAGAATTTCCATGTTTTATCTATGCTCACCTTGCTTTCGACTTGACTCTTCTTTGGATCCTTTGTGAAACTTCCAGGATTTCTCTATGCTTATAAATCTCTTGACATGATTTTTCTTTGAATCTATCTCTTACCTTGATTTCCATTGAATCCATGCTTTGATTTAAAGAGATAGCAAATTTTGAGCCTAATCCTTTCTTATGCAAAAACTCGAAATCCATGTTCTTTCTACAATCTTGAAAACATTCCATCGATTGCATTATTTGAATTATATGAGAATTTGGAACCATGTTGTGTTCTTTGTTGGTTCGGAAATTGTGACCGTTGTTAAAGCTCGATCCCTCTCCATAACGCGCCACACCGTCATCAAACATCGAGGTACGCTTTTATGGGCTTAAAACTTTTTAAAACATTTGAGCATAAATGTTTAATAGAAGCTTGATATTGTTTTAAAGGAGCATGATTTACGGTTTAAAGTACCACTTGGGAGCATATTTTGTAAATCAAAAGATTTTATGAAAGCATGAATTTTAAGAGTTGATGAGTTGAGATTCTATTATGATTGTGAATTACAAAACATGAATTAGGAAAGCATGATTAGATATGGAACATGTGAATTTCTTGAATGATATGATATACACTTGGTAGATTGTTAATTGCATGACTATATGGTAATTGGAATTTTGTGATTAGATTGATTTTGAGAATAAATAGAATTATTATCATGCATTGTTGGATTTTCTGTTTTTAGATTTTTATTAGGCTATTATATATTATGTAATGCGAAAGAATTTCGCGTTTGCATCGTTTGGACAACCTTAATATATATACTTAATCGTGATGAAAATTCATCACAACCGATGTGAAACATCATACCTTAATACCTTTTATTTGTATTAATTAATTGATATTATTTCGCACGACTAACCCAACCGATCTCGTTCTTGCAGCCATGTTTAGAAACGTGTTAGGACGACAAGTTCGCGATGAAACACGCCGGAGGGCAATGCTCGATCTCTACTTCAACAGGAACTACGCCAACGAACCGAACGTTCACTCACTAGTCAACCAATTTTGCAACGATTGGGTTTCCGTGGAGGAATACGGGATCAACGATGCCCAAGCAATCGTAAGGCTCATGGAGATCTTACCCGTAAATTGGCGACCATGGGCTTGGAAGCAAGCAAACAACTTCTTACGAGCACTTGTGGAGCAAAACCTTGTGTTCGCCGATGCCGATGGATTCATGGAGCGACTTTGGACCCAAGACGATGAGGTGGGTGAACCACCAATTGGACCCTATGGCCCTGGACCTAGAATGCCTCCCGGATATGAAGAGAGCGTGGTCGATTACGTCATGGATGGAGTTCGAGGAAGGGGAGTCCCAAGAGTCTACAAGGTCAACATCCAAGAGATGGATCAAGCGGAGGACCCACACCAACCACCGGCTCAAGATGAAGCGATGGAAGCCGCCAACGAAGACGAGGAAGACCCAGAAGAAGACCCCGAAGAAGAAGAAGACCCAGAAGAGGAACCGGAGGAAGAGGAAGGCGAAGAAGACGATCAAGGACAACTAGGACTCGACGACGACCCCATGATGTGGGATGAGATGGGAAACTTAAACGAATGGGAGGAGAACGATGAGGCCCTACTAGCCATGAACGATGCACCACCGGGAAACAACGAAGGAAACTTGAATGGTACGAGGATTGGAATTTAATCGACGAGGTGCAATATCAATTTAATCAAGACGCCGCTGCTCATTTACCGGCATGGGATGATAATGATGAAGTATTCTATCCGTGAAGAAAAGCAGCGATTCATCTTTTGACTTAGGATTAGCGTAACAATCCTAACTTAGTATTATTCCATATTTTGGGAAGTATTAAAAATGTAATCATGAATGATTAAACATTGTCGATCGGTTCCAAGGGAATCCAATTTTTGTCGTGAAGAAATGGAAAAATCAAAATTTTAATCAACGTTGAACTCCAAATTATCCATGTACTCATGGTGTGAATGAAGAAAATTTTGGGGGAAAAGATTGATTATATATTCTCAAATGAATGAGTTATGTAGCGGGTTACATTATAATAGTTGGAGTTCAAATATATATACGACCATTATATTATAAACTTAAGAAACGAAGAAACAAATACGAGCAACTTCAAGTACGAGAAAGTCGATACATGAAAATGGCAAGAATTCGCTAATTTTGGAGGCCACGGGAAGCGGGAGACACAACAAACCGAGCCATCGCTACGTGCAACGACGAAGGCTCGGAAACAAGGCAAATCGCCGCGGTCAGGCCGCGGACCGCGCCTCGCTAGCCATTTCTCAGTCTGCAGCCGCGGTCATCCACCGCGGGCGACGACAGGCCGAAAATCCTTCACCGCGGGCTGCCGCCGCGGGCAACGACAGAGACCCAAAATTTAGGCTAAATGCCGTGGTCTCCAACCGCGGGCAACGACAGAGGCCCCGAAACACGGCCAAATGCCGCGGTCTCCAACCGCGGGCAACGACAGACACCTGAAAACAAGGCAGAATGCCGCAGACTCACCATTGGCAGGACAACAGGCCGCGACACGACCTATAAAGGAATCGAAGATAAAAAAAAGTAGTTTCCATAAACATGCACAACAAGACTCAACAACGAACAACAACTAATTATATGATATTTTGCCAATCATAGTATGGGGAAAACCTCCGAATCAAGTCTAGCGGATCGAACTATGCTTCAAGTCGTAATTCCGAAAAAAAAAAAGGAGTGATAGCAAGCTTGGAGGCGTACGAAAATATATTTATTGTATTAGTTAATCTTATTTTATCAAGGTGGTTCATCGAAATGCGAAGTAGAAAATGAACGATAGCCGGGCATGAATAATGTTGTGAATTTTTAGAATTGAAATGAATAGTGAGATACGCTATAGCATGATAATACCACATGATTGATTGTAACCATGATTGATGATCAAGGAATACGCAAGAAATTGTATGAGAATGTTTATTTCCGCAAACTAATCCATTATCCAACTGTGCTTAACATCTACTTTGCCCATTTTATAGAATGCCGCCAAGAGGCCGACCCCGTATGAGAAATCTTCATGAAATCCATGAGGAAGAGGATGAGGAAAGCGAGGAGCAGGGGGAAAGAGAACAAGAGGCATCACCTCCTCCTCCACCTCGAAAGATTGGGGAAATATTTTCTGAACAAAAACTGCCTACTTATGACGGTACTGGAAGCCCCGAGAAAGCCGCCATCTGGGTGCGGGGCATGGAACAAATCTTTCGCTACCTCCAATGCACTGAAGAGGAGAAAATGATATGTATGCCTTATCAACTACAAGGCGAAGCGGATTATTGGTGGGAGAGCCATCTAAGCACCCTCACTGACGAGGAGGCTGCTACTGTTACTTGGGAAGAATTTAAAGCCGAACTATACGAGAGATATGTCCCAGAAACGTATCAACTGAGCAAGGAGGAAGAATTTATGAATCTGAAGCAGGGAAGAGACACCGTGCAAGAGTACGACCGTAAGTTCTGCGCACTGTCGCGCTATGCACCGGAACACATCGGCACGGATAACAAGAAATTGAAAAGGTTCCGATCCGGACTGAGAAGGGAGATTCAGACTGCACTAGCTTGCCTTGAAGGACTAACATACAAGTCCGCACTGAGGAGGGCAATGGTGATAGAGGCAACCTTGCCTAAAAATATGGCGGTGCAAGCATCTTCAAGTCAACCACCTCGACATGATAACAAAAGGAGGTTTGAACACCCTTCACGCCAAGGATTTCGACAGAACCACCGTCCACATAGGAGGCCATGGCAAGGAAACCAGAGGTTCCAATCTGGGAACCAACACTTCCAGAGAGCACCCCAGACTAACCGTGCTCCTGCCCCTATCAGAAGCAACTGTAATCGTTGTGGGAGAGACCACCTAGGTCGAGAATGCATGGCCAGGAATAACGTTTGCTACCAATGTGGGAGAGTTGGACATTTTGCTGCAAGGTGTCCGAACAATGGACACAATAACTATAATCGGAACCTTCCGCCGATTGGAGCGGGACAGAATAGGCCGCAGCCACCCAGAAGAAATGCACCTCCACAGAATCAGAACAGGGACCAAGCGCCACAACTATTTGTCAAGAAGAAAGACGGATCACTACGAATGTGCATTGACTATAGAGAGTTGAACAAACTGACACTGAAAAACAAGTATCTTCTACCCAGGATAGATGACCTATTCGATCAACTCAAGGGAGCTGGAGTCTTCTCGAAAATTGATCTCAAATCCAGTTATCATCAACTAAAAGTTCGAGCAGAAGACGTTCCAAAAACCGCTTTCCGTACAAGATATGGTCACTATGAGTTCACAGTGATGCCGTTTGGGTTGACAAATGCCCCTGCGGTATTTATGGACTTGATGAATCGAGTTTTCCACCAATACCTCGACAAATTCATCGTAGTGTTTATTGATGACATCTTGATCTACTCTAAAGGAAAAGAAGAGCATCAAGAACATCTTCGGATCGTCCTAGAGACACTAAGAGCAGAGAAGTTGTACGCGAAGTTTAGCAAGTGTGCATTTTGGCTCAAGGAAGTTATGTTCTTAGGGCACGTCATATCTGCCGAAGGAATAAAATTTGATCCTAACAAGATCCAAGCAATACAAGAATGGAAATCACCAAAGAATCCGAACGAAATCCGGAGTTTTCTAGGCTTAGCAGGCTACTACAGATGCTTCATCGAAGGATTCTCGAAGATAGCCAGGCCAATGACCCAGCTACTGAGGAAAGGTGCGAAGTATGAATGGTCAGACGCTTGTGAGAAAAATTTCCAAAAGTTGAAGGAGCTACTGACCACTGCACCCGTACTAGCTGTACCTGAAGATGGAAAAGACTTCGAGGTCTACACCGATGCGTCAAAGAGTGGACTAGAGTGTGTATTAATGCAAGGTGGGAAGGTGATAGCATATGCTTCCCGAAAATTAAGACCACACGAGCTTAATTATCCGACACACGACTTGGAGCTAGCCGCCGTGGTACACGCACTTAAGATATGGAGACACCATTTATATGGTGTTAAATGTGCAATATTCACAGATCATAAGAGCTTGAAATACTTCTTCGAGCAGAAGGAGCTAAACATGAGGCAACGATGATGGTTAGAGTTAGTCAAGGATTATGACGTAACAATCAACTACCATCCCGGAAAAGCTAACAAAGTTGCCAATGCCCTAAGCCGAAAAGGCTATGCGAGCGCAACTTATTTGACTGCATCTGAGGACTTGATCAGAGAATTCGAAAAACTCAGACTTGAAGTCATTATACCGAGTTCAAAGGAAGAAGGTGGAAGCCTAGCCGCCATGGTAGTAATCCCCGAACTGAGACAACGGATCATTGACCTACAAAGGCAGAGCAAATCATTAGAAAAGATCCGAGTAAAAGTTCGACAAGGCCAAGAGGGAGACTTCACCGAGGCACCAGATAATGCCTTACTGTTCAAAGGAAGAATTTGCATACCAGAAGATGAGGGTCTAAGAAAAGAGATTATGAAGGAGGCGCATGACACTCCGTATACCGCTCACCCCGGAGGAACCAAAATGTTTCAAGATTTGAAGCAATCATTTTGGTGGGAAGGTATGAAGAAAGATATATCCGAGTACGTGGAGAGTTGTCTGATTTGCCAACAAGTCAAAATGCTACATCAACGCCCGTACGGTAAATTGCAACCGTTAGAAATACCTGAGTGGAAGTGGGAGCACATAGCTATGGATTTCGTAACCGGTCTGCCAGCGACACGGAAAAAAGAATGCGAGCATATGGGTAATTTCCGATCGACTGACCAAGAGCGCTCACTTCTTACCAATTCAGATAACTTTTGGAGCCGAAAAGCTAGCACAGATCTACATGCGAGAAGTAATCCGACTGCATGGGTTACCAAACTCCATCACCTCCGACAGAGATGCCAAATTCACTTCCAGGTTTTGGATGAGCTTGCAAAGAGAACTAGGGACTCAACTAAATTTCAGCACTGCTTATCACCCTCAATCAGATGGACAATCCGAGAGGACGATTCAAGTCCTAGAGGATATGTTGAGAGCAGTCGTGCTCGATCAAGGAGCGAATTGGGAGCGAGTTCTACCATTAATTGAGTTTGCTTATAACAACAGTTATCAGTCAACCATCAAGATGGCACCATTCGAAGCACTATACGGCAGAAAGTGCAAGTCACCTCTCTACTGGGACGAGGTAGGCGAGAGGAAGACACTTGGCCCTCAAGCGGTAGAAGATATGATTAAATCGGTCCGTTAGATCAAACAAAGGATCAAGGAAGCACAAGACCGACAAAAGTTGTATGCCGACACCCGCCGCAGTTAATTGAAATTCAAAATAGGGGATAAGGTCTTCTTGAAGATATCACCCTCGAAAGGAGTGACTTGCTTTGGGATACACGGGAAATTGAAGCCAAGATATGTAGGTCCGTTCGAGATCCTTGAAGAAGTGGACCCGGTAGCTTACCGATTGGCCCTGCCGCCAAATATGGGCGACATTCACAACGTGTTTCACGTATCTCAACTTCGCAAATATGTCTACGACCCTAGACATGTTATCCAACATCATGAGGTGAATGTACAACCGGACCTCCATTACCGTGAGATGCCAGTAGCAATCCTCGATAGAAAAACTCAAGAGCTCCGCACGAAGAGTATACCGATAGTGAAAGTACTGTGGAAACATCACGATGATGAAGAAGCTACGTGGGAACTCGAAGAGAAGATGAAAGAGAAATACCCCGAGCTATTTCCGTAGACTTTCAATTTTCGAGGACGAAAATTTTTGTAAGGTGGGTAGGATGTAACGCCCCGTATTTTTCCAACCCTTTATTTAATAAATTACGAAGCAAATATCGCTACGACCGTTATATTATTAATAATATCAAGCGACTTCTCTACGACATCCCAATTATAGCCGCAAGGGTGAATAGTGAAAATCGATAAATAAATCTCGGATGACGATCGGAATAATTTATTCGACTCGGTAATATTTATTATTGTCGTAGCAAAGCGATTGAGCCGAGTTAATTATTTAAGTCCAGCCTTTTTATATAATTGGAGAATTGGGCTAAGAGGACTCTATCTATTTAATGTATTGGGCCAAATTAAATAGGAGCCCACATGAGAATAAATAAAATAGCCCAACTAATTAATTTAGCAAGTCCATGTATATTTCCTTATTTAATTCATAATTATCGAGATGAGAATTTTAGTCCGGAAAATATTATATTATATCGATATCACCTCCGAGGCAAATTCCGGAATTTAATTCCATTAAATAGAATGCCCAATATTTTCGACACACACATATATATACACGAGATGATGATCGATTTTAATCGCGAGCCAATGGACATATGATCGAGTTGTTAGAATAATTAATTCTCTACTTATTGATTTTATTAGCCATATTATTCCTATTTTAAAGATGAGAATTTAATTAAATATGGGAAGACCCATATTATTATTTTATGCCCAAATATTCATACGACGTCCGATTGAGACGATTCGAAATGCCAAGGCAAGAGTTCGAAGAAAGAAAAATTGTCATATCATTTATTTAATCATCGGATGCAAGACCATAGTGATATAATTTAATTAGAGATCATGGGATATATTTATTCCATCATATATGTAGTGATATGATTGCTCTAGCCCCTACTTTGGCTATTTACCTACAAGGGCAATTAGTTACAAAATGAAATTTAAATCATTAGAGGGCAAACATGGAAAGTATAGTTGTGATCATTACACACTATCAATCAAAGCATGCAACACTATTTTTATACTCCACCCTCTCATATTTCCCTCACCAAAATCGACATACACCCCCCCATAGTTGTTGAAAATTCATTTATCTTATTTCTTGAATTTCATCCCATCATTTCCACCCTTCTTCCCCAAAATCCCTGCACCATTTCTCTCTCTAGACTCCATTAAAACACCTCCAAAACAGCCCCTTTGAAGCTTCAATATCCAACCCTTCCCCCACCTATTGAGCCTCCATTTTTACATAAAGCTTATCAAGATTCAAGTAGGAGAAACGTAATCCCCACGAAGAGAGGAGCAAGAATATGCAAAGATCTAAGCTCGAAGACGTTGGAAGCAACTCGAAAATTTGAAAGAACTATTGTGGCGATTTTCTCCCTTCAAGTAGACAATTTCTACACTCTCTATGACTTCCTTGTTATGAATATGTGATTGCATGTAGGATCAAGAAGTCACAAATTAAATTTTTAAGGGAAATGAATTAGATGAACATGCCTAGGCCTAAATTTGATATATGTTGCATATTGATGAGCATAGAACACATATATATGATTGCATGTTTGATCAAGCTTAAGAATCATGACCTTTCATGTTTAAAGTTGATATTCAAACTTAGATGGATCTGAAAATCATATATATGAAGCTTGGGGATGAGATAATGGCATGTATGTTGAGAAATCATGTGTTGATGAATTTTGAGAGCATGCCCTGTTTTGGACAGAGATTAAAATGCGTACGGCTGATTCTGTGATGGTTGGATTGAGTTGATTTTAGAACTGTATAAACTAGAACGAGTTAGGAACCTGTGAAATTTAGAATTTCATGAATCGGAGTTGTAAAACTTGAGTTTGAAGCATTTTAATAATGTGTGGCAGATTCTGGCAGTTTAAATTTCACGGCCTTAAAAACATATTTCTGCACTTTGGAAAATTCTTATTTTTATAATATGAACTCTAGACATGTTAATTAGTACTCTGTAGGAAAATCAGATCATTTCACTAAGTAGATTAATTATTAAAAATTCGGAGAGTTGATAGCTGAAATCTGAAAATGCTGAAACTTAATTAGGAAATTGCTTATGTTAGGCTTCACCGTTTTTAAATGAAAATTTGTTTTAACGAACCGTTCCACTTCGAGCACGTGCACTTTAAAACCTTGTTTTTATAAAATTAAAATCAGCCTCATTAGATGTCTAGATCATTTTGTTGTTATCTTGAAAATGGACTAATTAACTAGATAATAACTCATATTTTTGGACTTAGAATAATGTGATTAATTTTCAGATTTCACTAAAATACTCTAAGGCCTAAATGCATAAATGGTTCACTTAGTTAATTAAAAATAATTGCTTTAGATTAATAATAAGTTGTTAACTAGATCACTAAATTCTTTATCCTTAATTAATAACTAATATAGCAATTTGGTATGAACTTGTTAACTAGCTTAATAATTTGACTAAGTTATTAAATCTTGTTTAATAAGATAAAACTTAGAAGTCTTTGAATATTATCCTTTATAAATTTCGAATTACATAAATTGTAATTGGGTAATTAATTGAATTAAATTTATTTAAGAACTTAGATAATTATTTTAAGTCAAAGACATTGTAGTAATTTTTTCGAACTTTAATCAGGTACCTTAATCTCCAAGAAGGAAGCATCAACTAGCGGTACTAAGTAATTGGATCCATCGAATCATTTGAGGTGGGCACTACTTTATCCTATCAAAATGGTTTTGCCAAATGCTTTTCCAAAATGATTCTTTGTTTTAAAGCATGTTACACCGCAAATTGTTTTTGGCACTGTATGATTATTGTGATGGTATGAATTGGTGGATGAATGATATATTTGGAGATGTGTTGGATCGGGGATGTGGCTACCCCCGTGGTATTGTAAGCCTAATGCACTAGCCCGGATAGTAATAAGACTACCGGTTGGGTAAGGGTGACCAAACCTTACCGGGAAGATAGCGAGTGGCCACTCCTATCTTACCCCTTGTGATTATGTGGATCATGTTAAATATGAATTGTTGATATGTTGGAAAAATGATTATGTGGTGCCTAATTTGAGTGGGAGCTCCCAAGTGAGGAAAATGTTTTGTGCATATACATGAGGCTTTCAATAAAAACTTGTACTATGCATGAGTGTGCGGTGTTTTCATGATATATATATGTATTTGTTTTCGGGACACCGTGACCACTGGGTACATTCGTGTACTTAGCCCCTATGTGCGTTTTCCCTGCATGTAGGTACCGATTGATGAAGGTGAAGGTGGCGTTATGAGGAGGGGATCGAAAGAGGAAACCGGAATGATTCTTAATTGTATTAATTGTTCGGTTTGTACTACATTTCGAATCCATTTTGTTTTTTATCATATCTTTGAATGGCATGTATTGCACCCCCATGATTACTTGGATTTACGATCTAAACTTTCTCAATCTTATTTTGTATTAAGCTTTCAAATACTTGGATGATTGATTCGCATTTCCTTTAAATCTTGATATGATTCGAATTCTTGAAAGTTTGATTGATTCAATACTAGTTCATGAAACCTCTTATTATTCATATGGTTCATTCTTGCCCAAGCATGCTAATCGTTCTTGTTCTCCTAGCATGATTTAATTGTTGGTTATGGTATCGAATCGACGAGCTATGTCTTCATACATAGTCTCATTTGTACATGCATTCTAAATTGAAATATGCCCTTTTGCATTCTTTCAAGCATAACCTAAATTATTACCTCATTATGCTTGTAACCATTTAATTGATTCTAATCTCCGCTGCGAACTATTTATTTGAACCTCATAATGTTATTTTATTTTCGATCGACTCTTTACTTGCTTCCGCATGAATAAATATTTCTTCTTAAAACCACAACTTCCCTTAGCGTGCATTGTGTCGCACGTGGGACTGTCGCATAGGCCCGATTTGGGGGCGCGACATCATTATTTTCCAAATTTGAAAATTCTTCCAACAAATTAATGTTCAATCAAACATTACAAAGTGTCACATAAGCATTTTTATCTTTAATTTTGTAAATTGAGCAATAAAAATTTGGAGTTGATAGAGTTCTTCGTTAACCATTTCAACATCTGGCATGAACATTTCTTTCACATCATCTATAGGTACTTCAAGATCCCACCCATCATCAATTATCATATTGCGATAGCACTTCCAAACTTATGCAACTTGTCGAGATCAAATTTAGCTGAAGAACGTCTAAAATTGCAAAATGAGCCTCACAAATATAAAATAAGGAGTAGGGTGCGAATTCGTTTGTCACAGATCGGCATGTTAATCGTGGCAAGGAACCTATTATTGAAATGGATCCTCAGATTTTGGACGATGTGTTGTTCATTCATCCAAATGATCACACTTGATTACAGTTGGTGGTTGTGCATCCAATTAATAGGTAACAATTATTATACTTGGAGTGATCGTTATTGTGTTGACTTAATAAGGGCATAAAATTTTTATATCGAATTCGTGTTGGGTTTGTATCCGATTTGTATACATTTTTAATATATACATAGATTGAACAATAAGTAGCACTTATATGAAATACTAGATAAATATATAAAACCGATAAGCTTACAAATTTGAAAAACATGATAAGAAACGATCAAACAATTTTCTCCACTCCACCAATGTGTTCAAGTTCTTACATTAAATTATTTAGGAATATGACGAACGAGACCGGTATAAAGAACGGATGTAGATGTAAGAATAGCTTTCAGTATTCCTAACACCTGCAGAAACCACACTGTTAGTAAATATTATACTCCCTCCGTCCTGGGTCTCTTGAGACGTTTGACCCGGCACGGAGGTTAAGAAAAAGGGATTAGAGAAGTTAGTGGGGTTAGATTAGTAGGTTAATGATTATGAGAGATAGTGGAGTATGAGAGATAGTGGGGTAGGAGTAGAGTAGGTTTAGTGGATAATTAATTAATAAAAACTTTCCAAAATAGGAAACGTTGCAAGTGTTCTAGGACGGACCAAAAAGGAAAACGTTGCGACTGTCCTAGGACGGAGGGAGTATCATATTTTGTTCAAAAAAAATTGGAATTACTTGATAAATATTTGACAACAATTATTATATTTGATAAAGATCTTATATATGATATTATCTATCTATATATATATTTCTTTATATGCATGCGTCCTTTGATGAAGTCGAATACCAAACTCGAAAAAGTTGGGTAAATCTTTCGATTGGAGATATTGTATAATTGCATTAAAAAAACTGGGAGTTAAATTTAAAGGAAATCATGTATTCATAATCAAATTATTTAATGTAGTCAATTTCAATCTATATATTTATATTTCAAAGACTTTGGTAATATAACCATTTTTTTTTAGGTTGCTTTACCTTTATCACATTTCTAATAAATGTGACATTTGGGATATTTTTTCAGATAAATGATTAGTTGAAAACAGATAATTTTGGGAAATTGGAAAAATAAAAATATTACAATTATAACTTAAATGTAGTTTAGAGTTTTTGGCACGGCAATCGATATCATAACAACCAATAATTTGAGACTTACAAATGTTTGACAGCCAAAATTTTGAGAACTTTAATGGTTGGTTAAGCTTATTTTTATCAAAATTTTTATTCTATAATTCTTTTAGAATTTGGGTAGAAATAGCGTAATTCATTCAAAATATTTAAATAATTTATTAAATATGCTAATGGGATGATTAATATACTTTATCTTGTAGACAAAGTCTTGATTTTTTTATTGGATCAATTTTTAACATATTGATCTAATAAATAGCAAGAAGGCGTGTAGTTATATTGCTAACGGAGAAAATTTGAAACATTTTTCTATATGTTTGTGCAATAATAAAAAATAACAATAATGTGTGAAAAGGTAAGAAAAATAATAAATATCGTATTAAATATAAGGGAAAAGAAAATATTAAGTTGATATTGCTTTTTCAATAATTTTTAAAAGAGTTAATGATTAAAATTGTAGCATGAAATCGTTCAATTTTATTCCACCAAGCTTACATTTCAAGAGGTTGTTCATAGGCTCGCCTTAAAACTTTCTAGTGTCAGAATTTGGTGGTTAGTGTAAAATTTATTGAAATGAGGAACATATTTTGAAAATTCTAAATAGTAAAATATTTTGATAAACAGCTAAATTCAATCCAAAGGCAAAATAACAGATATTAGCTTGTTCACCAAAATACAATAATTGTTGTCAAATATTTATCAAGTAATTCCAATTTTTTTTGAACAAAATATGATACTCCCTCCGTCCCAGGACAGTCGCAACGTTTTCCTTTTTGGTCCGTCCCAAAATACTTGCAACGTTTCCTATTTTGGAAAGTTTTTATTAATTAATTATCCACTAAACCTACTCTACTCCTACCTCACTATCTCTCATACTCCACTATCTCTCCTAATCATTAACCTACTAATCTAACCCCACTAACTTCTCTAATCCCTTTTTCTTAACTTCCGTGCCGGGTCAAACGTCTCAAGAGACCCGGGACAGAGGGAGTATATTATATTTTTGATACCCGCACTGCCACATGAACCCTAGATTGGCACCTTTTCCTCGTCCGTGAGTGGTAGAGAGAGACTGAGCCTCTTGAGGCGGTAGCCATTGTCGGTGACAACTCCCATCGCGGGGGGGGAAATAGACTTTTTGTGACTTGAACGGGGGCTATCTGTTGGATATATGAACTGAGCCACCTTCACCACCCATGGCCAAATTCAAACCCTTTTTTTAATAATATATAAAAATAGATCGAATTTAACAGATTCGAACTATTTATAAAAAATTAAATATAATAATAATTCATAAATTCGATTATTTCCAATTTGTAATAAATGTTGATTCAATCTGTGAAATAAAGTAAGGAATCTCTGCTTACTTTTCAGGTTTGAATCTGTGCCCACTTTGTTTGTTAGCTGTCCACTATTCATATATTTGAATATGTGCTCATTTTGTTTTCTAGCATAATTATAAAAATCTTATACAGAAAATAATCTCGTGACTACACAGGCATATATTTCGTGACTAAACAGTTATATTCGAATATAATTGTTCATAATAGATAGAATTCTAAATATATGTTCATATTTATTTTCGAATATGCAGAATTCGAAACATAATAAAATTTAATAAATAAATTATTAATTGCTTGTTCTATTTAAGGAGGCATGTGATCGTGATACTTGTAAGTCATAATTATCTAAAAATTACTACAAACGCAAATGACCTTTTTATCTCTATTCCCCTCAAATAACATAAAATTGAGCCAGGAAATTCTTCAATAGGTGAATCCGAAGATGATTTTCTCTACGTCATGGCAAGACTTTTTCTAGTCTTTCTCCCTTTCCCCGCCTTGATGGACGAAACAAACAAAGGAGGCAACAAGTTCGGTAGAGGAGGCAACAGGTTTCGAACGCCTCTTCTTCCACTGTTTCCGTCTTTCATGGTGTGGAATGAGGAGTTAAGATTAGTTCGAAGCAAAACCGGTGGCCACTACGAAGCAGAATCGGTGGCCACTGATTTTGTTCAAGAATATTGTATCAAGATGTAATATTACTTGTAATTTAGACTTGCAATATTGTATTTATATTAAAATAATTTGTTAGTTGTAATCCGCCTTCTAATGTTGTAATGATAGTGCTCTCCAAATTTTAGTATTTTCATTTTATTTAATATTATATAAATTTATAATTTGATTATATAAAAGAAGGTGGGTTATTTAATTAAATGAATGATCTTTTAGTGCTCTCGATCTGTGAACTACCATCTATTTTTATATATTAGTATTATATTGTATTAAATAGGGTTTGAATTTGTCAGATTCGAACACCCCATGGATTATTAATATTTTATTGATTAAATAGGGTTTGTATTTGTCAGATTCGAACACCCCATAGATTATTAATATTTTATTGATTAAAATACTTCGAATTCCAAAAAAAAATTATGCTGTATTAATATTTTAAATGATTCAAAATTCGAATGCCCGAAAATTTACACGAGCACTCGGATTTTGAATTTAACATTAATATTTTGTATTTAACATTATTTTATTAGTGCTCTCGCGAATTCCGTATTTTCATTTTGAAATAAATTTAGTTATTTATATCAATAAGGTGGGTCCTTTAATTAACAAAAATTGAAATTTGAAATACACACGCCACATTTATTATAAATGAACCATCGAAAGTATTACAAGTGATAAAATAGGTTGAGAAGAACTATTACAAGTGATAAAAATATATAAAAATAATGAACTGCTGCTATAAAGGAAAGCAAACCCCTTGGATAAGCAAACCCCCAGCAGTTCTGAGCCTTTACTCTCAACAAAAATAGTAGTTGAGGCAGATAGTCAACACTACTTGGCTTTACCCTCAACAATAGGACATCTCCTTAGTAGTAGTTGACGGAAATTGTAACTCCGAGTTGGCTCGTAAGATCATAATGGATATTTTCTTTTGGAATGGCTATCCTAATTGATAAAAGCATCATTTCTCTATACTTGAACAATGAACGGCTATCTTGATTTGGAAATGAAATTGGATAATCATGATTTTTTATTTATGGTTGGTGTTTCTCCCATGAGAAATAGAGTGGGTATTTATAGACATGAATGTGAATGTAGACACCACTTTAATTCAAAATATAAAAAAAATTGGTTCGAATTCCACATGTTCGAAATATTAAAAAATTAATTAATTGTTGGTGTGTTTTATTTTTATTTAATTTTTAGTAATTATTATGAACATTATGGTTAATTTGAATTGAACATTAAAATAATGAAATGAACAATTACAAATGATAAAATAATTTCAATTAATACAAATCACTAAATTGATGGAAACAAATATTACAAATTAAAACGCCTCTTCTTCCACTATTACAAATATATATTTGAAAGTACGAACCGCTGGAGCACTGAACAAGACCCTCCGAGAAAATAGTAACCACAAGTTGGCTCTCCTTAATGATAGTTGAAGGGTAGTCTGGACACTATTCGGCTCGTTTATAAACGATGAACTGCTACAACGGAATGCAAACCGTCTTTGATTCCACTGCGTCAGTACATTAATTGTGTTAGATGGAGATTCTAAACACAATTCTGCTCTATTACGATTTCTTCACATCGTAATAGATATTTTCTTTTGGTACCGATTTCGTAATGGATATTTTCTTTTGGAATGAGAATGACAAAAGCATCATTTCTCTAAGGAGTGGTTGTCGTAGAACTAACCATTCCTTCAATAAATTTGGATAGAGTATGATGACTTTAGAAAGAAAATGGGTAATCTTTATTTTTTTCATTATTGTTGGTGTGTTTTGATGATAAGAAATAGACGTGTAATTTATAGACATGAATGAGGAGATCCCAAAAAATAGAATATTATAAAGAACGGTTGGGATTTATTAAACCTGTATAGCAACATTATTGATTTTGATAGTAAAGCTTTTTTCATATGTACAGCTGTAAAGATAATTTATCAATTATCATTTTTGTCTTGTAGCGGTTAGTAAGAGTAATCACTGCTTTGACTTGACAGAACACCTCGAATTCCATGACATTGTGGATATTTTCATTGTGCAATTAATCGAATTCTCTTTAGATAAATTCGAACTCACGGATTATAATTCTACTATAATTCAAACTTTATAATTCTACTAATATACTTATAATTCAACTATAACTCATACTTAGAGTTATAATTCTACTAATATACTTATAATTCAACTATAACTCATACTTAGAGTTATAATTCTACTAATATACTTA
>JAPKLW010000732.1:16735-75889 GCA_026898455.1 Plectranthus barbatus
TTCAACTATAACTCATACTTAGAGTTATAATTCTACTAATATACTTATATTTCAACTATAACTCATACTTAGAGTTATAATTCTACAAATATACTTATATTTCAACTATAACTCATACTTAGACTTGTAATTCTACTAATATACTTATATTTCAACTATAACTCATACTTAGACTTATAATTCTACTAATATACTTATATTTCAACTATAACTCATACTTAGAGTTATAATTCTACTAATATACTTATAATTCAACTATAACTCATACTTAGAGTTATAATTCTACTAATATACTTATATTTCATCTATAACTCATACTTAGAGTTATAATTCTACTAATATACTTATAATTCAACTATAACTCATACTTAGACTTATAATTCTACTAATATACTTATATTTCAACTATAACTCATACTTAGAGTTATAGTAGAATATATGAATATTGGGTTCAATTAATAGAGAAAAAGAAATCATGAATTTTGATATAGTTTTTAATTTTAAATTTGTAATATTTATTTATAATATTATCAATATATCATATTATAACTAAAAATTAAAGTAACTAATGAATTGCTGCCACATGGCAGCTTAAAAATGAATAATCTATCTGTTGTGCAGACAATCGGGTCGTATGACATCTCCATTAATTTTTTTTCATTTTTTAATTCATATAAATATATTTCAACAGATTCGAACTCTCGAATTTTGGATTATATAATCCGAACTCTCGAATTTCTACCAAAATAATAAAAATTTATTTGATTTAAAGCTGAAAATGAAAATTCGAGAATTTAGAAATTTCGAACTTTATAACTCTCGTATTTTGAAAATGAAAATCCGAACAATCGAATTTTTGCTGAAATATGATTAAATTATTTTTTAATTTAAATAAACCATATGTTAAAACATTATTTAGATTTCGAATTCAACAGATTTGAACATTTATATATATTTCGAATTCCACAAATTCGAAATATTAAAGAATTCAGAATTTCGAACCCTTCCTATTAAATGGGTCAATATTAAATTATTTTTTTGGGTCAATATTAAAACATTAATTATATTTCGAATTCAACAGATTCGAACCGTTCAATTATATTTCGCATTCAACAAATTCGAAATATTAAAGAATTCAGAATTTCAAACCCTTTGTGCCACTCTTTGTTGCCCCCCATCCCATCCAATCCCTGGACTGTTTTTATTAATTCTGGATTGGGTGTCCACCAATTGTAATCATCCTCCAATGGCGGTAGGACAGTCCCATCATTGTACTCCTTAGGGTGGGTGTTATCCCAATCTTGACACAATAATGCCTACAACAAGGTTTAATAAATTTTTGTAAAATCACAAAATTCAAAAAATAAAAAGAATAAAAGATGCACGATTAACTTACAAAGAAACGAGGGCTAAGAAGGATGGTAGTATCCGGATTCACACCAGGCTGATTCAAAACTCCCAACCTCATCCATGCTCGGTTCACAATAATAAATAACTCTATTACCTGTTAAGAAATCCAAATAATTAAATAAAAAAACATTTTTAAAATAATAAATCAAAACTAAACATTTTAGAAATAAACTTACATCTTCCGTCAATTCGGTTTTGGGGTTGATCAAAGGGTCGAACCACAACTCCTTAGACAACTCAATGCCCGTTTCGGGCAACTTCACAAATGCACCCTTCATTTTCATGAATGCTAAGAACTCATTCGTTATAAATTGCCATATTTCAGCTGGTGTCCGTGCCCGCCTAGTAGACCTTACAACGGTGCTTTGAGAACCCTAAGAAGAGTGGCCCTCGAACAACTCCTTCAACCAATCCTTCGCCCGGGGCCATATGGCTTGCTCCAGCCCTCCAACAATTCGCTGAACCGTGTCATCATCAAGGCGTGTTGTTTGCGGCGGCGAAGAAGATGTGTGTCCGGTCTAAACATATATATTAAAATATTTATATAGTAATTTAAAAAGATCATAATATAAATATTATTATAAAATAAATACCTTTAATATTGGCTCGAGCCCTCGAACAATTCGCTGAACCGTGTCATCATCAAGGCGTATTGCTTGCGGCGGCGAAGAAGATGTGTGTCCGGTCTAACATATATATTAAAATATTTATATAGTAACTTAAAAAGATCATAATATAAATATTATTATAAAATAAATACCTCTAATATTGGCTCCGACGCTAATGCAACTCGGGGTCGCTTCGCCAACGATTGTGGAGGTCGAATACTCTCCTCGATTGGGATGTCGAATACTAATGAGGGCTGTGGCAGGGACAGGCTCGGTTGGGATGTGCCCGCCTCGGAGGCAGGAGGCTGGGTGGGGCTAGGCTGGGAGGGCTCTATCTCGGAGGCATCCGGCTGGGAAGCTCCATGTCGGGAGGTGGATCTCCGAGATCTGGACGGCCTCGATGAAGGGGACTTCGGGGTCCTCGTTGATCCCCGATACGGGATGTATCTACGTAGTAGTGGATCATCATCTTCAGTCAAACTTATCCAGTAGTCCGATTTGGCTTCGACATCCGTCGGCTCTAACGTGATCCTGCATGCTAGCTGAAAAAAATACAAATCACTAAATAAATTTACTTTTAATTTAATCTTTATGAAATGATTATAAATATTTTTACCTCTTGATTGAAATACTGTTTGAAGTAAGCACCCAGTTTAAAGATCGGTCTCCACCTCAGACAACGAGGGATACCTTCATTTTGTTCGACCGGTTCCGCAACCAATGTAGCCAAATCCGGGATAGCCTCATAAGACCATGCCTGCAAAATAATAAAAAAATAATTAACATTATGGATTAAAATTAATAACTTCATTAAATTGGATAAAATAAACTTAGGTAATACCTCCAATGTCCAAATAGGACCATATACATGCACTGAGGTAGCCTTCTCCGGATTTTTAACCTTGACCGGATTTTTGACCACAACAGACATCTGATGTAATAGGACGCTATAGGACCACGCGCCCCAAGGAAATAATTTCCATTGCTCTTTATTTTCACAATTATAATAATAAATTACTAATTTATAGAAAAACAAAAATAAAACGCATATTTACAAAATAATTTAACCTATTTTTAAAAAAAATTCAAACTAACCGAACATAAAAATTCTCCTCATTCCTATTTCACACCAAATAAAATACCCTATTAATAACAAAAAAATTCAATAATTTAAACATAAATATAAGGAATAAACATAAAGCAGCATAAACAAACACAAAAATAAAAAGAGCATAAACAAACATATTCAGGAATTGCGAAACATATTTCCAACAAAAAAAAACACAAAAATAAAAAGCACCAAAAATACTTTTAAAAAATAAGGATTGTTAAAAAGTGTACCTGATTCTTTTCGCCCGACATGATTGATGTGGTGGTGTGGTAAAATTCGAATGCAACTACACTCGAATCCAAAAATTCGTGTTCTCGCGCAGGTAACAATAGCGGACGAGAGAGAGAGAGAGGTGTGAAAAGTGAAAAGTGAGAGGTGTGAAAAGTGAAAAGTTAAAGTGGGATAGTGAGTGGGGCACGTGGGTAATAATATTTTATTTTTAATGCTGCTAACATTTAGTTTAAAATTTACGTTGATATCAGTTAAAATGAATTTTATACGTTGTTATCAATTTAAAGTCATCCATATTTTTCCTTAATCAATTTATAATTTATAATGTATATTTTGTTATTTTTAAAATTTTTAAAATTATAAAATATAAATATAATAATAAAAGAAAATAATCACAAAAAATTACCATTTAAAAATTATTAAAGTTTAAAAATAAATAGCAACCAAACAATTACAAAACTTAATTTTTAATTCATAATTTTTGGGATAAAATATATATTTTTTTATAATTTAGATTTTGTATTATAATTGCAAAAATTGAAAAGTTTTGTGTTATAATTGCAAAGATTTGAAAATTTTGTTATAATTGCAAAAGTAATGAAAAGTTTTGTTAAAATTTGCAATTAACCCTATTATTTACTCAACCGCCATATTTTCATGATATTTTTTTAGGAGTACACCCTTATTGAAATATTATTATTTTCAAAAAATATAAAGTTTTATGTTTTATTTGCAATTGTTTGCGATATATGTTATAATTGCATAAGTTAAGTAATGTTTTGTTAATTTTTGCAAATAAACCTATTAAGATAAGTTATTTTTTTATAAACAATATTATAATAATTTATTATTTCTTAACTCTATATTTTTATTTGAAGCAATAATTTTAAAATTTTTGTCAGATTAAATTGACTAGAGAGAAATTAAATTGACCAGTCATATTAAATTCACTAAAGAGAATAATGTGTAAGTGTCATATATTTATTTTTACAGTCTTTCCAGCTACAAATTTCATTTTTGTGTCAGATTAAATTGACTAGACATATTAAATTGAGTAGAGAAAAAATGAGTAAGTGTTGGAAAATTAACTAGTCAAACTAAATTCACTAAGAGAAAAATGTGTTTTTAATCATATATAGAGTTTAGCTCTCTGTCAATACGGGTAGATGTGTATTGTCACTCAATTATGGATTCATTTACTTTGAAATTTTTTTGGGAGAGCACTGATCCAAAGAAGCCAGATTATGTGTGGGGTGATGTTCCACACGACCTAGATTACTTTCAACTTATTCAAAAAATCTTTGAAATTACGGGTTGGAATCACTGGGAGTGGACCTTGAATCTGAAAGTGTTCGTTCTCCAAGGAAATGAGTCAATATTCTTGGACCTTCATGAGGGGAACATCCAAATCCTTCATGATTACAAGATTTTAAAGCTGGGAATTTCTATTGGGCGTACACCTGTGCCCGTGGATCACGGAGGTAGTAGCAACCCTGTACCACAAGCACATGAAGATGATGATGAAGATGACGATACATGGTGTTCGAACAACAGCGAGGATTTCGAAGACGACGAGGAATCATATGTGCCAGAGACAGATATTGATTCTGACGAGGGAGAAATTACTTTTTCCACAGGGGAGAGACATGTCTTCGACGATATTGGCAATCCGGATCCTTACAGGACCGATTATTTTGACGACATGCCAGTATTTTGGAACAATGATGTTCAACAAATAAAGGCTGGTACGTATTTCAAAACTAAGGAACAATTGATTTATGCAGTTACTGCATGGTCTCAATCAAAGGGTGTTCAATACACCACCAAGAGGAGCTCCCAAACCACGTGGGAGGTGAAATGCAAAGAGAAGGATGCAAATGGTCCTCCGTGCCAGTGGAAAGCTAGGGCAGTTTATGACAAACCTTCAGGGGGGGTGGAAATTGAACACGTGGACGGAGGACCACAACTGCTCCGGAAACAATTTGGCTGTCAATATTACGGGGAATCTAATAGCCAAACTCATTCTTCCCCACCTTCAAGTCGATCTGGAGTATAAGGTGGCCAACGTCATTGTCAATGTTCGTGAAAAGTGGAACGTGGACGTTGGGTACAAGAGAGCATGGCATGGCCGTCGAAAAGCATTGGAGGCTCTCTACGGCGACTGGGAAACCAACATCCGGGAGCTGCCGGGGTTCATGGCAATCCTATGCCAACACAATCCGGATACAGTTGTGGTATGGAAGTTCCTCTAGAATGAGAAGCACATGGCGCAGAGGACGTTCCGGTATATGTTTTGGGCATTCGGTGCCTGCATCTCCGCATATCAGCACACACATCCAGTGGTGATGGTGGATGGAACGCACCTGCGTGGGTCATATAAAGGGAAGCTGCTGCTAGCTGTGACCAAGACAGCCAACAATCACAAATTCCACTGGCTTACGCCCTCATCGATGAAGAGTCCACCCACAGCTGAAGATGGTTTCTTAAGCACCTACGCCTCAACGTTCTAAAATTAAGACCGACGTGCATCATATCAGACCGGCATGCCGGTCTCCTTGCTGCATTTCAGTCATACTTTGAGCGTTTTCCTGGAGCTGGATGTCATCGATATTGTCTTCGCCATCTTCGATCCAATTTATTGGATAAGTTCAAGACGAGTGGCCTCAAACAAGTTTGCACCAGGATCGGACAAGCATTTGATGGGAAGGAGTACAATAAAGCTTGGTCTGATTTGAAGGATCTAAACCGTGCTGCATATGATTGGTTGCAGCGTCATCCAGCTGACAAATGGACGCTCTACGAGGACGGAGGGCATCGTTGGGGCAACACGACAACTAATATCGCTGAGAGTTACAACAATGCTCTCAAAGGTTGCTGCTTCTTGCCTATCCGAGCCATCGTAGAAGCCACTCTAGAGAAGTCAACAAAGATCTTTGAGCATGCCCGGAATGAGCTCATCACTTGCAATACTGCACTGCCCCCTTACCAACATGACCGGTTCGTGAAGAGTCGATTGAA
This sequence comes from Plectranthus barbatus, assembly GCA_026898455.1. Classification (NCBI taxonomy): domain Eukaryota; kingdom Viridiplantae; phylum Streptophyta; class Magnoliopsida; order Lamiales; family Lamiaceae; genus Plectranthus; species Plectranthus barbatus. The sequence continues at coordinate 23,114 of JAPKLW010000732.1, forward strand.
GGCTAACGAGCATGTGGTAAGATTGTACAATCCTGCTAACCAGGTTTACAAAGTGGTCAACATCTATACCACAGAACAAGGTGAGCGAAGACAATCTTTTTCTGTCCACTATCTACAAAAGTCTTGTTCTTGCGGGAAGTGGCAGGCAATGCGGTTCCTTTGCTCTCACGCAATTGCCGTTTCTCAATTAAGGGGGGATAATCCACTTAATTTGGTGCATGACTACTATACCATTCAAGCATGGTGTACAAAGTTCAGTGGGGTTTTTTATCCGATTCCTGGAAACTCACACACTTTGAATCTTGGATGGCGTCTCAAGCCGAATCCAATCCGTCTTGCACATGCAAAGGGCCGACATAAAACGCAGCGCTACCGAATGAACATGGATTATCAAAGTCAGACGAGTGGGGGTGGAAGAAAATGCACTAGATACGGAAATCATGGTCATATTGCAAGAAAATGTCCTTATTCTCATCCTCCATCAGATAGGCTACCAATTCATCGTATTTACTATACCGATGGTACGCGCGATGAAGAATACAATGTTGATGAACACTTTGGTGATGATGCTGACGAAGACTATGATGGTGAGGAGTAGAACATTGTCTTTGTATTTTTATTTTATTATCTTTAATGCAATTTCATGTATTTTAATTTGATTAAAGTAGAACAATTATTATTATTATGAAACATTGCGTTAGCGACGAAGAAGAAAAAAAAACTAAAAAAGTAAATAAATAAAATTAATATAAATAATAATAATATAATAATATAAAAGAAAATGTTTCGAATGTGTCAAATTCGAACCCATTAAAAATTCAAAAAACCTTCTGGGTTCGAATCTGATACATTCGAAATGCCTAGTTTTATCCACATGGTAGGGTTTTTTTTAGGGTTTGTCCACATGGTTAGGATTACGGACATTTTGGTAAATTTTCCGTTTGGTTTTAGCCTCACTATACAATTCATCTCTAAATGGGTGCGTTCCAATTTAATATTACACCTCAATTTAATATGAGCTTGTGGTGAAATTGAGAAAATGGAAGTTGTGAGACGATCTTCGACAATGAAATCACAAGTTCAAGTTAATTAATTTGGCTGTAAATTAATTTGTAAAACTGCATCATTATAACTAGATTTTGAAAAAAGAAAAGAGGGCAATGGGCATAACAAATAATAATGATCAAACAATTTGGCCCACCAGCCGGTGCTCATGTTTTGCCTTTTTCTGAGGAAGGTGATTAATCAGTGCGCTAGAAAGAGCACAAGTAGTTGTGAGGGAAGCTTTCAGTATTCCTAAAACCTGCAGAGAACATCAATTACACAATATTATTCCAACATTAAAATAAGCATAAATATATTAACCACAGAAAATGTAATTTGTATGTTACCTCTTCCAATCCAATGCGCACAACCATTTCATCTACATCACACAGAGGAATATTGAGGCCATGGAGGATGCTAAGCCCCGATGTCATGGCGAAAGGCGTCACAGTCAAGTCATCAGTGACCATAAACGTAGCTGGTTCCTTAACATAATTATCCAAACCTTTTGGAGATTTTAAGAAGGTAACCGGGGTATAATGATTGCCAGGACTTTGGTGATATAATATATTGTTATACTTATATATAGAGAGAGTTGGAGCAGTTTCTTCAGTGAGGGGAAGAAACTGTTTTCTGGAACTATAACCGTGAGCCAGATTTGGTTTCATTAGCCTACTTTTAAGATCCGGGGTTCTGAAATATTTGTCGTCAATGGCAGCTAAACTCCTGTATAAATTGTCTACATTCTTGGACGACGTGTTATTGTTTGAAAGGGACTCAACTCCTCCTAAAGGGATGGTTAGGAAACTAAAAAGTAACTCAACAAAATCCGCCTCAGCCTGAGCAAACAGCAATTGGCTGGTAGATTTTTGCACTGTGATTTTCAAAACGAAAACTTTTGAGTTACCGTCTTCTATTGTTTTCTCAGTTTTCATTGGAGTTTTAAGGGTTTTGCTTTGTTTTACATCGGAGGAAGAGGGCTTCTGTGCGTTGTTGAGTATGAGGTCCGTCAATGGAGTCTCGGAAAGTAAACTGTACTTCAGCAATCCATTAATCTGGGGCAAAACAGGAAAACTGGTCAAACATCGAAAACACTCATATAAACAACGTAAAATGAGATCAACATCACTAACTTCTTCAATTCCAAAACTGAAATTCCTTAACTCGGCGCCAATAGCGTCCCCCGTGTCAAAACTCATAAGAGTTGGAAGGAATCCTGTGGAGTGATGTTCAACGCGTAGATCATCAAAGATTATGAACGACGCCGTATTTATTGTGAAACCTGCACCATTGTTCGCTTTAATATCGCCTACACTGATTTCGGTGAGCAATGGACACCTGCAAGAATCGCATGAACCTGAACCATAATGAATACATATATTCCTGGCTTTAGTTGCACTGGTACAGATACGACATGAAAAATATTTGGTAGGCTGAGTGTGAGCAATATCAAGTTTCAAAGTAGGACAAACATCTCCAAACGAACTCCTTGGATTCAGCAGCATCTGCTTCGCAGCTTCGTTGACGAACCGTGTGCCGTCAAGATTTGCCACGCTTCTATACAGATTAGATAAGCACCCGACAGTGGAAGCCTCCAATAGTTTCGCGATCTTTCCCAACGGTAGCGTGAGAAAGCTTAACAGGATGTCTGTGAAATCGCTGTCGGCCTCCGCAAACAGTACTTTAGTTTTCTGCTTGTTTATCATCACTTTGATCGTAACCTTCGACATTCTGTTTCTGCAGTGTTGCAATGGTAGAATAGTTATTTCTTTCTATCGGATTTTATAGGGGAAAAAATAAACAAGTGTCATTAGTTCCTAATAATGGGTATTAAGAAGTTATTAAACAGCATAATTAAATTTTATTTGAAAAATCTGGAAGAAAATTAAGCTCGAGACTCTTCATTCATTTAAAACGTCATCTGATTAATTATATGTGCGTAGAATTATATATGACAAGAGGTTTGGATCATGATAACTAACGTTTGGTTTCTTGGAACTTGAGCAGACTGATTTTACAGTGGCTCTACATATTTCTCTGTTTTCTTTTAAGGGTGAAATCGAATTTTGCTCGTTAATTACACTTTTGGTCCACAAATCCATTCTACAAATAAATAAATCCGCGATTTTAATTGACAAATATGGCTAAATAAGTGAATGAGCGAGATCCATACCCTATAAAATGATGAGATTTAAAACCACCACATTCAAATCATCAACAACAAACACAAGCAACAATCAACCAATGAGCCAATCAAAGTAACGACACAAGAATTTTAGTGTGGAAAACTCTCGAATAAGAGAAAACCTACGGGACCCGTAGGCCGCTTAAATCATCCACTATATATCCAACAATAATGGGTACAACACCAAAATTCTCCCTAGCTCAACAAACTAGAGGCACACCATCAACATCAAGACCAAATACAAAAGATCTAGGTACACAATAAACCCATCAAGATTAAACACCTAATCTTGGCTACTAGGAAGAAACAAGATGAACAAGAGAGGTAACTAAAGCCAAAAATCTGCTGCCTGTTTCCCACGAGCAGACCGCCTTAGAGAGCTCAAAAACTGATCTCCACCGTTCAGAATAAGGGCAGGGGAGTCACGAACATGCTGTCAAATTTTTGTGACAATCCAACGGTGCAAACTCCGGCAATCGGCAATTCTCTGCCGCTGCTACAGTGATTTGCGAAAATATGAACCTTTTTTCCCTCTCTCTGTTTCTCTCTCGTTTTCTTTCTTCCTGCTGCTACTTCTCACTCAGCAAAACTTCTCTTTTTTTTTCTTTTAAGATAATAAGCCTAATGGGCTTATTTTATTTGGCAAGCCCACAACAGTGTGGACTGACCCAACAAATCTCCCCCGTCAGTTCAACTTTGTGGGCTCGAGCAGGCCCGCTCCTTGCCTACAAACATCAAGCTTCTCTCTCGGTAGAGCCTTCGTCAACATATCGGATACATTCTCACTAGTATGCACTTTGGCCAAGTGCAACTACTTCTTCTCAAGCATATCTCGAATCCAATGATACATCACATCAATATGCTTTGATCGTGAGTGAAATGACGAATTCTTGGAGAGGTGGATAGCGCTCTGGCTATCACTAAACACAACATACTTCTCTTGGTGAATGCCCAATTCATCAAGGAATCTCTTCATCCACAAAGCCTCTTTGCAACCCTCTGTAATTGCAATATACTCAGCTTCTGTGGTGGATAGTGCAATACATTTTTGCAACTTTGACTGCCATGACACAGCTCCCCCTGCAAAAGTCATCAAGAAACTCGAAATGGACTTTCTGGAATCAACATCTCCAGCCATATCAGAATCAGTATACCCAACAAGTTTTGGTTCATCAATACCAAAACACAAGCATACCCTGGAAGTACCTCTTAGGTATCTCAATATCCATTTCACTGCTTCCCTATGTTCTCTACCTGGATTAGAGAGAAATCGACTAACCACTCCAACTGCATGAGCAATGTCTGGCCTAGTGCAGACCATCGCATACATCAAGCTACCAACTGCAGATGAGTAAGGAACTCTACTCATATCTGCTCCATCCACACTAGTAGAACTAAGCTTGAAGTGTCCTGCAAACGGGGAACCAACTGGCTTGGCCTAGCTCATATTAAATTGTTCAAGAACCTTCTCGATGTAGTCTTCTTGTGATAACCAAATCTTTGAATTCTCTCAATCACGAGAAATATTCATACCGAGAATTTTCTTTGCTGATCCCAAATCTTTCATAGCAAAAGACTTGCTCAACTCTCTCTTCAAGTTAGCAATCTTTTGTACATCACGGCCAATCATCAAGATATCATCAACATATAGAAGTAGGAGAATAAAATCATCACTAGAGTACCTCTTGATGAATACACAATGATCTGATGATGTCTTGGTGTACCCTTAACTCGTCATGAAAGAGTCAAACTTCTTGTACCATTATCGTGGAGCTTGTTTGAGACCATACAAGCTCTTCTTCAACATGCACACAAGTTTCTCCTTTCCTTTGACTTGAAATCCTTCTGGCTGCTCCATGTAAATTTCTTCATCCAAGTCACCATGAAGAAATGCAGTTTTCACATCAAGTTGCTCAACTTCCAAGTTTAGGCTTGCAGCTAGCCCAAGTGCAACTCTAATAGATGAAAACTTCACCACTGGAGAGAAGATTTCCTCAAAGTCTATGCCTTTCTTCTGGCCAAAACCCTTCACAACTAACCGAGCTTTGTATCTTGGTTGTGAACTGCTACTTTCGGTCTTCAAACTGTACACCCACTTGTTCTTGAGAGCTTTCTTGCCTTTTGGTAGCATAACCAAATCATAAGTGTGGTTGTCATGTAGAGATCGCATCTCTTCTTCCATAGCTTTCAACCACTCATTCTTGTCATCAAGAGAAACTGCCTCTTGGTAGCTTTCAGGCTCTCCTGCATCTGTAAGCATCACATACTCATTTGAAGAATACTTTGTAGATGGATGTCGCTCTCTAGTGGATCTTCTCAAAGGAGGTTCATTTGGAAACTCTTGAGCCTCTTCTTCTTCGACTTGCTCAGTCGGATTCATCATCTATAGGGACTTCATCATTGACAGGACCATCATCCTGTTCTGGTGATGCTCCCCCATGATCAGGATTCACTGCAGGCAAATGGATAGAATCCAAATCAATCAAATCACTCTTTGATGCATTGGTCTTCCACAAACACAGCATCTCGGCTTCTGATAAGCTTCTTTTGAACTGGATTATAGAACCTGTAGCCGAACTCATCAAGACCATAGCCAATGAACACACATGGCCTTGTCTTGACATCGAGCTTAGACCGCTCATCCTTGGGAATGTGAACAAAGGTCTTGCACCCAAAGACACGTAGATGATCATAAGAGATTGTCTTTCCAGACCAAATCCTATCTGGAACCTCAAAGTTCAATGGAACACACGGTGTGAGATTCAACATATGAACCACCGTGTTTAAAGCTTCACCCCAAAATGACCTTGGCAATTGACTGTGAGAGCAAGCATCTGACTCTCTCAACAAGTGTCCTGTTCATTCTCTCAGCTAACCCATTCAACTGAAGAGTTTTTGGAGGTGTCTTTTGATGTTGAATACCATGTGCTCTGCCAAAAGGACCACAATATTCACCCCCATTATCCGTTCGGATACACTTGAGCTTCACACATGTCTCTCTTTCTACACGAGCATGAAATTGCTTGAAGACATCTAACACTTGATCTTTTGACTTTAAAGTATACACATAAGTCTTCCTTGAGTGATCATCAATAAAAGTCACAAAGTATGATGCACCTCCAAGTGTTTTTGTCTTCATAGGACCACATACATCAGAATATACCAAGTCAAGAATACCTGGTTTTCGCGAGTGGGGAACTCTCTTGAAAGCAACTCTCGTCTGCTTACCTGCCAAGCAATGAGCACACCGCTTCGGAGAACCATTATTCATGCATGAAAGAATGTTCTTCTTGGCTAGAATCATCAATCCCTTCTCACTCATGTGGCCGAGTCTGTTGTGCCAAAGCTCCACAATGCTTTCATCATTCATGGTGTTAACCATGGAAGCACTAATCTTTGCTTGCATCACATATAATGAGGAACACTTTTGTCCTCTTGCCACGATCAAGGAGCCTTTTGTGAGCTTCCATTTTCCATCACGAAAAGTGTTTCAAAACCCTTCATCATCAAGCTTACCAGTAGAGATCAAGTTCATACAGATGTCTGGAATGTGCTTCACACCTTTCAGAATCAAGGTGTTACCATTGTCGGTCTCTAAATGCACATCTCCAACTCCAACAGTTTTGATAGTACTATCATTTCCCATTCTAACACTTCCAAAGTCACCAGAAGTGTAAGATGCGAAGAAATCTCTCCTCGAAGTAGCATGGATCGAGGCATCACTATCAATCACCCAACTAGTCTCTTGACAAGCAAGATTGATGGTATCACCATCATACATCACAAAGAACTCATCTGTCGTTGTGGCTGTCGTATCACACTTTTCACCTTCATCGGCTTTCTTCTCTTTACTTTTGTTGTTTGGGTTCTCTCGTAGAAACTTTCTGCAAAACCTCTTTATGTGCCCCTTTTTACCACAGTAATGACACTCAATGTTTGCATACTTACTTTTTCTGCTCTTGCTTCTATTTCTGTGTTTTGGGCCTCTACTCTAACTCCTCCCCCTGTTCTCTGTTAATAGAAGATCTGACTGTGAAGAAGAACCTGTTGACTTTCTTCTCATCTCCTCATTCAGAACACTACTCTTGACTACATCCATATACAAGACACCATCTGGGGCTGAGTTAGACAATGACATTCTGAATGTCCCCCAAGAATCAGGCAAGGTACCAAGAAGCAACAACCCCTGAACCTCTTCATCAAACTTGATTTTCATTCCAGCCAGTTGATTAATAATGCCCTGGAATGTATTCAAGTGATTTTTCATTGCTTTTCCATTCTGATACTTCAACCCTAACAACTGCTTGATCAAATAGAGCTTGTTGTTGCCGGTCTTTCTAGCATATAGCTCTTCAAGCTTATTCCAAAGATTTTTTGCATTCTTTTCCTCACTAACATGATTTAGGACATTATCATCCACCCACTGTCGAATATATCCACACACTTGGCGATGAATTCACATTCAGCATTTGTTTTGTCTGTCGGCTTCGCAGTAGCAAATACAGGTGAGTAGTATTCTTTCACATAAAGAAGATCTTCCATCTTCCCCTTCCATACATGATAGTTGGACCCATTTATAGTGACCATCCTACTTGTGTTACCCTCCATGATTTGAATCAAACTCAACAACTACAACCTGAGCTCTGATACCACTTTGATGGGGTTTAAAACCACCACATTCAAATCATCAACAACGAACACAAGCAACAATCAACCAATGAGCCAATCAAAGTAACGACACAAGAATTTTAGCGTGGAAAACTCTCGAATAAGAGAAAAACCACGGGACCCGTAGGCCGCTTAAATCATCCACTATATATCCAATAATAATGGGTACAACACCAAAATCCTCCCTAGCTCAACATCAACATCAAGACCAACTAGAGGCACACCATCAACATCAAGACCAAATACAAAAGATCTTGGTACACAATAAACCCATCAAGATTAAACACCTAATCTTGGCTACTAGGAAGAAATAAGATGAACAAGAGAGGTAACTAAAGCCAAAAATCTGTTGTCTGTTTCCCACGAGCAGACCGCCTTAGAGAGCCCAAAAACTGATCTCCACCATTCAGAATGAGGGCAGGGGAGTCACGAACATGCTGTCAAATTTTCGTGACGATCAAACGGTGCAAACTCTGGCAATCGGCGATTCTCTGCCGCTGCTACAGTGATTTGCGAAAATATGAACCCTTTCCCCTCTCTCTGTTTCTCTCTCGTTTTCTTTCTTCCTGCTGCTACTTCTCACTCAGCAAAACTTCTCTTTTTTTCTTTTAAGATAATAAGCCTAATGGGCTTATTTTATTTGGTCAAGCCCACAAAAGTGTGGACTGACCCAACATAAAACTTGAATTTGACCCGTCAGAAAAACAAAATTCTAAACTGTATAGTCAATGGAAGTGCATAGCACTAGGTTAAAATGCGTGAATTCTATGCCCATGAATTTGAGATATTAGTAAAAGTATTTGGGGTGAAACTTAAATTTATTCTTAATTACTATTTCAATAATTTTTTAAAAAAAAACGAAAGTGAGGTTTTGATCTTTTAAACTCCAACAATATTGTAAAACTGTTAGTACATTTTTAATAAAAATTTATGGAGGGAGAGGGGCGAATGTAGAACTCAACTATTGTGTGGATCTTAATTTCATGGAGTCAATACTATATAGTAATTTTTTTTGAAAATATATATATATCTATATATAAAAATTCAAAAAATCATGGAGGCAGTCGACCCCGTAAGACTCTATATGGCGCCGCCCCTGAGTGAGTGTAACATCTCCCCCCAGGGACCGATGTCAGGGCCTGCAGTCCGATGCACCCCAACCACATCTCCAGAATTGCACGCAGCCATTTTCTGGAAGGTTGTTGGTAGGAGGGCTCGAACCTCCTCCCTACCCTTTAACATCAATCCCCAAAGGAAGATGTCACCAGTTGAGCTGCACTTTTTTGTAACATCTCCCCCCAGGGACCGATGTCAGGGCCTGCAGTCCGATGCACCCCAACCACATCTCCAGAATTGCACGCAGCCATTTTCTGGAAGGTTGTTGGTAGGAGGGCTCGAACCTCCTCCCTACCCTTTAACATCAATCCCCAAAGGAAGATGTCACCAGTTGAGCTGGGTGCATCGGACTGCAGGCCCTGACATCGGTCCCTGGGGGGAGATGTTACAGTGAGGTCCTCATAAGTTGAAACACTCTCCGTTAAATTATTCATTATGCAATTTACGCTACAAACAATAAAATTTTCATAAATTAATAAACTCTATAAAATAATAAAATTTTTGGATCCTAACTTACGTATTTCTAAAAGACCATCAAATTCGATAGATAATAAAATAATATTTTTTCAGAGAATTCATTTATAAATATTAGGTTTCATTAAAATTTTAAATTAATAATTCATTGTTACAATTATAAATATTATGGTAATTTTTTAAAATATGAATCTATTGTAACTCGATTTTTTTAAAAATCAAATACAATTGAATTTCATCTCTAAGTTTTATAATTGCAATCAAGAATGATCGGTGTGAGTTATTTAGGCATTTGATCATTCATGATTGATTTGCGATGTCTAAGTTTGGTGTTCTAAGTTATTTTTTCCATATTGTTGAGTTTTGCCGTTGATCGAATGCAAAGTTTGATTTACAAGCATGAAATACTAGGGTAAGTTTGATTTACGTGTTTCACCCTTGTGGGATACATCCACGGGAAGTCGAAAGAAGTTTTATTGCGGTTCACGAAGGAGAAAATTACAGAATCGTCACTACCCAAAAATACCACACAACTCGTGTGTAGAAATTTTCTAGCTCGAGGAAGAAGATAACAAACCCCCAACTAACTCTCACCTCGGTGCCAATTACAATTAGCCATGTGTCTCTTCTCAGTACAAAATAAAATTGGAACACACTTCTTTATCCACATGATCATGCAAAAACACTCCAGATTCAGGCTTTGCATGCAATGGTTAAGCAACCCTTCTTGAGTATATATAAGATCAGTCAATGGTGTGGTGGAAAATAAAGATAACTTGAACAAAGTGATAACCTAACAAATAAAAGAAGTGATCAGAATGTTAGAATATTACTATAATGACAAATTTAGAGAAGCTCAAAACTCACATCAACATTGTTAAGATTGAAAGGCATGAGAGATGTGCCCCTTCAATGTCTGTAATATGATAAGATTATATTTATACTCACTTATTTATATTTTTCTCCATTGTTTCAAGTGCATTTTATTATATTTTTACTTATTTCTGTGCATGAGACTATTTTAGAGGGTATTATGCTAGTCATGGTAAGATTTTGCAGGTTTTAGGCCGAATTCATTGGAAACTCGTACCGAAAGTAGTTGATGTTCAAAGGAATAGTCACGAATTCTTCCACACGTGGAATCTGACCTAATAGAGCATGGAAATAGAAAGATCTTTGAGTTAGCTTTTCAATGCAAATGGAATCGGGTCAATCCGAGTTCGGGAGCACAAGTTATGGCCAAAACCGTGAGACTGCGCAGAAGGAGTCGATGGAAGGAATCTCGGACGACATAGAGGTTTCTGTCTCGACAGACAGGCAGACCGTCGATCGAGACAGAGGACAAATTTTGGAAAATTCTGATTTGCAGCCGTGTTGACAGACAGGCAACCTGTCGATCGACACGCACGCCGAAAAGACATATTTTTGCCCAATTTGGAGATTAATATTCCTTCCCAAGCCATTACCTTTTGAAGATTTAATTTTTCCTTTATAAATAGGACCTCATTATGCACAAAATTGATCTATCTTTTCAGCATTATTGCACTTAGAATAATTGAGCTTTGGAGTTTTTACAAGACATTCAAGGTTCCTCTCTATTTGTAAGTTAATTTATAACCTGTTTGCTTTAATTCTAGTCATGTTTTGTGATAAAAAAACTTATTTGTTCACTTTATTCTAGCACTAGCAAAATTTCAGAAGCTCTAAGTTTACAAAGATATGCCTCTGATAAGTCAGGTTTAGGATTCACAGAAAATAATTTGAGCAATCATGCATCTATTTCTAAAACTAGGAATATCTCGAATTATCACTTTAGAAAGAATTCTAGTTTATAAGTCAAGCTGTTATGTAAATAAGTAGTCAGTATGAACAAAAATTCCTTAGTGGCCAATCAAGATAGAAAGAGACAGTCAGTTTCAAAACTATACGTCTCTCTCTCTCTCTCTCACACACACACACATATATATATATATAATTAAATTAAAAATGAATTATATCAAATACAAAGCTTATGGAATTTTATCTAAATATTATTTTATAAAAAATATTATACATGTATTATTTAAAAAATATTAAATATAATAAATTGATCAGATAAAATATTTTATATAATAACTGTATATCTATAATATAATAAAAAAATTAACAAAATATTTTGACGAAAACGGTTATTGTAAACTATTTTCTTTTAATATATTATATAGCTAGATAGATATAGATTTATTTTAAGAAATCTATTTACTAGGGATACCTAAACTATTTGTTTTGGTGACTTTCAGTTTATTTTATTTTAATTTCAGTTATTTTGTTTTTTTTAATTATTTATTTTTACTTCATTTTGTGTTATTTTAATGCTAGGTTTATTTTTAAATATTTAACATCTTGATTCGATAAGTTTGAGTTTTTTAATTTTTAGTTTTATTTTCATATTTATTAAAAAAAATAGTTATTTTGTTTTACTTTTATTTTTAAATATTTAACATAAAACCGTAAATTTTAAAGTTGGGGGTGCCTAAATGAGCTAATTTTAACAATCGAGAGGTCTAATTGATCTAAATAGTCACGTAGGATCTAATATGCTTCTAACATAATAGTTTAAGGATTGAATTGAGGCTTATCCTAATATATATATGATAATTATATAAACATTAAAAAATTTAATTAATTGTGAATAATTAATTTATTGGATCCGTTAAAATATATACAATTAATATGTATGCTGGTTTATATTTTTAATAGTTTAATTATTATTTAAATTAAAATTATTTTTGATAAAATAATTAAATATAATATTTATTATTATGAAGATTAACCAAAATTTTTATGGATATTAAAATTATGAAAAATTAGAAAAAATATATTTTAATAATTATTTATACTTACTGCGATGTAAGTAACTTGTAATAATCTTCATAAAACTCATCTATCTATATATATATTAAAGCAAAGCAGTCAACACATAACTGTTCCCTCCAAAATTACTTTTTGATTAATTTTTCATTTTTAAATTAATTTTTATTTTATTGAAAAAACAAAATATTACATCTACAATCCTATTTTTCAACGGTTCCCGTCCATAATTTCAATTTAGTATTGAGTTATTAATTCATGCAATAATATCTCTTTAAAATAATTAACGCTTTATTTTATATTATTCATTAAATGATTATTATCAATATAAATTAAAAATCTTAATTTTCTTTACACGTTTTTATTCATAAATACCGAGAATTTATTATTTTCTTACATACGTTTTAAAATACTAAGTTTTGAGTATTTTATTTGCCATCAAAATTTGATTTCATTCTATCAACATGTACACAAATATATTATTTAAGATATGCATTATTATATACAAAACATTTTACTATCCAATTAGCATTCATTTTTTACATATGAGTAATTTTAGATAATACTTTGTCTAAGATTAAATAAATATTATTTTAAGATTGTTAAATTATTTTACTAAAATCCAAACTGTATAGAGTGTTATGAGGAAAAAATCATTAAAATTACAAAATAAATCTCTATAATCTTTTTTAAGTATAAAGAAAAGTGTTTATGTCACATAGTAAGATGTATCAAGGCCAAAAGTAAATAACATTCTATTAAAATCTGAAGCAAAATAATCCCATTTGCTTGCATTATTCATTGAAAAGAAAAACTGGATTAATGAATGAAATTATCAACCAAAAAATGAATTATTGAGGATAACCGATGAATAACAATTGTAATACCTATAAAATGTACTTTAATTATTCTATTTATAGGAAAAAAGAAAAAGAATAATATCTCAATGTTTAGAAATTTAGAGAACTTTATTGCAAACTTTTTTTAGCTAATTAAATTAAAGAATTTATTTTACTTTTTTGGGTATTTGTCTTCTATTACTGATTCAATCGTTAAATGTACATGATGACAAGGTGTTGACTTATTTTTTCGTCACTTATTTTATAAATAATATTTTTGTTTCTTAATAATATATATATATATATATATATATTATAATTTGATAATTAATACAACTTTTTATCTCATTTTATTTCCACTTTCTCAAGTAATACTCATATTTTTTATTTTTTAATAATATCTTCATGTTTTCAACTAATATTTAATTTTTAATAAATTTCTTAATACTTTATTTTGCAGTTTTAAAAGTACAAACTTGGTATTTAAAATGAAAAATTATTAAGAAATTAATTATTCGTTGAAAGATAAAAATATCCTCAAAAAGTAATAATATAAATATAAAAATACATTAATGATCTAGAATTTATGCAATGTGTTAAAATGTGGAGTATAACTTTGTAAAATATATCTTTATATTATAAAATCAAATAATATATATTTGATTCGCACATCGTGCGGTGTAAATCTAGTTTATATTATAAATGTTAGGTATGCAATTGCAATCCCATTGAAGAGTCCTGATGTGCAAATACGCGTCCATTTATTTATAAATTATAATAATAAGGCAATAATAGAATTGCCTTTCCCGCCGCGAAATTACTCCGCAAAAGCCCCCACCCCACCCACCGCGCGCTTTTGTTTCTTGTTCTTTCCTTTTTAATGTTTGTTTACGCACAGTAACTGTCGTTTCAGTCGCTTAATTCTGCGAGCCCTAATTTCCTCAATTCTGCTAATTTTATCCGACAACAAAATGAAGCTCCGTTCTCAAAGCAACGGCGCTTCTTCTTCTAAAGGTATTCACTGTTTTTTTGCGATTATCAGGAGTTTATTGTTTATTTTGAGCTCTTGCAGTATTTTTTTAAATTTTTTTTAGTGTGTGTCGATTTAGTTGTATAATTTATCATTTAGTTTATGATTTGAGTGTGGATTTGGGGAATGTGAGGTTTGTCACTGTTTGTGGACTCTGATAAATGAGATGGTGCAGGGAAAGCGAAACTCGAGTACAAGGACAGCTCTGAGGAAGATGATGGTGGAGAGATCCTATCGTCTGATTCTGAGTATAACGCGGAGAGTGATGAAGGTATGTACTTTTACGACGCGTACGACATTTTGAGGCGCTGTGTTTTTAGACTAAATTTTGGTTTCTGTAGTTGGAAATGTGCCTAACTGATTTCTGATGGCTGTTTGTGGTGTCTGCACTTACTTCTCGCTTCTTAATTTTAAGCTTTGTTTGCGATCCTAGGTGCAATATGATATTATTGAGTATGCGAGAAAGAGACTATCACGCACTTTCTGGTTTTTGTTTCTTCCTATTTTCATAATGATATTGAGCCTCTGCAAAGGAATATCTTAATGTGTTTTGCTTGCGGGATGAAGCAGTTTTCTCTCTGTTACTCTTACATTCCATGGACCATTACTTCTAAAATTTTGTTTATGGTAGATGAAATGTCTTCAAATATTTATCTTTTTTAATGAATAAAATTTATTTGGAAATGCTATATATGAGACTATGCATCATGTTTACAATATGATTGTTGTGCAGTGTAGCAAGGATGGTTTGAATGCTAGAATTCAGATTGATGATATATATTCAATTCATTAATTTTCAATCTGGAATAATCAATCTAACTGTTTATTACTCGTTTAGGAGAAAATCTATCCTATTGCTGTATAATCTCTCTTTCTCTCCTCATCCCAACCACATACTTGGACGTGCCACTGACTTTGTTTCTTGAGTTTAGGTGAAGATATGCTTGATGCACTTGAAACCAGTGGCGGGAGGGAGGCTTTCGATATGAATTTTGCTTCAGAAACTGCATTTAACACTAGTGATGATGATGCTGTCTCGAAGAGGAGAAAAAAGAACACCTGGGAAAAAGTGCGAAGGAAGAGTAGTATAAACTCTGAGGAAGACGAGGGGGAGAGATACGGTGATAGAGATAATGAGACTGCACTTAGTATTGACCCTGGGAAAACCATTATAACTAATGGTGTAGCAGTGAAAAATGGGAGAAAAAAGAAGGGTGGGAAGAAAAAAGATAAGCCTGTATTAATGTGGGAAGTAATAGAACAAGAAAATGATAGATGGATTGAAGAAAATTTGCAAATAGACATGGACTTGATAAATCAGAATGAAATATCAATGGAAACTGTTGAGCCTTCAGATGACTTGATAATACCACTACTAAGATACCAGAAGGAGTGGTTAGCTTGGGCTTTGAAGCAAGAGGAATCATCTGTCAGGGGAGGAATCCTTGCAGATGAAATGGGAATGGGCAAGACTCTCCAGGCAATAGCACTTGTTCTTTTCAAAAGAAGTATCTTAAGGGGAATTCCTGACCCTTGCTTAACCCCTTCTTCATCCAGTTCCTCAAAGGAGTTGCTGCGAATCAAAGGTACACTTGTCATATGCCCCTTGGTCGCTGTGATGCAGTGGGTTAGAGAGATTGATCGGTTCACTTTAGAAGGAAGCACCAAGGTGCTTGTCTATCATGGTGCCAACCGGGCGAAAAACATTTACCTGCTTTCTGATTATGATTTTGTCATTACAACATATTCAATTGTTGAGGCAGAATTCAGAAAATATGTGTTGCCCCCTAAAGAGAAATGCCGATATTGTGGAAAATTGTTTTATGATAAGAAGTTGAAAATTCATTTGAGATATATGTGTGGACCTGGTGCTGTTCGAACTGCTAAGCAGGCAAAGCAACAGAGAAAGGAACCAAAGTCCAAGAAAATACCAGGTGTTGAGGTTCATACAAGGAAAATATACATTGATGAAGGGAAAAATAGTGGCAGTGGACACAAAGAAAAGGAAAATGATTTTTCAAATGAAATTTCAGATGATACTGGCTTTACCTCATCTAAAGGAAAATCTATTTTGCATTCTGTTGCTTGGGAGCGTATCATATTGGATGAGGTTAGTCTGATATATTTTAAGTTTTTCATATGACTTACTTTTAAGGGAATCAATACTTTATAAGTTGAAGACAAATAATTATGCTGGTGAGAATCAAGGTTTGTGTCGTTAATTTCCTTTTGTTATGCTTGTCTGCTGGTGGTACCTATGCAGCTAGTTTTGCACGCAATACATTATCTATCCATTTTGTTGAAATTGTTAGTTTATTTATTTAATTTTGTGGAATGATTTATTTATTTGGTGACATTTGAATAATATATAGCAGTTCTATAGCATATTTTACGCATAATCTTGTCAATTTTTTTTTGCGTATTTATTTACAGAACACAGGGTCTTGACTATGTAATCACTTTTATAACAATGAAAACCTGCATGTTTTCAGCCTTCGCTGTCTCTGTACATCTGTGCTGTTTTTATTGCGGTCACTGCCCAACTTGTTGAACATTGTGAATTTCTTTATATTCACTCTGTTATTCATTTTTTTTCAATCATATGATTTTTACGGCAATGATGACATCCCATTGCCTCTGTGCTTTATAAGAAATTGCTTCCTTGTGGATTGACTATTTTTTCTGCTCAGGCTCATTGTATAAAAGAAAGACGCAGCAACACAACCAGAGCTGTTCTTGCTCTACAATCTAAATACAAATGGGCCTTAAGTGGTACTCCCCTTCAGAATCGTGTGGGCGAGCTCTATTCCCTTGTAAGTTGTTGTTGAAGAATATTATCCGCCAACTTTTTGCACAGTACTAACACTTTTTTATTTCCTTTCAGATTCGCTTTCTCCAGATAGTTCCTTACTCGTATTATTTCTGCAAGGATTGTGATTGCCGTACGCTCGATTATAGGTATAGCTTGAGGATTTCTATATTGCCTTGTTAAAAGCCTTATTCTTTTTCACTGCTCTTCTAAACCCAATGAAGAGGGAAAACAAGTAAGGGAGGTAA
Source organism: Plectranthus barbatus (assembly GCA_026898455.1). Lineage (NCBI taxonomy): Eukaryota > Viridiplantae > Streptophyta > Magnoliopsida > Lamiales > Lamiaceae > Plectranthus > Plectranthus barbatus. The sequence continues at coordinate 40,377 of JAPKLW010000732.1, forward strand.
TACATGTGTAAATTATATTCCTTAGAATCCGTAATGTATGTACCATGTCAGTCTTGTGGTGTGCCGTGCGTGGTCCCAGTCTTGAGATAATTTCCAATATGCTCCTTGGAAATTATTTTCTATTGTTTACAGAACTTATTCTTTTTTGCTTCTGAGCTGGTACTTTATGAGTGTAGATTTCTGGCAGATATTAATTCCTCGTTTCCATTGAGTTTTTATGCTTAAGTTGGTGTGTTTGTTTAGGATATGTTTGGGGCAATGTCTTGGATGAGTTAGTGGACTTGGAAAGGTTGAGGGCCATTTGGTATGAAGGCACGACTAAAGGACAGGAGGGTAGAAGAAGTTAACCTTTCCTAATGTGTACAGTGCATTTACTGTGAACATAAGTAGTTGAATGAGGCATCTAGTAAATAAGTCATCTTTTCCCTGCTCTATTTTGTAATCTCTAGCCAGTTTATTGGTGCCTGTCTCACTGAGTTAAGTTTTGGGAACATTTACTTTCCCACCTCAGAACAGTGCCATAGAGATTAGAGTCCTTTTAATATAAGAGCCAGCGTACTGCCTTCTTTCATTTTCTTCTACTGTCCTATTATTATAATGAATATTCCTATTTTCTATTAAAAAAATATTTTATTTAGATACACTGGCAGTTGACATAGGTGTCTAATACTCTTTCTTGAGTCTGAAAAATCATAATGGAAGAGATTACCAACCTCAGTGAACTGTTTATTTATTTCCTTCTGAATTGTAAATCCAATCGTACCCAGCAGTGTAAAAGTCTGAACCTTGTATGTGATACAGTACCTCAGCAGAATGTCCTGGATGTACTCATAAGAATGTTCGGCACTTCTGTTGGTGGAATAAAGTAAGCACAGACGAACCAATCATCCAATCTACCAGTCTATCTTTCTCCAGCCATATTTGTATTTTAGGCTTGATGTGATGTTGACCCTGCAGCATTTTTATTCTTTCAGAATGTTGCCACACCAATACAAGATTCTGGCAGGACCGGGGGTGGTAGAGGGGCTATGATTTTGTTAAAGCACAAAATCCTGAAAAGCTCACTGTTAAGACGTACAAAAAAGGGCAGAGCAGCTGATCTTGCACTTCCGCCTAGAATTGTATGCTTTTCGTGATAAACAAATTGAAGTAAATGATTGAATTTGTTTCAGTGTTTTTTTATGTTGCACATTTGCTCTGACTCAGGTCACTCTGAGACGGGATTCTCTGGATGTTGTTGAGGAAGATTATTATACTGCCCTTTACAACGAGAGTCAAGCGCAGTTTAATACGTATGCCATCTTTGTCTTCTTTACTTCCATATTTTTTTATTAAGGTGCTTTTGAAGATATATCTGTATTCTGTAGTCTTGTAAGGAATTTCGTTTGCTTGGATGCAGTCAAGATGCCTGTTATCCACTAATTTCAAGTTTACTTACCTAGCTCATCAAGGTTCTTGTTTGTGTAGCAAGATTTCTTCACGAAGGTTCATAACTGTTGTTGTAATTGTCTTATTTTCAGATACATCGAGGCAGGAACAGTCTTGAATAACTATGCCCACATATTTGATCTACTGACACGCCTCCGCCAGGTTATTTTTTGATCTGCCTTATTTGAAAATGCTGAAGCATTTGAAATTCATCTAATCTATGTGTATCTGTAGTTCAATACTTCAAAAAAAATATATTAGCATAATTTGGCATCTTAATTTTACTAACCTTCCACAAAGTGGTTAATTAAGTTAATTATTTTGTCTGAAAGATTTGTTTCTGAAGTAATAATTCATGATGGAATAAACGTTCCAATTCAGAACTCAAAAAGGACATGTAAAAGAGAACATAACAGTTTCAACTTGACCGGGCTTAAAGTTCATCCTTTAAACAGCGCCAGTTCTATAATTAGTTTGACCTTGGACGTTTGTACTGAAAAAACAATGAAGAAAGATAGTGAAAAAAGAGAAAACAAGTTTTCTTTCTCAGTTGAAATGCTTAGTGACACCAGTTTTTTGAATATATTACTTTTAAAATGTTGCTATGTTACCATACTGATTTAAGTACAAACAGTAAATTTGTTTTAATTGCTGCAAGCTGATTTTTAGAAGTGCATCATTTGAGCTTTACTTTCTCATTAGGAAGGGACTAGCATTATAAACTGTTGACGGATGATAGGAGTACTTATCAAATTGATGGATTACGACAAGCAAATGAGAGAAACGAAGGAGGTGCAATTGTTTTTATTTTTCTTCGGGGGGGTGGGGGGGTGGGAGAGTAATATATAAGCATTCAAATATTTTGATGAATAGATGCGACTATAGTGTAAAGTTTAGTAGGAATAGTGACACGAACTATTACTTTCTATTAAGTGTCTTCAAAGCCTTTGTCCATGAATTATGACGATTAAAGGCCAAAATCCAATAAAATTGATCTCTTTATGACTCCTCAACTCTGTAAGTATCTCAGTTTGCTAATGTTTAATTAAACTTACTATGATGCAGGCAGTCGATCATCCTTACCTTGTGGAATATTCTCTTAGTTCTATGGAAAGGAAAGGAAAAGCAGTTGATACTAGAAATGACATGAAGTGTGGTTTATGTAATGATCCTGATGAAGGCACTGTGGTGAGTTTATTATAGTTTGTTGGTTTCCTAAGCATTGGCATTTCTTGCTAGAGCTGTACAATGTGCGCAGTTCTACAATTTTATCTGCCCAGTGCCAACATCTTTAGCTTAAAAGTAGTTACTAACATACTTGCATGCATATCTATGTATGCCAGAATTATGCTGCTAATTGGTATCTTTAGTATCTGAATTGTTGCATTATGAAAGTTCAGTAGTAACTGAAGATGCTTGAGTCATCTGTCTGTCCTTAAAAGCGTCACGATGTTATGTTTAAGTAAATGTAAGATTGGTATTGAATTCTGACAAATGGAAGCATGATTCACAAATTTTAGGTTTATATTATTTTGCACAGTAGTTTTTGGTCAAGGTGTAGATTATATATGTCTAAATGATTTCTTATCGTTTGAGGTTACAATATTATGTGTTACAGTTACCCATTTCTAGTCCAGTCATTATTTTATTTATTAATTGGCTTGGCTCTAGTTATTTTTTTAACTCATTTATTTGGATTTCTTTACATTGTTGCATAATATTGCAAGGTAACGTGTCAAACTTCTTGTAATCATTATGTGTTTCCATTTTGCCTGGACCATTAGGTTTTTTCTTATTATTTTTCTATTGTATCTGTTTTTTAAAATTGAGATCCTGATTGCTCATTTTGTACCACAACAGGTCACATCATGCGGGCATGCCTTCTGCAAATCCTGCTTGATTGATTTTGGTGCCAGCATGGGACAAAATTCATGCCCTTCTTGTTCAAAGCCACTAACTGTTGATTTCACCTCCCACAAAGATGAGAAGGAACAAAAGTCAAAAACAACCATTAAAGGATTTAGATCGTCCAGTATTTTGAATAGAATTCAGCTTGATGATTTCCAGACAAGTACAAAGATAGATGCTTTGGTATGTGAATTTACATATTCCCTACCCCTTGGATGTGAAAAAGAAAATTAGAAGACAATATTTGATTTTACTTTATAGATGATGATGTGTGCATTGTGTTCCTATATATTGGAATTTTGTTTTAGGTTAAACATTAGAGATACTCTATTATTATACCATCTGATGGGTCAAACTATGTCAGACAGATCCCCAAAGCCATTTCCAAATCCAAGCTTGTACTTGGTCCATCATGATGTGAAAAATCACCACCAATTTTTATAAAACTTGGCTCCAAGTATCTGTAATAAACCTTTTTGTTTGCTACTTGGATCTGCCATCTGACCTGTATGATGGTTTGATACAAGTTTGCATTGGGTTTTCCTAATAAGTTTGGTGCTTTGTTATGGATCTTGGATTTAAATGCTTAAATATTGCGAAAATGTGCTTTTAATTGCTTTGTAAAATGAAAGCATGATGGAAAGATTTGCAAAATGAAAATGTCTTTTGAGAGATTTTGATTGTACGTATCCAATTACGGTGTTTTTGCTTTTTTGTTATGTTGTTCAGTGAACATTTTCATAAATCTGTGGCTTTTTCTTATTTGTATTCTTTACTGCAGAGGGAAGAAATTAGATTTATGATTGAAAGGGATGGTTCTGCCAAGGCTATTGTCTTCAGCCAGTTCTCGTCTTTTCTGGATCTCATACACTACGCACTTAAAAAGGTATATTGATTGTGAGAATAAGTTGTCTTGTGTATCTTGTAACAAGGAAAAACTGTGTAAAGGTTATATTTCTCTTTTGGTGGTAGTCTGGAGTGCACTGTGTGCAGTTAGATGGGTCCATGTCCATGGGAGCAAGAGATGCTGCTATCAAAAGATTTACGGAGGAACCTAGTTGCAGAGTTTTTTTAATGAGCTTGAAAGCAGGAGGTGTTGCCCTCAATCTCACAGTAGCATCACATGTAAGATCTTTTAGTGCCCTCTCACGTCTTAAACACACACAGCTTCCTCATTTGGCTTCGAAATGGGAAGAGATGTTACCTTATCACTTTCAATTAGACTGGATTCAGTTCACTTTTTTAAATTCGCATGATTTTAATGCTCACTAAATGTGTATTATGATATATCTGGTGCTGTACATGTTTCAAGTCTATTAATGACTGTCATTTTGATGTCATCAGGTATTTTTGATGGATCCCTGGTGGAATCCGGCCGTGGAGCGGCAGGCACAAGATAGAATACATCGGATAGGCCAGTACAAACCAATCCGGTATGTTGAATGGGTTATGTTTTTCTAACCATTTTCATATCCTTGAATAGTTGATGCATAACTGTTTTACACGGAGATTTACATTAGTTCTAATTTTTCTATTTCCATTTTTTCAAGGATTGTAAGGTTTATTATCGAAAATACCATCGAGGAGAGGATTCTAAAGTTGCAGGAGAAGAAGGAATTAGTGTTTGAGGGGTACGTTGATATTCTCTTCTTAGTTTTCGTTGTGGCAATTTAGTATATGGAGCAGGAAAAGAATATATCACGGATGTGAAAACCCAGCACCATATGTTTGAAAGGTATCGCGAGTTGTGAAAAAAAAAAAAAAATTCTCATGTGTGAACTATATGACAAGATCAAGAATGTTTCTCAATCAATTCTCTTCTCTTCTCTTTATTGGTTTCCTTGCATACTATTCCTTGAAGCTTCTTCTCCGACTCAATCTTAACTGGGTTAATTTGATACAGCACGGTGGGTGGATGTTCAGAGGCCCTGGCGAAATTGACGGAAGCTGATCTGAGATTCCTGTTTGTGACCTAATTAAGAGATTCCTGTTTGTGACCTAATTAAGCGCACCAACATAAGGTCGTGTGGGTTTGTTGGTTTCCTTTGGAAGAAAAAATTGCTAAAACTAGTCTGATATTTTTGGCTCCTTTTGACAGAAAGCTCACTGCATAGTTATGTATAATGAAACAGATTTGTTCTTTTTTTTTTTTTTTTGGATAATATAATGTATGAATGTTGTATGAAAATATTGTATTATAACTAAAGAATGTGACGCAATCACGAAGAATTTTTGAGGTACAGAACTTTATGTATCGATCGCGTTTATACAGGGGAAACCCAAGGAGACAAGGATTCCTAAATTATGCTGTGATGCTAATCGTGTGATGATGAGGTCCTTTATAATACTTCTCCGTCTCGTCAGATTAGTCAATTTTTTTATTTTCGTATGTACAGTTAGATTAGTCTATTTTCCTAAAATGAAATTTTTTTTTTACATCAATAAAATATTAATTTCAGAATTGACTAATTTAATGGAAGAAAGAGAGTAAATTACATCAAGATTAAAATTTTTTCGAAATAAGTAAAATGTGAAAGTACAGAATTACTTTTCGATTTTTCGGAAATAAGTAAACATTGTAAATTTGTAATCATATAAGATTAATATCATTTTGAGATTCACGCAAAATCAGTAACTACAGGCTTAAAAGAGTTTCGAACATATCTAATCAATAATATTATGAAAGTAGTTGTTTAAGTCTTCAAGATTCTTATAAATTAGTACAATCCATCAACATGTGGTTTTCGCGAGTCCACCAGGGTCAAGTTCAAGAAAAAAACTTAAAGCTCAATATCATCGAGTTTGTGCTCGACTTAATTTAATTCTAACTTCTTTTTCAACTTTATTAAAATTAAACTTTGTATTGATGATAGTGAATTCCGTGCTAAAGCTCACTTTGAATTAAATAGGAATCATTCCCTTCATCAACGCCCGATCAATGGTTTGGATTAATTTGTTTATTATCTCATGCATTTTTGCTACATATGTTATGCTAAAAATACATTATAATTTTTAATATGTATATATATATAAATTTTAAGAAGAAACATAATATTAATAATTCATGATTTTAATCCTAGTATTGATGTGACCAATCTAAGAGTTTAAATTCATTCTTATTTAACATAAAGTTTATTTTTTTTATACCACACACAATCTCATTTATATATAAATATTTATGAATTAATATGTAATAAAACAATAATTAAAAGCTAAACTGTATTAAACTTGATAATGTTCGGGAACTCATACTTGACATAACCTCAAGCTTGCTAAGAATCATGAACCAATTCTAAGTTGCTCATGAGTTAGGTTTACTGATCATAAACACTCTCTATCAAGTTAAATTAAGTCAATTACCAATTAAATTAAGTGCGCCTAAAATCCAATTCAAGTCTTGCTATAACATATCATAGAGTGCTAAGAATTCAAAATAAATCTTAAAATACAAATACATCTGTGACATTTGAAAAGTATAAAATATAATAGAAAAAAAGAATATGTATTGAGAATATCTTTTGAGTTAAGTTTAATGTATTAATTAATTATTAGAGATGAATATTGTGTACTTATCACTTAGTGTTTTTTTTAATTTTTTATTTTAGTAGTATTTTCTATGGAAGATAATCTTATCCAATTATTTTTTGGTGCAATTTATGAGCATGACGTTGTGCATGCAGACTTTTTATGAAATTAAAGTACTAAAAAACAACGTATAGAACGTGAAAGTTGCTTCACTCACCAATTGTCTTTGATTAATTTGATTTTTATTTTATTGCGATATAATTGAGGGAGAAAAGTTGGCGATGGTATGGCCTGCGTGACCCTTCATACATCCTCATAATTAGGATACACGATTCAACGTCTCAAATTTCCCACTCGTAAAATAATAATTTTTATCTCTAATGTATATGTATTTATATATTTTGTCTTCCTTAATATATTTAATTTGTACCTATTAATGTTATATTTTTTATTATAATTATATCATAAGTTATTATATAACATCCAACTACACACTAAACTTAATATAAATAATACAAATTTTATAAAAATAAAAATCTAATTTACAATTTTATAATGAATAACTTAAAAGATAAAAAACAAAAAACTTTAATGGTTATGAAAATATATATTTTTAGAAATTAATGTTATTTCCTAATTTGTTAGTTTTGGTGTGTCGAACCGAGTTTGGAATTAGTCAGTTCAAAATGATCTGGATAGAGTGATTTCACATTTGTAACCTTGTATAGATTAATTGAGTTGTAATAGATTATGAATTACTCTGTCCGGAAGACATCACTCAGACTATTTCAGCCAATTCAACAGCATAATGGACACCCCAAGCGAAGCTTACAAAGAATCAGTTGCGAAGTTTAAAATTATAGAACAAGCTTCACAACTTATATGAAGAATATCTACTTCAAGAACTGATAGCAAAGTCAACTGACAAAAGAATTTTTCTTACAAGAAGAACACATCATTAAAGAGGTTTGAACAACTGTAGACCTCGTAAGACGTGTATAATGGCTAGAAGATGAAGCAAACTCCACACTTTTGAAACCTATAAATACTCAAGATGAGTACTAGTTTTAAGTTTCTTATGAAATTGCTGAAGACAGTCACTAAAGCTACTGATTTCCCTGGAGTTTGTTGCTCATCGTAATTAATCTTCAAGTCTTCAATCAGTTTTCAGCATCAAAGAACATGAGACTCTTAGCACTCTTTGCTAGAGTTATATTCCAGAGTTCACTCTGTTCCAAAGGTGAATCTGAGACTGGAATCTGAACTCCTTTCAGAAAACGACTCACATAACCAACTACTGCTACGTTTTGTGAGGAACTCAAACTAACACCAACATTCCACCGAGAAAGACCTAGCGACGAATTCGTGGTAAAACCAATCAATGACATTATTTGTATCTTCGTTCTAGTGTTTTCCGATCCTTATGGCGATCGCAGAGTGGACGTACGATCTTCTTGTATCCGAACCACTATAAAAAATACTAGTGTCTTTTACTACTTTCCACGCTTCACTCTTTTAGTTTTGCGTGCTTGTTTTGAAACCCAACAACTTAAAAGTTGTTGGAGTATATTTGAAAACTAATAAGTAATTCTCTGCGATCTAAAATATTTTCAGAGTCTCAACTGACTAGAGTAAAAGTCAGTTGGGACCACCATATATTTATTAAATTTTCCACCGCACATTTATTCTCTAATTTTTTGGGACCAACAAGTGGTATCAGAGTGGTTGGTCTACACAAGTGACTTTTTTTTGTCTACAAGTGGACCAAATCAAATTTTGCTTGTTTTGCATAACATATTCTATACATCCACAACTATGGCTACAAGCAAAACAAAAGGAGTAGCGATTTTGCGGAAACAAAAGCATAAAGAGATTTACAAAACCAAAGACACTAGTTCTGAGGGGGAAGAAAGAGTGACAGTTGTCGACACCCAAATGAGGATTTTAGAGCAACCAATGGTCACCACCTCTATGGATGCTGAGGCAAATAATTCTCCTTATAATTTAGAGCATGCATCCAACTCAACTGACTCATGTCACTCTGAGTCAGAATAGTGTAGTCTTGATATTCTCTTGAAGAGATTTGAACGTATTTGTAAATTACAAAATAATATTTCTTCATAAAATATTTTTTGAAAACTGAGGTCAAGTGATTAACTGATGAGCTACTCAATCTATTTTAAAAAAATTTCAGAACCTTGCTGTTGAAAACTCAACTCTCATGACAATTTTGAAAAACAGTCCGAAGAGTTGAAGACCTTGGAAAAAGAAAACCTTGATCAGAAGATAATTATTTCATCTTTTAAAAGCTCAAGAGATAATTTTAGTGACAAGACTATCTGTTGGTCCCGCAATCAGAGTGTGTAATATGCAGCGAAAGTAAGTTTGATTTGCACTTGTTCTCCGAAACTGACTGAAACACAGTTTCAGGTTACCGAAATGTGAGTTAAATCTCAGAAAGTTATTAAGTAACTTTCAAGATATACACTTCAATACTTAGTCAAGTATTGAAGGTTTTATAGTAAGCTTGATAAACTTAAGTACGGAAATATAAAGTAAGCAAGTAAAATGACACATGATATTATAATGGTTCGGACTTAATATCCTACGTCCACTCTTCCGAACTAAATCTGGAATCCACTAAGTTTCAGGTTACAAGCCTCCTTACAATCTATGGCCAGTCTGTCAAAAACCTCCGTCCTCCGATCTACTGATGTCACTCGCTTATGAACTCCTTGCATGCTGGCGCTTCTTCAGGTTAAAGTGAGGAAGCACCCCGCAACCTTCTACCTGGTTGGTTGGATGTTTCCTCGTTCTTGCCAGAACTAAGCTTGATTGGCAGATGCCCGTGAGAATCAGTATTCCAGAGTAGAATACTGACTGTTATGAATATAACTTTAGAAAAGTTATATTCACCAAAGAATAGCTTCAACTTTAAGCTTTAGCCTCTTGGTTTAAACACTTGCACATAATGTTTAACTTGAGTTGGAAACTCAATTCTCGTGTTATGCACACGGAACATCATAGAGCTTTGAGTAAAAAGTTTGGTAGAGTGTTGGCTTAGCTTTTCACGTGATTCAAGTATGTTCTTCATTCAAAATATTGAACTATTTATACGCAACCTTGGTCGACACTTTGAATTCTATCCGTTAGACACATAATTCAAGTCGTTAGAGACATAGATTGAACCATCCAATCACAACCATTCTTCATAGGTCTGCTCTGCTCTGAAAAGTTGTCCTTGCATTGCACGTCCTACCTACTCTTGTCAGACTAAGCTTCAGTCCAAGGAATCTAAGTATAAGGCACCCTCGTACTGACTTTTGCTTAACATTTATTCGCCTTTATGTTTGACTTTAAATCCTTGTGTTTCACGTGCTTTGAACCTCTATATTGACATTCCAAAGTCAGTATAGGCCTTCTCCATACTGACATTCCAAAGTCAGTATATCCTTCGCCATACTTGGTGAAGCTTAGTTCCAGTATCCAAAACTTAGTTTCTAGAAAACTAAATTTTAAGCATGAACACTTGTTCATATCTCGGGCTATATCTTCTTGAAGGTTTTCATCAGAAAGTAAGTTTCTGACTCTTTTGCTTGCTCGGTCTTCAGCATCTAAGTTCCATTACAACTCGAACAATCCTATACAAGAATTACATTATAGAACTCTAGAAACTTAGTGCTTAAGTAATTTTTGACATATCAAAACATCAAATTAAGAGGTGATCTGAAACTTAGTTCCTAACAATTTCCCCCTTTTTAATATTGTCAAAACTACTTACTAAAGTCAGGAAGAAAATGAAGCATGGTGTACTAAGCTTACAAAAGACACTACTCAGTAGACAAGTCTTTATTCTAACCTACTCTATTTGATCTTCCCCTGAATTGAGGAGACATTTATTGATTAAAACCAATAGAGAGAAAAAGTAATTTTGCTGCTCACACTTGGAAAAGTTAGTTCAGCCAGGTTAAAGACTTAGAAGGAAGAGAGAGAGAGAGATAGAATGAGTGATTGTCTAAAGGTTGGTTTCCAGACTTTCATTCATGAAATAGAATATTACAGTACAATGAAAGAAGGAAAACTAAACTTACAATATGACTAAACACCAGAAACTCAGTACCAGAGGGAACTGTGGAGGAGGAGGATCAGATGTAGACGATGAAGATCCAGATAGTTTTGCAACGAATTCAGCAAGCATATTGAATTGATCCTGCCTTCTTTTATCTTCAGCTTCTTCTCTTCTCAGTCTCTCTTCTTTCTCTCTTTCTTCTTTCTACCTCTGTTCTTCCTTTTCTTTTAGCCCGTCCTCTTCCCCCTTTTTGACAATTTCAACCAAGGTAGTCACTGTAGATTTGATGGAGGAAAGGGACTCTGAGGAGTGGAGCCTGTCCTTTTCCCATATTTTGCACAAACTTTGGAAATCTCGAATGGGATGAAGCAGAGGAGCAGCAGGGTGAAAACAAAGCCAAATCCCGACCCTGATCTGTTTGGGTTCGGTCGAGATTCGCCTCTGTAAGGCAAATCTCGACCGAACCCTACAGAGCTCGGCTGGATCTGCTCTTCAAAAGCAAATACCAATCGAGCCAGTTTGATCCCGGGCAAGATCCTGCGTGCTGTTTTAGTGGTTTTTGAGTTTTGAAGGATCCCTGTCGAGCCAGATCGGTACCGAGCGAGATCTGGGTTTTTTTACTTAATATAAAAGGTGATAAAAGGTGGAGAAATGCATTGGGCAAGGACTTTTGGTAGAATTTCGACGGTTACTCACTAGAATTTCACTTCCCACTCTCTCCAAACCTCAATTAAGGTGGATCTAAAGCCAATCTAATCCGAGGGGAGAAGATATGAAGATCAATGCATAGATCAAGACCAAATCCACAACATTTGGGGGAAATCTCTTATCTCTTCTTACATTGTAATGGATTTGTGTAATTTTCTTATCAATTGAACCAAATTGGAGGTATGTGTAGCTAAATTCCATTGGATATTGGTTGAAAGAAACTTTGATTCATTTTATTTGAATTGGATGCATGTTTACCTTCACCTAATTGATTGCACACGCTAGAGCCTTTATCCTAATTACCTAGTGTAGGCATTAACTTGCTTTGTGATTGCTAGGCTCTGAAATTGCAGCCAATACGCGGATCTAGGAGCTGTGAATAGTGTTGTAGCATATAGGTATTGATCCAATCCATGTGCGGTGATAGCTTATAGGTCGATAATCTACGATCCATTCGGAGTGAGGTTAGATGCAATAATGTGACTGTTTGAGTGTCTAGTGTCATCAACTCCTAATTTACCGGTGCTAAGGAGATTAGGAAGTCTAGGTTAGATTGACCATAGTTAGGTGAATTAAATGATTGTTTGCATCATTCTATTCTATCTTGTTGATTCATTGTGGATTTGTAACCAATATCCTATCTTACACCATTTGGGGAACTAGATTGTCTTGTGTTTCTTCTCACATTTGTGATTGAGTGTGGAGGTGATTGTTGAGTAATGATGATGATTGTTGTGATAATTCATATTTTGGTTATTGCTTTCTTAGTTAGATAGATAGATTCATCTCATTGCCTAGGATAACTACAAAAACTCAACAGCCAAGGTGTATTTCAGCGTAGTATGCCCATGGGCTTGGGGTCGCTCCCCGATTGACTTGTAAGAAATTACACGTCACAATTCTAAATCTTGCAAGAGCATTCTTTGCAGACAAGTCGGACCTAGCCAGTCACGGACTTAGGGCCAATCGTAAGATGAACCTCGCAGATAAACCCGAAAACAAAATATTCCTAAAATTTGTAGAGCTAAAATTCGTAGAGCTACAGCTCACGATACAAAAAATCTTTACTTCCTGAATATCTCCGGACTACAGTTCGGAGTTGGGAAAACATTTCTTCTTTGATATTTTGTAGGAAAATAAGCCAGAAAATTGCTTCGGCTTCGCCGAAATATAAGTAGTTCGGACGAAAGTTGGGGGGCCCATTTTCAGTGTACCAAAGAAGAAAGCCCAAGAAAGAAGCTCAAAAATAAAATCAATACAAAACCAAGGCAAGCTCTTCGGACAACCAAAGTTTGACCGAACTACTTGCCAACCGAACTACAGCTCGACCAAAAGAAATAGCTTGAACATACTGATTGGACCAAATATCGAGACCGAGCTATAGCAAGATTAAAGCAGCTCGGCCGAAAGGATGTGTCTGTTCGAACCACCATTCCGACAGAAGAGTTGTAACCGTTCATTAGAGCTGCCTCAATTGTATTTATTTTCTATAAATAACACATCATTTATTGTAAAGAAATACATTGAATACAACAATAAATACACAAACAATCTAGTTTTACCTGCAATCAAGTATTATTTATTACTTCTATTTACTTTCGAAATACAAATTTCTATATTTTATCAAGTATTCTTACAAAAATAAACCTCAACAAATTCGAGCATTAACAACAACGTTGCCCTTAATTATCTAATAATGCAGTATACATAGAAAAAAATGAAACGAATTTTTTTATCTTCAGCGTCATTTATCAAATTGAATGGTTGAAATTTATTCTCATTTCTCACATTAATAATAATTTTTTTATGATCTAACCTCTGTTCTCAAAATATTTCTAAATCATATATATAATAACCTTTTCAGAATGAACTTATTCTAATCCTAGCTGTAGTTTTGCTGTATAACATTTTAGTAGGTGTTGTCGACTAATTAAAAGAACATTTTTCCAAAATATAAAAAAGGAAATAGATACATGCATATGTGATTGTTGCTTCAATATATTGTAATATTGATGAAAAGGTCTACAGAAATGAAAGTAATATTTCAACAGATATATGTATACTTATATATACTAAATATAGCAAAGACAAGGTGTTGATTTTTCTCCGAGATTGCGGATAAAAGTAGACTATTCCTATGTGTTAATTTGGTGGCTTTTTGTTGAATGCAAGGTTTTTCAGTATAAAATCAAGAATGTCTCTTCAAAAATATAGTAAAGGCATTGTTATGATTTTCTCAACTTATTATGAATAATAGTATTAAAGTATATGTTAAATTACTAGTTTTGTCTAATTTAATCTCAAATTTATGATACGAGAAAAAAATTCAGGGACATAAACATGAGAAAACTACAATAATTATTACTATATTTTTATGTTGGCATATAATTTTGTCAGTGTTAAGTGACGTCGTATGGTAAACAATGCCAACTTTTTGCCATTGATGTTTTCCCGTCATAAATTTAAAATAAAACTGATGATTTAATATATATATTTTAAAAATACATATAATTCATAATATATTAATAAAAAACATCAATGATTTATAATATTTTTGAATCTTTACCCTTAAATACAAATGTCATGGGTTTGAATTTCACTAATTCTTATATATTTTTCCATCTACTGAAAAATATAATATATTATAATTCTTATTTTAGAGAATAAGTATTTTATATTGTGTGGAAGACCAAGAGAAAGAGACAAACTTTTAGTAAAAAATAATCTTACAAAATTATATATACACATAAAACTTAATTCATGAATTTGTCACATTGAAAACCCAATGATATTAAGGGTAGAGTATATAGTTAATATTAATCCTAAGACACTTCAACTTAAACTAATTCAAACTGAATAACATGCACTCGATAAAGCTCACCCAAAATCTATTAAGACAACCTTATCAACCTCTGCTAGATACATGCATCGATCTCAAATATGCAACATAAAATCTCATTACCTACAATACCACAAAGTTAATCAAAATAAGAATTCCAAAGAGTTTCAAACACATTAATTAACATACTAAAGCAAACATTCCAGCTATAGTACAACACAATTAATACCCTAATAATCCCATCAAGAAACAAAAAACCAGAATCCATCTTCAACTCTATAGCACAACAACATTTGAAACTCGACAAACTCTCCAGATCCATTTAACATAAACAGATATGAAAGATAATCTTCCAATATTCTCTTGCATATTCAGATGATTAATTATTTTAGTAAATGCTGGGCATATTATTCCAAAGGCAAGAGCCAACGTTCCAGTCTTGATTTGCTGCCCCAGTTGTGGCTGCTACCGGGTTGTACTCTGAGGCTGAAGGTTGACCACGCATTGCGCTGCTTGTACCATTGACCGAAACCGGTGACTCGCTCCCATCTCCTCCGTTCCATTCGGGGATCGGGACCGACAATGGAAAATTGTCTAGGAGGTTCATTAGCTCATCATCCATGGAAGCCATGCCTTCTTCTGGCCCCTTCGCTTTCGGAACTACGCCAAAATGATGCATTATGAATATGAATAATAAAGAAAGTAAATTAGATTTCACTGTTTTATGAGTAGCCGTTACTTATTATTGAGGGAAAAGAGTAGATTAAAATGATGAGACACCAATGTAAATGAGAAAAATATGTCACACGTATAATGAGTTATAAATATGAACTATTGATATAAAGGAGTAGGCCAATATAAATTATAATCCCCTCGGTCAATGAGACAAACTCGATCGGATTCTCCATTAAATCCGTCCATATATAGATTATATTTCTCATATGTAAATTCAACTTTTATTTAATATAAGATCATCCATGACGTATTGGATGGATATTAGATGAATTTTATTTAAAAAACATTAATAGCCCATATCAATTTATCGTGCGCTTCACTTAATAATACACTAATATATACAATAATTTTAATAATATTTCTTGGGAAATGAATATCTATTTTGAAATAATATAATCTAATATTTATGAAAAATAATACATAAATATTAGCTTAAAAATTATTATATAACCTAATTGAGTGATGTGAACCCTATGCTCAACTTGTAAAATTAATGTAAACTATAAATTAAGGCTTTACAAAACTATTACATAAATTTAACAATGGAGTAGGAAAATAAGAGTATAGAATCTTATTTCAGACTCACTCGCTATTTACTTCGGTCTACACGCGTACTTAAAATCTTTTTTGTGTGGCAAATTGCAATTAATAAAACCCTACACTAAATGTATAAAATAAAAAACCAAGAAAAATAAAAATATGAGTGAAAAAACAAACAATCCTAAGCTAAAACTGAAGGGCAAATAAAATTTGAATCAATTAAAGATAGAAAATATATTGACTATATATATAAATTAAATGTGTAAATATATGTACCTTCGTAGCTAGCATGAGAGCTGGAAACGGCGTGGCTATAGCAAAAACCAGCTGTTTCTTCATCTGCTGCAACAAATTGCTCCTCGCCTTTCCCAGAATAAGCCAAAACTTGAGTTTCCCCAAATAAATCTTCCAACAAACCGCTTTTATTCCGTCGCTCAACCTCACAATCCTCAGCTTCATCGCTCAACGCCACCACAAACTCCTTATACGAAGCCGCCGCCGGCGATTGGATTGAAGGCAGCCCTGAAGCCTTCACTCCGTTGACGCCATACTCGAGAGAATTGTATCGAACAAGTGAATTCATCTGCTGCTGATCATTCGCGATGCCTTGATTGAAGAAAGACGTCGACGAAGAAAACACCGAGCTCGAGGCGTCCAACGACAGCGCTAGGCCGCCCTTGTCGTCACGGTAGAGCTTCAAGTGGTTGGTGAATGAAGAATTGGCCTGATTCTCAGTAGAGGTAATCGTTAATGGACTGAACGTAAATGGATTCGGGCTTTGGCGATGGGATGGGGCGAGGAGAGATGAGAAAGAATGAGAATCACGCCGCTCCTGCTGCTGGTGGCGCTGCCGTTGTTCTTGCTCTGCTAATTCGTGAGGGTAAATCGGCAGGCCCGCCCGTTGGCGCCGCTTCAACCTCGTGTTCCAGTAGTTCTTGATCTCGTTGTCTGTTCTTCCCGGAATCTGCTCACACAAATTAAAGATGAATTTAATATAAAAAAAAAAACAAAAATAGTTGAAATGGAAATAATGAACCCTAAAACATGTACCTGAGCAGCCATGCGAGCCCACTTGTTGCCGAGTTTAGCATGAAGCTGGACGATGAGGTGTTCCTCCTCAGGCGAAAAGGCACCTTTCTTGAGATTAGGCCTCAAGTGGTTAGCCCATCTGAGCCTGCAACTCTTGCCGCATCTCATCAGCCCTGAATTCCTCTGAACTGCATTCCAGTTCCCTTCGCCGTGTTTCCTGACGTATTCAAGCAGGACCGAGTCCTCCGACGACGTCCACGGCCCCTTCTTCAGCACATGCCTACTCTTCCCAGATGACGCACTATTCCTTAAACCTCCACCAACTTCAGCTGCCATCAACCCTGGTTTATTTTTTTTTCCCCCACTTTTTGATCCTTGAAAATGATGAAGGTGCAAAGATTGCAGAGAGCGAGAAGAAGGGGGGAGAGAGGTGTTGTAAGACAGTAAGGAAAATGGGGGCTGTGAGAGAGTGTGTGAGGGATGGGAATTTATAGGTGAACCTTATACTTCGGCCCCTTGTTGAATGCTCCTCCATTTACAAATTTTCTTATTGGAATTAAATACAAAAACAACCCTAAATTCCAACAATGGGGTATGGGTTAATTTCTGTATTCCAAATTCATTCATATATTGGGAGTGTATGCGGTGTTAAAACGGATCTATGTTAAATTGTTAAATAGGAGTGAATTTATAGTATTCATATATAAAAATTTAATGATTAGATTAAAACTTTTTCGAAATCTTATGCCTAAATGCTTTGTAAGTTATGATTAAAATACATTATGCTTAATTGTAATAGTATATATTATGTTTAGAGAAGTTATTCTTGTTCTTTTTATATTAATATTTTTTTTTTTATCTCAACAATTGATACGATCAATTCAATGACTTAAATTCATTCATATTTAGCATAAACCTTATTTTTAGCACCGAAATCCAAACTCTCGATCTCTCAATAAACAAAAAAAGAATCGGTTGATTCCAATAACAATCATTGATTTTTTAGATTATAAATGGGTTCATTGTTGCAAAGAATCTGTCAATTTCTTTCGCGAATGGGATGAATTTTAAAAACAAAAATCGTTCAATTGTTTTTACAACCTCTATCTCTAGATTGCCCGAAATCGAATTTTTTTTAAAGTTTGAAGATGAGAATCAATTTACTGAATGTGCCTCAAAATTCGTGAGCGAGTCTTACACAAAATCTTCCCTCTATAAATATCATTGTGTTTGCATGTTTTTCATGTGTACGGTTTTTCTCCACAAATTAGGACAAATTTCCCACACGGTATTCAGTGTATTTCACAATATAAGGCTCTATTAATCTCTAATATTTCACATGGATTGCACTTGATTTATAAACACTTACCTTATTTCGTAAATTGTCGACATTCGATTAAAGTTTCATGCCATTATTGTATTTTATCAAATTTATTTTATTTTTTAAAAAATAAAATGCATTAATTTAAAAATAACTCATTCAAATATTCCTAAATATATATCAAATCTATGATTTTTTTGATACAAGCAAAACTCATTTATGACCTCTTATGCCCCAAATAGGGGACATTGAATTTAATTTTATCGTTGAATTCTTGTCTAGTGACCTCCGCCTAACATAACTCCATTTTTATTATGAAGTTAGAGCAGTCAATATATTTAAATAGCTAGAGGGTAATTTTTTTTTTCTTATGCTCAAATTTATGGTCAATTAATCGTGGACAATTTTTTTAAACTCTATTTTAAAAACACGGTCTGTAGTAATATAAGATGGATATGATTCTATAATTTCAAAAAAAAAAAAAAAAAAAAACTAGGCTTGAGTACACCTATTTAATATTTTAAATTGGACGGATAAGAATTTTCTTTTAACTCAAGATTTAATAGACACCGCATGTGTAAAATTGGTATTGAGCTAATAAACCTAATTTGATATACTTTAGCAATTAGCATTAATACTATATTTTGAGTGTCATTTTGTGTTGAAATTTTGTTCCTAATGAAGTAAGAAAATGCTATATAACTATACATTAGACTTGTGGAACAATGTACGTCCATCTTATATAAGAAAAGGTGCATCCATTCTTACAATTTTCTATCGTATAAAATAATATTATAGGAACAATATTATTATTATTATTATTATTATTATTATTATTATTATTATTATTATTATTATTATATTGTTGTTGTTGTTGGGTCCCTAGATCAGAGTAGTTTTGTATGCAGCGGAAGTATTAAATTGATTGCACTTGTGGTAACTGAAACTCAATTTTCAGTTTTCAATTTCCGAAAACTTGATTAATTAGCTTAAACTTAAACTCTGATAGTTTTAAGTTCCAGTTTACAGATATACACTTCAATACTTAGAAAGTATTTAAGGTTTCAAATACGCTTGAAAAGTTAACTTGCAGAAACTTAAATAAAGCAGTAAATGACTCAGGATATTTAAAGTGGTTCGGGGCCTTAAGTCATACATCCACTCTTCAGGACTTAATCTGGGAACTAAGTAACAGATTACAAGACTTCTCACGATCTATACTAGCCCGTTGGATGCCAATGTCCTTCGGCCTGCTAGGTCACTCACCCATAAACTTGATCATCTGCTTCCTTCTTCAGTCTTGAAGTGCAGACGCACATTGCAGCCTTCAACTGGAAAGTTGGATGTTTTCTTCCAAGAACTTCAGTGGTTGGCTATGCTCGTAAGAATTATAATTCCAGAATGGAAAACTGACTGTTGTGTTTATTACTTGACAAGTAATAAACACCAATGATAAGCTTAAGATTGGAAAGATAAGCCCCGTGTTCTCAGACACAGAATATTCAGTGTGCTTTAGAGCTTTTAAGTTTTTACTTTGACAAAGTTTCTGCTAGTTCGAAAGATAGGTTCTGGTGTTAATTTCTATCAAAGTGGTCTGCTTTTTATAGGCAGATGTGTCGATCATTTGAAATTCTTTCCGTTAGAGACAAGAATTCATCCGTTAGAGACAAAAGGATCTCGTCCAATCATCGCCTATTCTTCTCTGATGTCACAACCTGCTCTGCTCTTACTTTGACTTGCTTTTGCAGAGTACTTTCACCTTCTCTCTGTCAGAGTAAGTTTCAGTATGAGGAACTTAAAACTGAGATTCCTCATACATTATTGATGATCGACAAGCTTTAAGGAATCTTGGATATGACTTTGAGTTCCACTCAAATTCTTTTTGTTTTCTCACTTTTCACGTGCTCTTTAAGTTTTGAAACTGAAATTGAAATTCTCCAAATTTCAACTTTTAAGTTTCTGGTTTCCTATTATGAGAAGTCAGTTTCCAGAAACTAAATTTCTGGCCTTTTCAAGTTTTAAGTTTCTTCAACCTTTAGTTTTGAAACTGTCTAGCATCTCGAGCTCTTTTCAAGTTTCAAATTCTGAAACTTGATTCTTGTCTCCTAACAATTTCTCCTTCAGATGCTAAGTTTTTGTCTTCTTGATCTTCAGCTTCCAGTTTCTAGTTTCTATTACAACACGATTTATCCTATACAATGATTACATGTAGAAATATATAGAAACTTAAAGCCACCAAAACATGAAATAAGGGTAAACCAGTTTCCCAGTTTCTAATAATAATAATAATTATTATTATATATCATCTACTAATTAAATATATCTATTATATTAAATTAAATGGTTTAACAAACTGATTGTTGGTTCCAAAATCAGAGGGTTGTACACGCAGCGGAAAAATGTTTTACTCTTCAGATCTGTGAACGGACTGTGGCTAGGCAATTTTGATAATCAAAACTGGTTAGTTACAATAAAATCTTTACTTAGCCGATTTCACATAATATACAACATCAACTTAGCAAATTATTTGATTTCAAAACAACAACAGAAATCAAGGTATTAAAATAAATAGGAAAGCATGAAAATAGACACAAGGATTTATAGTGGTTTGGAGCAAAATGTCCTACTTCCATTCTTCAACCGTGTAGATTGGAATTCACTAGAACTAGTTACAGGGTGATGTAACACGATCTGTCACAGTCTTGGGCAGCTCTTCCATCAACTGGTATATGCGATCTCGCCTAGTTCACTAGGAACTCGCTCTCTTCAGCTTGATGTGTGAACGCGCTGTTAGTTTGAAGGCTCCGAGGTGCGTCCTCACTTCAAGACTGAAGAAGAAGCAGAGCAAGTTTCTGGGCGAGTGCGCTGATCACTGATATTTCTACCAGATTAATTGCAAATATAGTGGTCAAATAAATTTATAACTCGAATGTCGAACCCACAGAGAAAAGATATGCGAAATAGTCCTATGTACTAAAACACAGTTTCAGATTAATTATTTGAGTACTTCAAAATCAGGTTTTGTTTATTAAACTAGGCAGAGAAAATAAAATATAAACATAAATTAAATAAAACGAAACACAAATCCTAGGGAAGAAATCTTATTATGGATAACATGTAGGAATCAATTAATTTAACAGGTGGAATACTGCAACAATGCTATATTTCCTTGTTTGGCAAATATAACCTAGATTACTAATTAGTGACTATCTCCGCTCGGTCTCAAAGTACACCAAATTAGTCAATCCGATAAGCAAATCAGTTCAATTCCTACAGTCTAGTACATCTGTTTGGATAGTGTAGATTGTATCATGCATTCCTAATCCCACTATTAATATTCACCTCTCGGTCCTTCTATCAATAACTAGACATCTAAATTAATCGTCACCTCTCGGTCCTTGAATTAATCTAGAATTATAAAATAAACACAGGAATCTGAACCTAATTAATTAATCCTAAACATGCATTCAAAATACTATTCAAACCCTATAAATAAAAGAAATAATTAAACTGAAATAAACTTGCATTAAAAATAAAAACATAAATTCAAAGGTGCATAAAATAAAATAAAATCCTAACTACAGAAATTGAGGTTGAGAAGGATATATGAATTAAAATTCATATAGGGAGTGAAATCCACTGAATAAACTAATCTAGGGGGGTATTTATAGTGTTTGTATGGGCTTTAGAAGGCTGAATCCTATAGGAAATATGATTAGATTTGATGTATATCTATATCTCCAAGTCCTACAATGAGTATATCTTCAATCTTGAGTCTTCAGGGCTTCCAATATGATATATCTCTTCAATTTTGACCAAATCTCGCCCAAGATTCGTGAAATCCAAAATCTCGCCAAACTCGTCTCCGTCGATCGACGCGGGTCTTGCATCGATCGACGCGCGTGTGTCCACTCGCCAGTCGACGTCAATCTGCACGGGCTCACGGTTTTGGCCATAACTTCCTCTCCCAAACTCTGATTGATTCGATTCCAGTTGCGTTAGAAAGCTAATTCAAAGCTCTATCCATTCTAATGCGCCAATAGCCCGAATTCCTTGTGTGGAGAAATCATTCAATGCTACTCTTGCACGCCACTGCTTTCGGAATGGAATTTTGGTGAATTCGACCTCAAACCTGCAAAAATACACCACTACAAGCGCAATACCCTCCTAGAGTGATTCATGCAATAAAAATAACTAAAAAAAATTAAAATGCAATGAAAAACAAAGATAAATCAAACCAATAACGAGTGAAAATATGAACTCATCATCCGCTAGTAGGCTGACGAACATTGGTATTCAAAGGGATAGCTAAAGATGGTGAGATATTGTAATTTGCTACTTAGTGAATTACCAAATTAAGTTCCGAAGAGTGGACATTGGACTTAAGGATCTGAGCCACGACAAATATCCTGTCTTATTTATCGCTTTATTTAAATTTATGCAATCTAGTTTTCTAAGCTAATTTGAAACCTTCATTACTTTCTAAGTATTGAAGTGTATAACTGAAAACTGATAACATAAATCTATCAGAGACAAAGTTTAGCTAAATTATGTTTTTCGAACCTGAAAACTGGAAAACTAAGTTTTGGTTATCAGAGTGCAATCTATTAAATACTTCCACTGCATATTAAAACACTCTGATCTCGGGACCAATAATATATAAATTGAGGTTGAAGAATAGGAAAAAGGACTTTGAATGATCTAAACTAGAGGGGTATTTATAGAGTTTTTGTGGGCTTTAGATGGCTGAATTATATAAGGAATAATATTAGATTTGATGTATATTTCAATCTTAATATCCTATTTTCAATATTTCTTTTTGGGTTTTTAGATGTTCCAAGTTGAAGTATATCTTTTATTTCCACCAAATCTCGCCCAAAACACGTGCCAGCCTCTAGAAACACTGAATTTCTGTGCGCTTCGATCATCAAAAATTCGCGTTGATCATAAAAAATCCACGCCGGTCTATGTAAAATTCCACTTCAGTCGACACAAATCTATGTTGGTCGACACAAAATCCAATAACATGTCATTTTGGTCTATTTTTAAACCATTCACTTATAATTACGTGAAAATATCAAATACCAAACACCACACACGTAACACTGCTCTAAACTGACTCATGCAATAAAAACAAATGAAATAAACTAAAACACAACAAAAATACTAATAAATCAAATCAAATGTGAGTGAAGAAATGAACTAATCAATATTCCGCAATGGTCGTTCAATATGCAAGATGGACCAAAACCGAGTGCTTGGAATCACTTTTCTTCAGAAACATGATCATCTAACTCCAAAAGTCCAAGTTTGACACATAAATCCTTTAATAAAGTTTCAAGGAGTGGTTTGGTGAGAATATCTGCCAGCAGATCTTCATTCTAACAAATTCCACCGCTATGTCCTTCTCCACATGATCTATAATGAAGTGATGTCTTATGTCAATGTGGTTTGTCCTCGAATAATGAACTGGATTCTTCGCTATGGACTTGGCAATATTATTGTTGCAATAGAATGACACTTCTCCAGCCATGGCATCTTAATCCATCAATTGCTGCTTTATCCATAAAACTTGTGCACAACAACTTGCAGTGGATACATATCTAGCCTCTGCAGTGGAGGTAGCAACTCAGTGTTGTTTCTTTCTGAACCAACTTATCACTTTGTGCGCAAGAAACTGACATGATTTGTTTGTGCTCTTTAGATCTACTTTTCATCTTCTAATATTTGAATTCGAATCCGAATATTCCACTAGATCTAATCCATCATCTTTGGGATACAGTTTACGTAGGGACTCTGTTCCCTTCAAGTATTTCACAATCCTTTTTGCAGCTTCAAGGTGTGACTTGTTCGGATTGGCTTGGAATCTAGCACATACACCGACAATATAGGATATATATGGACGACTGGCTGTCAAATAGAGTAGAGATACAATGATTCCTCTGTATAGAGTTGGATTGATTGGCTCGCCATCTTTGTCGAGCGTCAGTTGAGTGTTAGAGCTTATTGAGATCCTCAGTGTCTTTTTTTTTTCTCTAGACAAAACTTCACTATTAGATCCTTCATGTTCTTCTTCTGGCTGATGAAGATTCCTTCTGGTAGCTGATTGACATGAAGACCCAAGAAGCACGTTAGTTTGTCCATCATGCACATCTGAAAGTTGTTCTGCATCACTTGAGCAAACTTCTTGCATAAATCTTGATTCTTATAACAAAAAATGATATCATCCACATAAATTTGCATAAGAAAGATATCATTTTTGCCATTGATGAAAAAGAGAGTCATGTGGATCTTTCCCTTCCTAAATCCATTCTTCAGCAGAATCTGAGATAAGATCTCATATCAAGCTCTAAGAGCTTGCTTCAATCCATACAAGGCTTTCCTTAACCTTTACATCTTATCTCCTTCGTCAAAATCAAGAGGTTGCTCCACATATATCTCCTCGATTAGTTCTCCATTGAGAAAAACGTTATTCACATCCATATGAAAAACTGTGAAGTTGTGGAAGACAACATAAGCTAAGACCACCCTAATGGCTTCCAACCTTGCAATTGGGGCAAAGACTTTTTCATAATCAATGCCTTCACACCGCGCATAACATTTGCCAACAAGTCGTGCTTTGTTTCGCATAATTTTCCCTCTTAGTTGCGCTTGTTCTTGAAAATTCACTTAATTCCAATCACCTTCTGATGCGTTGGCTGATCCACTAAGTACCAAACATTGTTGCGGATGTAGCGGATGAATTTAGAGAGCTAAGGAAGACTTATGACCAATGTAGACTTAGGAATTCAAAGGTAGATTCCTAAGTAACTTGGTCTTTGTCTCTGAGTGATGCAAACTTGTAGAATCCATTGTCTTCAAGTCAACTCCTTAAAGGCTTACGACTAACAAATTCTCTTTGTCTTTTATGGATGTTTGATCTCACCAGTTTCCTCTTCTCCATTTCGAGAAATTGGTTGTTGATCTTTACTGTTGGCATCCAGCCAGTTTCTAGATTCTTCTGCAAGGTTGTCACCGCTGGCTTCGTGACATAAACTTGTGAGATATCTAGTTCCTATATATCACAACTTGACAACCTTATAATATGATATATATTACAAGTTTTTGAGCTAAACTCACATTTAGAGACTTGTCAATTTTATATATTTTTAACTGACGATTAACTATTTTGACATGTTAAAACATAAATAAAAAAAGAATTACAATCGTAATTTCTAACCTGAGAATAAATTAAATGAGCACGAATAAAATCTCAAGTTATTTTACTAGTTATATGTTCGAACACATTTTAAATAATTCTTGGCGAAACACTTTTTAATGGATTTCAAAATTATTTTACTCCACCGATTCCAAAACCATTTAATCAAACAATAAACTTTAGATTTACTTATTAGAAGTCCAAAGGCTAAACACACCCTAAATATTATGCATTCACACGGAATTCTTTATTAAACAGGCTTTGGAGGAATGAATTAAAAGATGTAGTCATCTAGCTCCACCTTAACATAGCAAAAACTAACACTGTCCTAATATACAACCAATCCCAAATGGCAGCCATCAAGTTAAAATACACAATCCTCCATGATTTCTTCATCACCAAAGAACCAACAAAACCCCAGAAACCAACAATGAAGCCAAATGCCATTGATATGCAAACTTCACTCATATAAGAAAGGGGAATGGAGCTATCATCTTTCTCTTCAGTAGATGGATATGAGCATAGAGGGAGAGGAAGTCCACAGAGGTGGGTGTTCCCTGCGTAAACAGATGCATCGAAGCTCTGTAGTTGAGTGCCCGATGGAATTTTCCCTGACAAATTGTTGTTCGCCAAATCAAGAACAGCCAGATAATGCAGCTGTGCTAGTCCAATAGGTATCTGGCCGGAGAGTTGGTTTCTCGAGAGATCGAGAATTTCCAGCATCTCCATCTGACTAATGCTTGAACTTATTTTCCCTGTCAAGATGTTTCTTGATAGGTTCAAGGAAATCAATCCCTTCAGACAATAAAATGATGCAGGAATGCCCCCGACCAGCCTGTTGCTGGAAAGGTCGATGAGTTTGAGGAGCCGCAGGTTTTTCCTGTAGTGCTTCAATTCTTGGCCTTTCCATTGGACTAATGCGTAGTCAATGACGTAGTTGTGGACATCACTGCTGTTCTCTGCAGATATTCCATTCTTCTCTCTCAATGAAGTGAGATTATTGAAGCAATCAGGAATCCCTCCTGATAAACTGTTTCGAGAGAGGTCCAACATCTGGAGCTGAAGAAGCTTGCATATCTCTTGAGGGATGCTACCATGAAACCTATTGCGACGAAAGCTCAAATGCGTCATGCATCGGAAGTTTGCCCCTATCCATGTTGGGATATTTCCAGTAACCTTGTTTTCTCCAACGTCAAACAGCTCCAGAAATCGACAGTTCTTCAAACTCGAAGGCAGCTCCCCTGAAAAACTGTTGTTGAACAAATGTAACGACCTTAGATCCGATAGAGCGCCGAATCCATGAGGGATTTCGCCGGTGAAATTGTTGTTGGCCAAACTGAGGACTTTCAGAGCCCCCATCTTCCCCCAGCAGTCGGGAAGATCTCCCGACAACTGGTTGCTAGACAGGTCGAGTAACTCGAGCCTGCTGTAAGAGACGGTGCAGATGGGTGAGATTGATCCAGAAAACATGTTGTCGGACAGCTGACAAAACCATGTACTAGGATGGAACAATGGTAATGGACCTTGAAGCATATTCGATTCAAGATCGATAATACGGATAAATTTTGATGAGAAATCTGGCAGAGTGCCACTAATCTGATTGTAAGAAAGATTAAGGTATTCAACAACCGGAGAGGAGAACTCTGTCAACCACTGCGGCAGCTCACCGGATAATCCGGCACTAGAAAGATCGAGCCATGTGAAATCTGTTTGTGTTCGGATCCAAGTAGGGAAACCAGGGCCGATTCTGCAACATGTTAAGCTAATTAAGTCTAATTGAAATGGAGGGCTCCAAGATGGGGAAATGTTCATTTTCAGCATTGGATTGTAGGATAAGTCTAGCCAATATAATTCTTCGAGTTTGATGAAGTGGGATTCGGTGATTGTTCCTTGCAAGAAATTGAAAGAAACATCAAAGTATCGAAGATTTGAAAGCTGTCCAAGACTTTCGGGAACTGGTCCAGTGAGTTGATTGTTGGAGAGGGCTAGACTATGTAAACGACTCAAATTTCCCAAAGATTTTGGGATGTTCTGCCCAAACATGTTGGAAGATAGGCCAAGAAGCTCGAGATTGATCTGCTGGCCAAGGGCATTTGGGATCGGACATTGTACGAGGTTAAACGACAAGTCAAGGGAAACCAGGCGCGAAGATATGTTAAACAACCAGTCAAAAATGGAGGAAGTGAGGTGATTGTGAGACAGATTCAGGATTGAAAGAGAGGTGGTGGAAGAATTAGCAACGAAATCTGCAGAAACCTGCCGAGCATCACGAATGCTAGAGTTGAGCAAGTACAATACTCGTAGAGAACGAAGCTTCATCACTTGTTGCAACCAATCAGAGACATTACTCAAATCAGAATCACTCAAATCAAGAAGATGCAAGAAAGAGAGAGAAGAAAGCCAATCAATACTTTCAAACCTCAAAGAATTCGACGACAAATCGAGTGTTCGTAGGTTGGTGAGGTTGCCTAGCTGAGGAGGAACTACCCCAGAGAAGGAAGATTCATTCAGATTCAAATGCTGCAGATGTTTCATCGAACCGATGAACTCGGGAATTCGATTACCTCCAAAATCATTTCCACCCATGTCCAAATCCTTCAAATAATGCAACTCCAGCAACGCAGAGTTGATCTCACCTCCCAAATGAGAACCGTCACGTGACCGGTCGCTACGGAGATTGAGGGCCGTCACGTGACCGGTCTTGTTGCTGCAAACAACTCCTCTCCATTTGCAGCAGTCCCTTTTGATGCTCCATGATGAGAGAATGGAGTAGTCATCTACAAGGGCTTGCTTGAATCTCAGCAGAGCTTCTCTCTCCCTCTCTACGCACCTAATTACTTCACCTGTAACGAATATGGGATCATATTTTGTCGAGAGCAACACAAGAAGAAGAAATCTCAAAGCTAATACTTTTTGAAAGATCATATTGCTTTGCCCTTGTTATGATTCTGGATGCCAGCTTTATATAGACTGAGAAGATCTGATCGGTCAAGCCTCAAGTCCATCCATGGCCATGCAAAGAATTGGAGTCTCCTTTAATTTTTATTTATTTTTTAAATGAAAAAAAAACTTATGCTACCGTCTCACAAATCTTAATTTGTAAGACAACTTTTATATATTATCGATTTCAATATTAATAATAATTTAAATTTAAGTAATGTATATATTTATTCAATTTAAATTAATGAAATAGACCGTGTCGCAAACTTTTTTCAAGTGCAGAAAGTGGTACGTGACCAATGGATTGTTGTAATTTCATTATTCTTTAATTCCTAATATGAGATTTATACGATTATTGAAGTGTCTTCCTGATAATAATAAAAATAATATCCATTTTCTTATCTTTATTCATTTTCTTCTGTATGAAAAATTATACTTTTTGGAAATGAAATGTTTTCTTGTTCAATAAAGTTTTTTAGTATCCAAAACGAAATGTTATTACTGATTCTTCATTACATATGATATTCTGATAATTAAAGAAAATCCATTATTTTAATTTTTCTTAATAAATAAATGATATTTATTGTACTCAAATAATACTCATTCTTAATTCGACCATTCAAATGATTTATTCCTGACCAATCTGATCATATATGCTCCAAGAAGCTGAAGAATGACGGATTCCTGATAAATCACATATACGCCTCAATAAGCTGAAGAATTAAAGACGCATAACTGGTGTAGAGGCCACAATCGGATTTGTAAGTCCGGTTGATAAGTCAATTCAAATTTCAAGGTAATCCACATATATTCTTGAACTTTCAGATAATTGAAAAATTAAACTCACGAATATTATCAAATTGAAAACTGAGTATTTTCGAAAATATGTAGTCCTAATTATAGGGTGAAAAATGAAATCTCTAATCCTAATCTAACTATGAAAATAAATCAGAAATATATCAAATTTTTCAAGATATATAACATGTATATCTCGAAAATAATGTCTAGAAGGCAAATAAAATTTAATGAAGGTAAAATTCAAAGTTAAATAAAACTAAGCTCCAATCAAATCAATTAAGCTCATGTGTCATAATTAAATTAATCTTTCTTGGCCCAATTTGATTATAAACTCCGATACATATCTCTTTAATCAGTAACTGCAATCCATCTCTCCCTAGCTCTAGTCATAAGCCTATTAGGAATATGAACTGGATCTTCCACTCGAAAGTACCTCGAGCTTCATCGTTCCCTTTTTTTAAATGATTTGTCCTCAAATCAAAACTGTCACGTATAACAAAAAAATCTTAAACCAGAACATTAAATATAACACTCACATTTAACACATAATCACATTTCCACGATATATCACAAATTAACAAGAATATTTTTTATACCAAATTATTATAGCATCTACCTCAGTCCGAATTCATTTATTATTTGTTAATTAAACAAAAAGTCTCACCATATGATATTACTATCACTGTCAAGACTGGAGAAAGACTTACGAAATACGTCGACAGACTTTTTATCCTCCAGCATTTAAGTCAGAGCGACTTCTACATCTGAGTTGGACGCTCATTTGTCATTTAAGGTAATATCGTGTTGGCTTATTATTTATCATCGGATTTCAACCCAACTGCTACTCTCCCAACCAATTTCATCTGGCTAAGAAATTTATTATGATATTAACACGAAAACTAACGTGAACATATACACGCTCCAACATATATGATAATTATATTGAAGATTTACACCTTAATTTTCGAAGATTTGATTTCCTTATTTAATGTGGAATTCAATTAAGAAGATATAAATACATTCTAAAATATCTTATTTTTTCTTGTTTATCGATCCTTTTTTCTTATAAATGGGGTAGTAGATTTCATTGTCTAGAGTAATTTAATTTAATTTTTCAAAGAGTTTTGTAACAATTGTTTACAAGAAATAAAACTCTAAAATTAATTCATATTTTCTTCTCTTCTTTATTCGTGTTTTACATTGATTGTATATGGTTTTTGGATCAAGAGGGCCAACAAGTGGTATCTAGAGCAAACAAAGCTTTGGCATCAACAGATGCAGCGCGGGCACAATAGTCGAACAACTCGTTCATGTACCCGTAGTTGACACACACAAACTACACCAGTTGGGTGATTTGTGGGCGCCATCATGGAAGATCAAGGAGTTTGGGAAGCAGTCGAACCAGTGGAGGGCGCACATGGTGTACGCCCGGCTCGATAAGAAGGCGAGATTGCACCTTTTGCAGGCACTTCTAGAAGATCTTCTCATACAAATTGCTAAGGAAGTTTGAGATTGCCTTAAGACGTGATTTGTAGGGGCAGGTCGAGTATAGAACATAATGTTACAAACATTGAAGAGTGAGTTCAATTCACTGTATATGAAGGACAGTGAGTTGCTCGGTCAATATGAAGGTCGACTCACTATAATATTTGTGGTGTACTCGAGCCTTGGAGGAACCCTCACTAACTAGAGGCTATTGAAGAAGCTGTTCAACACAGTGCCAGAAAGGTTCCTTAGTGTGGTGGCTGACATCAAACAGTTCTTCAATCTCAAAGAGCTCGCCTTCGAAGATGCGGTTGGAAGACTTAAAGCTTTTGAGGAGCGCATGCGCAAGAAGAGTGTTGACATAGGGGAGAAAAAAGGCCAGGTTCTTCTCACACATGCAGACTGGGAAGCAGGATCCAAAAAATATGGCACAAAGTCGTCATCTTCTGAGTAAAAAAGGGTTCCTACAGAGGTGGCAATGCAGTCATGGAGATAAAACCTGAGGCAGAGATCGAGGGAAAGGTGGTCGAGGAGCTCCTTGAGATTAAAGTCACATCATAACAAGATGGGACACTACTCGACAAAGTGTCAAGCAGCAAGGACGAACGAGGAAGCTCACCTTGCCCATTATGATAATATCAAGCCAACTCTACTTATGGCAGTTTTAGAAGAGAAACCAAAACAACTTGAGAACCCTGATGATGTATGGTTCCTAGATAATAGTGGTATGAGTACCAGTGATCACTCACCTAGATCAGCTATTTCCGACTTGTCTCGTAACAAAATAATCGAGACACTCTTTCTTGAAAGAAGCAAGTTTTCGAGTGAATAGGTCACTCGAGCTTCTACACATAGATCTATGTAGTCCGATCAGTCTGACCACTTCCAGAGGAAATTGGTACTTCATGCTAATTGTGGATGACTATTCAAGATAGATGTGGGTACACATGTTAAAATCAAAGGACGAGACATGTACTTTGTTCAAGAAGATGAAGGAGTTGGCTGAGAATGCAGATGGTCATCGAATCAAGGTGATTCAATCAAATTAAGGAGGAAAGTTCTTCTCGAAGGAGTTCGCGGAGCTGTGCAAACAGGTAGGGATCGAACGACATTTCACTGCACCATGTTCTCCTCAATAAAGTGGTGTGGTTGAAAGTAGAAATCGTTAGTACAATCACTACTCAAGACAATGAGTGTACCAAGAATGTATTGGGGGGAGGTAGCTCGATATGAAACATATCTCCTGAATCCATTGTCGATGAAAGTTGTTCGAGAAAAGACACTGTTAGAGATATGGACTGGAAAGAAGTCACACCTAGCGCACCTTCATGTGTTTTGGAGTACAACGCATGCCAAGGTGACCAATCCTCAACTTAAGAAGCTCGACGATCAAAGTCAGTCGTTCTTAGGAACTAAGGCTTAGTTTCCCTCTTAATTTAATGTTTTGATATGTCAAAACCCACTTTAGTCAGTTTTTCAGTTTCTAGAGTTCTAAAATTATAATCCTTGTATCAGATCAATCGAGTTGTAATAGAACTTAGTAGCTAAAGACCAAGCACAGGAAATTCTTGAGAACTGAAGAAGCGTACATGCTTGATGTACGCACTTGAAACTTGGTTTTCACCAAGTATGGGGTTAGCCATAGGGTTTTCCATATTGACCAGTATGAGGGTTTTCCATATTGACTATGGGAAGTCAGTATGATGATTAGCCATAATGACTATGGAAAGTTAGTATGAGGGCTGACTATACTAACTATGGGAAGTCAGTATGAGGGCTGGCTATACTGACTATGGGAAGTCAGTATAAGAGCCTCTACCTTGAAAGCACGAGCTATTTTAATTCATCGAAGCCCGGTCAGACTTCAGCATATTCATGCCTAAGTAAAAGTCAGTACGAGGATATCCAAACTTGGGTTCCTCAGACTGAAACTTTGTCTGACGCAAAGTAAGTGAAAAATACACTGACACAGTGGAGCATAGCAGACCTATAGTATGGGCTATGATTGGACGACATCTTCCATGAGTTTATGATACGTGCAAAATGTGCAAGTGTACACTGTCCAGTAGTACTAGGAGTAAGCTAGAGTCGAATCCCACAGGGAATTTCTTTTGTGTAGAATCATTAACTTGCAACAGGGGTTTAATCAAATTGATTTGGGAATGATTCTATTGCGGAAATATTAAATTAACATAAACAAAGCAATGACAAGTAACTAACAAAAAGAGGTAACAAGTTGATAAGATTGCAATTATGAGGAACAACTTAGGTTGCTGACTACTCTTGTTGTGTGGAATGTTGTAGCATTAATTTAGCATTCTCTAGTGCTGAACCGCAGATGTAATCTAACAACTTTTCCTAGCCATAAATGTTTCTAAGATAAGCCTTTATTCACATATTCCTATGCTAAATAAAGTATTATGCAGCTCAATACAAGACTAGTTCAAAAGCACACTAACTCCACACATTTTTCAATGGCTAGAATTAGTTCAAAGTAGAGTTCTCTCCTAAACATACTTTTCCAGGCATGAGCAGAAATGATTCTCAACTAAGTTGGCCAGACAGAGCAAGAATAGAGTGATAAACACTCAGCTTTGATAGATTAGCAAGGATTCAATGTAAACACTGTAATATGCTTGAACAAGATGATCAACAACCCAAGTTTGAAGAGATTAGCTCATGGTTAACACTAGACAACTCATATCCAAGTATTCTTCACAAATAAACATAAAAACAAAGTTTAAACAACTGAAATGTAAACTTAAGGTAGCCGAAAGGGTTGAATTCCTTCAATCCTAAGATAATGCCCTCAGGATCCGTCCTTCGGTCAATGCCCAACTTCCTTCTTGGTGCTCAACCTTCCTTCCTCTGGAACTTTTAGAATGTAATTTTCTGTATTTTTCGCACACCCTGAAAATGAGTTTTCCCCCTTTTATATGCAGCTTAAATTTCTAGAAAATATATGTGTAGGTTTCCACAATTATCTCTGCATTACCCTTATTATCCCTGCTCAGGTGGAAACAAAGCCAGGTGCTTTAATATCCCAGCTCAGCTCAGCATCAGCTTGCCCATGTCAGCAGCGAACAGGTGGCCCAGTTGGATTGGAGTTTTCTCTCTCCCCGAATTTCTCTCTCTAAAATAGTCACCATGATACAACATGCAACCAACATCTTTGCTCAGCATATTCACTCTCTTTTGGAATTTGCACTTGATGTTTACCTGTATTATTTTATACTAATCTAGACACAAAAAGAGTTAAATTGCAGACACTATTCACCTAAAAACCACTCATGCATAAACATGCTTATTTAAACCTAATTGGACTCAAACAAGACTCAAAGGACTCGAATTTATTAATTTAAGGGCATACATATAACTCTCATAAGAGAGTTATTACACCCCCAAACTGGAACCTTTACTCGTCCTCGAGTAAACAAAATAACATAAAATCAACAAAATGAAGCTTAAGAATAGCTCAATGCTTTTGGCATGGACTCATTTCGCTCTCAACTAAATGGAAGAAAATTAGTTATAACCTCACACCATAAGCACAACAACACATCATCTCATCATACTTCTTAATGATTTAGCAATTAAATTCCTCCAGCTCATATAATCCAACCGTTATGAAGCTTATTCAAAAAGTACACATGAAATAAGCTAGACAAGCATCGCACACATTTCAATGCATAAGCCATCATGATCATGAAGCCTACTTTTCTTTTCTTCACAATGGATTGCATGTAGACCTCTCCACTAATGGTGTTCTCACATCCAAAGGATCAGAAAGACTTTTCAGCTTGTAATGATAGGCTAGGGTCAAGGTTGGATAGTATGGATAAATAAGTGACTAAATTATGAGCATTCCAAGGCCTTCTACACCTATCTTGTCTCTACAATTCCACCTAGGTTGGTGCTTCACAAACCCCTCTCAATTCCTCGATTGCCTTCCTTTTCTTTGCAATTTTTTACTGCAAAAAGATATAGAAGGGTCAGAACACATGTTAACTATGTGTTATAGCTATTTTCAGCAAGTAGTGAAATTCTTATTAGAGAAAAAATACTTAACATATTTTTCATTCTCTCTTTCTTGTATTTATTTATTTATTTTTACGGTGCATAATATGCCAAAAACACAAAATTTTTCTTTTTTTTTATGGGCACCCCCACCCCAAAACTTAGAAACCAACATTGTCATCAATGTTACAAAAGAACCTAAGAATGTTCATAAGGGTGCAAAAATTATTAATAAGAAAGAATGGATGAAAAAGGGTAATAATATAGTGAGGTTAAACAAAGAAATCGACAATAAGGCACAAAATGGGAACAAAGGATTATGTTATTTAAGTTAGGTCACAAAAGACCTAGGCTAGATGTAAACAAAAATTGCTTTCATCATATCCTAAGAAAATAATCAGGCAAAATTTCGCCTCAAGGGAAACAAGAATCCAATGCAAAGGTAGGTTCTCAAAATCCTTAGCAAAGTGAATGAAAGTATGATTAACTTGAAAAGCATATAATCATGATTTAAGAGCGATTTTTTTCAAATCATGTTGAGCACATGCTACAACAAGGGGGATTACGGAACATTTTGGAATTGAACAAGCTAAAACTTCAAAATTATTTTGAGATAAATGTCGTGTTGTAAATGAGTATGGTCACAAGCTAAGAATGCGAGGGACATTCTCATCATCGAGCATGAGATCTTGCACGATAACACGAACGATTCTCCAGCCAAACACAAACATGAATTCAATTAAAATGACCCCCAATTTAACAAAACATCCATCACAAAAGAAATAACATTCAGGCAAAACATTCAAGTACAACCCAATCGAAAGCATAAAATCAAAATATCCAGCAAAATAAAAGTCAAAGTTTAGGAGAGATAAATGAGTGTTGGCCAGGCATCCAGATCTTCATCAGCATTCTAAGAGGTCCGCTGTTGGTCCCGGATATCAGGGTATAACTTGGCAGCGGAAAATGTGTA
>JAPKLW010000732.1:118503-189623 GCA_026898455.1 Plectranthus barbatus
AAAATATCTTTTCTGGGTTTGAATATTTGTTTCTTGCATGTTGATCACATTGGTAGATTTCCCTGGAATCTGTGCTTTTTAATGTTTGTTTTTATCCCTTTAATTTCCTTGCTTTGAAAAAACTCAAAACCCTTTTGAATTGATTTACCCAAACAAAAGATCTGAAAACCATATTCAATATATGATTTCCCTTCGTAGCACTATCCCTGTGGGTTTGACAACCTCTGGGTTTTATAAATGTATTTGCTCTATGCTATGATTTGTATGCAGATTTAGCATCGATCAATGATCAGTTTATTCAAGAAAACAAACTAAAATACATAAAAAAAGAGAAACAATGTGATAAGTGAGTAGAAATATGAGCTTATCAAACCCCCCAAACTTGAATATTAGATTGTCCTCAATCGAAGAATAGAAGAAAAGAATTCTCAAGCAGTTGAAAGTGCAATGCCTCACAAGATTCATCACAATCAAGGTTCATCAATCCACATCACACAAGCAATTGAAAGAGATCAGATATTCATCAACTTCGGAAGACTCATGTATCGCTCATCCCTCAAGTGTTTGGATTT
Source organism: Plectranthus barbatus (assembly GCA_026898455.1). Lineage (NCBI taxonomy): Eukaryota > Viridiplantae > Streptophyta > Magnoliopsida > Lamiales > Lamiaceae > Plectranthus > Plectranthus barbatus. Next base: position 119,076 of record JAPKLW010000732.1, read on the forward strand.
CAAATGAAAGCACTCACAACATGTATGAAGAAACTTCTACCATAGGCTTGCAAGAGTTCTAAAATCTCCACTGCTTATTGATAAGCTCGTTTTTCTACTCTCTTATCGCATTGTTTTTCTTTTCTTTTATGCATTTTAGTTTATTTTCTTGAATAAATTGAGCATGAGTATAGTTTTGTAGGGTGTTATGCTTGTCATGGTAAGATTTAACAGGTTTTAAGCCAAATCCAATGGAAACCCGTACCAAAAGCAGCAGATGTTCAATGGAACAGTCACTACTTCTTCCACATATGGAATCCGAGTTAATGGAGCACATGGATGGAAATATCTTTGAGTTATCTTTCCAACGCAACTGGAATTGGATCAATCGGAGTGCGGACGCGAAAGTTATGGCCAAAACCGTGAGACTGCACAGAAGGGTCGAAAGTGGCAAAAATGGTCTCTGTTTCAACCGATTTGAAGTCCATATCGACCGGGGCAGGTCCATCTCGGCCGTGGCAAGGCTTATCTCGGCCGAGATGCGTGTTTTTGCAGCCCAAATTTGCACGTGATAGAAGATTTGAAAGGAGAAAGATACCATATCAATTGGTGGACGAATTTTGGAGCAATTATACCATCCAAGGCCTCAACCCTACTACTATATAAACTCTTGAATAGTTCAGAATTAGGGGTCCCTTTTTCTTTTTAGTCTCTTTCAGTTATCTTTTAATTTTCTGTTTTCACTTTATGTTTTTGAGAATTCCTCTTTACTTTTTGTTAAACCTTTATTATTTTTAATGCAATCTTTAATTTTCCCTGCAATGTTTTTCTTTAATATGTTAGGCTAGAACCCTAAACAGGTTCTAGGGTTTCTCCATCTGTGATGCTTGTTTTGATTCAATAATTCAAACCCTTTAATTGGTTTAAATCCTATGTTTTATTTTAAATCTATTCTCATCGAGGATCGAGAGATGAAGATTGAGGTAGGTTTCAGTTATTAATCGAAGGACCGAGAGGTGAAGGTTAGTAATAGGAAGTTAGGATTTAACACTTTTGATTTTCTATCCGACCAAGAAGAATTCAATTGTAGGAAAATCTAGATCTTTATGAAATTTGATTAATTGGTGTATTTTGAGATCGAGAGGAGATAAATCACTAATTAGTAATTTAGGTTTTAATTGCCCGACCAAAGAATTAATTCTACAATAAAAGGTTTTCCACCAAAATTGTGTTTTATGGGTTTGAATATTTGTTTCTTGCATGGTGATCAGATTGGTAGATTTCCCTAGAATCTGTGCTTTTTAATATTTGAATTTTCACTCTTTAATTAATTGTTTTGAAAACCCCAAAACCCTGAAATTTGGTTTTTCCCAAACAAAAGATTGAAAAACTACATTCAGTATATGAATTACTTTCGTTGCACTATCTCTGTGGGATCGACCAACCCTCGGGTTGTCTATAAATTTATTTGTCCTATGCTATAATCTGTATGCAGGTTTTTGCATCGATCACTTATTTGTGCACACAAATCAAGAATCAAAAAGGACTTTTGACAGGGTTGTAATGAAGGCTTTTTGTGAAAGGTAGGGGAATATGGCCAAGTGACTCAAAATCAACTAAGTGCGTCCACCTCATCAATCTTAATTCACCTTCTTAAGACATCTACCATTCTCCTTTTATTTTACAATACCAATCAAGATTCTTCTTCTTTTTTTTTTCTTTTTCAAGCTCTTTTTTTTTTTTTGTAACCAATTAAAGATTTCTTATCCTCTTATAATTCTTTGCTTCACCACAACTTATAGACAAGAAGGAATCCAAAACTTCACTCATAGACAAGTACAGAAACCAAGGACTCAAAGGCTACCTCTTGAACAATAATCATCAATCTACCCTTTATTTCGCTCAACTCTTATAGACAAGAAACAAATCACCTGTTTATAGCATTTCTCATAGACAAGATGGACTACAGCGCTTCTCTTTAACTCATAGACAAGAAAGAAAAGTAATAGGCTCAAAGGGGCTTAACTAAGGATAAATCATTATAAGGGACAGTGTTTAGGAAGATATGGCTAACAAAAATGGCCTAAGATCATTTTCTTTCATCGTGCACACTATGCAGTCTCAAAACAGAACAAAAGCAAGTTCTAGAGAAACGAAAACATACATGCGAATCTCTCATGAACAAATAAAGGCTCAAATCTCACTAGGGTTAAAAAATTCTTCCTCAGTCAATTTCAATCCACACAAACATCATGCAAGTGTAAGTTTCAATTAAACCCTATCATGCGGTATTCTACATTCATGGGCAAATCAACCACGATGGAAATTAAATCAACTTATCAAAGATTAATTCCAAACATTACATATATTGCAGGAGAGTTCAATTACTTAAAGATTTTCCTCACAAATCACAAAAAAAAATTCAAATTCAAAAAAATTACCTAGGCAAAAATTTAAATGACAAAAGGCAAATAAATAAAAGGATAGAAAATAGTTTCAAACCCCTCAATCTTCCTCCCCCCAAACTTATTCGAAAATCAGAGAGAATAAGTTTGAAAATCAGATTCAGAGCTCGAAATTGTACCTCGAATGTTGGCCTCAGATACCAACTTTTTATCCGCCTTCTTTAGACCTCGAACAATGTGGAATTTTGGCTGCTAGCATTCCGCGTCGACCATGGCAGACTCTGCCTCGGTCGAAACAGACCTCAGATTTTTTTAATCAAAAATAAAAAGAGAAAGCAATAACAAACAAAAATAGGAACAAAAATTGAAAAGGAAAGTGATAAAATAATGGGTTATCTCCCATCCAGTGCCTTAGTTATTGTCGTGGCTAGAAATTACCTGTGAATCTCATCAAGGAGGTTGGAATATGTATTGCAACAACCGCATCAATTGAGTGTTTGGTGGTGCAGAGTAGGCGGTCTTGCAATCAAGATAGTATGAACCAGGAGGCTTTGGTTTGGTCCTTTTTGCAATGGCCTCCAAATCCTTCAGAAATTGGTCTTCTCCTTCGTCCTTAGCTTGATTCTGCTCTTCTTTGTGTACTGGAGTGACCACATCAATTGACTTGGATGGCTCAATCTCAACTTGTTCTTCTTTGTTTTCAATGTCCACCTTAAGTATGTATGCTTCAGTGTCTGGCTTTACTCTGGAAAGGATGTCATCAATAATTGACTCATTAGCCTTCATGACTTTGTTTCTCTCATTGATCCATGCCGATGATGGCTTGACTCTGGATAAGACTTCATCAATGATTGACTTTTTGGGCTGAGCCGGATGAACCTCTAGAAGTGCAGCTTGCCTTTCTTGTATTTCTCTCAATTTTTTCCTCAGTAGATATGCTTCAGTTACCAAAATTCGTTGCTCTTCTAGATTCAGATCAACATCGTTCACCATCCTTTTCTCATTGCTCCTCGTGATTATGCACCTGCAAGAAGAAGGATGGAAGCATCAGTTTGCGTCGACCGATGCATTGACTGCTTCGGTCGAAACAGAAACACAACTCACACACACACGCTCGCAAAAAAAAAGATAATTAAATAAATATAAACCCAATCCAGAAGATATCAAACAAAACAGTAACAAAATACAATTTGACTATCCCCGGCAACGGCGCCAATTTGATCGGTTGCTAAATCTGCATACAAATTATAGCATAAAATAAATAAATTTATAAGTACCCGAAGGTATGTCGAACCCACAGAGATAGTACAACGAAAGTAATTCATATACTGAATGTAGTTTTTCAATCATTTGTTTGGGCAAAAGCAAATTTGAGAGTTTTTTGGGTTTTATGAAAACAATTTTTATAGAAATCCAAATAAAGAAAGCATAGATCCTAGGGAAATCTACCAATCTGATCAACATGCAAGAAACAAATAATTCAAACCCATAAAAGATACTTTTGGTGGAAAATCTGGTAAAGTGGAATCAACTCCTTTGTCGGGCAGTCAAAACCTAGATTATTAACTAGTGATTATCTCCTCTCGGTCTCAAAAACACAAGTTAATCAATCTCAATAAAAATCAGATTAATCCTACAATTGAATTCTTCTTGGTCGGACAGAAAATCAAATGTATGAAACTCTCACTTCCTATTATCAATTTTCACCTCTCGGTCCTTCAATTAATAACAAAAACCTATTCCAATCTTCATCTCTCGATCCTTCAAATGAAAATAGATTTGAAATAAAACTAAAGAGTTTAAACCAATAAAAGGGTTTGAAGAATTCGAATCAAAACATGAATCACAAATGGAGAAACCCTAGAATCTGATAAAGAATCTAGCCTAGCATATTAAAGATAAAGATTGAAACAAAAATTAAAGATTGCATTAAAATAAAGGTGAAGAAAAATAAAGATACAAGAAAATAAAGGTTTTGATTTCAGCCCTAAAAACTAAAGAAAACTAAACTATGAACTTGAAATTTAAAGTTGGACTGGAATGATTAATAATGAACTAGACATGAGTTTATATAGGAGTAGGGCAAAACTTTTGAATGGTAGGAATTGATGAAATTGGGCATTTCCTTCTTGAGTTGATGGTATTTAATATTTTCCTTCTTTGCTCAAAACTTCAAAAGAAATGATTTTCTTGGTTGAAACTTCCCTTTTGAGGTCTTCATTGCTTCCAAATTGATGTGTAACTTGAATCCCAAGCAATTCTCGCCCAAAATATGTGAAAATCTCGCAGAATCTCGCCAAAACAGTCCATCTCGGTCGAGATGAACCTTGCCTCGGTCGAAACAGAGACCATTTTCGCCACTTTCGACCCTTCTGCTCAGTCTCACGGTTTTGGCCATAACTTTTGTTCCCGAACTCTGATTGACCCGATTCCAGTTGCGTTGGAAAGCTAATTCAAATATCTTTCAAATGACATGATCCTTAGCTCAGAATCCATCAGTGGAAGAAGTCGTGTCTGTTTCTTTGAACATCTGCTGCTTTCGGTACGAGTTTCCATTAGATTTGGCCTAAAACCTGCGAAATCTCACCATGACAAGCATAACACCCTCTAATATATACTCATGCTCAGTTTATTCAAGAAAACAAACTAAAATGCATAAAAGAAAAGAGAAACAATGTGATAAGTGAGTAGAAATATGAGCTTATCAACCATCCAGAAGACACTGTATTGTATAATATCACCAATCCAGTTCGAACTAGATAAGGTAGTGCACTACTCACGTGCCACATTTCTCAGATCAAACCAACAAGGGTAGAAGACGCTATTCAATCAACAGACTAGATAAATTCCATGCAAGAGGAGCTTGCAGAATTCACTCACAACCACGTATAGGACTTGGTAGATCCTCCATCACATTGGAACCAAGTGGGTATTCAAGAACAAGCGAGATGAAGCTGGTAACATAGTTAAAAATAAAGTCAGACTTGTTGCCAAAGTATATGCATAGTGCGAAGGAATTGACTTCGATGAAACATTTGCCCTCGTAGCCAAAATGAGGCTATTAGGCTATTTCTAACCTATGTTGCATATCATGGATTCACGGTCTATCAGATGGACGTGAAAAGTGTCTTTCTCAACAACGAACTAAAGGAGGAAGCATATGTGGAGCAACCTCCTGATTTCGAAGAAGGCAATCAAGTTTACAAGCTGCACAAAGGATTATAGGATTGAAGCAAGCGCCGTGAGCTTGGTACGAGACCCTCTCCCAGTTCCAATTGAAAAATAGATTAGAAAATGGAAGATGGACATGACCTTGTTTTTAATCAAAGATGGTAAAGATATACTACTGGTGCAGATCTACGTCGATGACATTATTTTTGGGTCGAAGAATTAGAGTATTTGCAAGAAATTTGCCCAGCTTATGCAAAGTCACTTTCAAATAAGTATGATGGACAAAATGACATACTTCCTAGGACTGCAAATTCACCAGTCCAGCGATGGGATATTTTATCAATCAGAAGAAGTACCCCAGAGACCTAATCAACAAGTTTTTCTCGGAAAAGACTAAGTGTCTGAGGATTCCGATGAGCACGGGTGCGCAGATCACACTGGATAAAGATGGAGAACCAGTCGATCCATCAACTTAGAGAGGAATCATAGGCTCACTCCTATACTTGAAAGCAAGCCAACCTGATATTTCTATGTCGTCGGAGTCTGTACGAGATTTAAAGCCAATCTGAATAAATCAAACATGGATGCTGCCAAGAGAATAATAAGACATCTGAAGTGTATTGAGTCACTTGGAATTTGGTATCTCAGATGTGACGAGCTTGCTCTCAATGGATACTCATACTCAGTCATCGGAGGTTGTCGTATTGATCGCAACAGCACAAGTGGAACTTGTCAGTTTCTTGGACATAAGCTGATAAGTCGGTTCAGCAAGAAACAACAGCCTGTTGCAACGTCTACAATGTAGGTTGAATATGTTGCTTCTGCTAGTTGCTGTGCTCAAATTTTATGAATAAAAAAATAGTTGCTCGGCTATGATGTGGACTCAGGATGTGTTCCCATCTATTTTGATAATAAAAGTGCAATGTGCATTACGAAGAATCCAGTTCACTATTCTACAACTAAGCACATTGACATACGATATCCTTTTATTCATGATAATGTCGAGAAAAAAGACATAAGCGTGGAGTACATCCGTACTGATGATCAGCTCACTGACATTTTCACGAAGCCACTTCCAGAAGCTCGTTTCAATGAGCTATGTATCTTACTTGGACTTATGGAGTTTAATGAGATTAAAGAAGGAGAAGAATGAGTCCAAGCTCTCATTTATTTTCTTGGAGTTCTAAAGTATGCAGAATAAGACTAAGTTCGAGCTCTAAGTTTTTTTATCAACTCATATGGTGAATTAAGTGCAAGCTCTCAGCTCATCCTTCAGTAAATACTCTTCAAATGATACATCAACATATATTTGATGTCGACAAGTGATTAAAGATGAAGTGTAGTGGACTAAGATTAAAACCAAACTCTCAATTTTGCTGAAGATGGAGAGATGCGGATTAAAGTTGAGTCCAAGCTCTCACTTTACTTGAAGAATCGAAGATTGAAGACAAAGCTGACGAAGAGTAGCAGAATTTATTTGAGTCCAAGCTCTCAAATGTGATCCTTGGTTTTATGAAGATAACACTAGGTCTTAGCTCCTAGTTTTTATTGCTAATATTTTTGAGCTGGTGAATTCGAAAGTAACTAGCCGGAAAATTTATTTATTATTTTACCAGGGTTCAGACTGGTAAAATACTCTACCAGCAATGCTCCTCAAAATTTGATATTTATCGGGGGTCAAACTAGTAAATCCCTCAACCATCATTGCTGGCAGTCTACCGGCAAGCATTGAAGTCGAAGGGCGAGACTTACGAAGTTGCTATAGTCCAAACAGAGGAATAGGAATGCCCCACAACTTCACCTACATCACATCATTCATAAAAGTAACAGACACTGAGGATATCGGGTCTTCTGTTACATATCCCTATCTACATATTGTAATCTCCATGAAATTTGGACCGTGCATTGATGCACAGGAATTTTCCATATAAGATGCCTCCATTCCTCTTGAAAGACTCACTTTTACACCTTGAAATTTCTCTAAGACATTCATCATTCGAATATCTACCTTCTCTCTACTATGGTTTATCCCTTGTCAACCATGGCAAATCCATGCTTTGAGCATGATGAGAAGTGTCCGAAGGAGATCAATGATCCACCCACCGCCTATACACTGAAGATACGCGAATGCAACATGTGCGGTGAGACATCAGTCATCTTCGAAGATGGAGTGAACAAGAAATTGTTCTTCGTTACCCGACTTTAGAAGAAGACAAGTCCAAAGTCTACTCAAAAAGTCTCCTAACTTATCTATGTTGAGGACGTAAGTCAACCAGATGTGTGGTTGGCATGATCTAAGAAGGTGATGCATCGTATATCCTTGAATTTCAAGGTGCCTTGCACAGACCTATCTATTTGCCTCCCAGGTAACCCCATCTCCTTCAGCATAGCTCTTCCACCTCCTTTCCATGATCCATCGTTTCGGGTCAAAAAGGGAGAGGTGATGGAAGGGAGAAGCACGTGCTGAAGGAAGAGGTCACAAATACTGTGCTAATTAGATGGAGCAGATAAGTGGAGCCAAGAAGGACTGCGTACCAGTAAGAGTTTAGTGTGGACTACCTTCTTTTTCATTTCTTTTTTCCAGTTGTATTCTTCTATTATATTTGTACTCTCATCAATATTAAATGAAAACTGACTTAAAGATGGAAGATAATGGCTCTTTGTCTCATTCTCTGCTCACCGCACATCTTCTCTTGCTGAACTTACACAGTCTGTTTAATCACCGATGTTTTATCGCCCCTATGATTATAATCGAGCAATATCTCTCCCAGTCAGGGGGATGATCATTAGGGTAAGTTGTGCAAGATATTTGTTTTTGAGTGTAGATCATAGTTCAAATTTATTGTAAACTCAAAAACTTGATATCTTCTTGCCAGCTTAGTGTGGGTTTGACTACATTAAAATGGGGAAATTGTTAGGAATTTACATTAGAAATTCCTTTCTTATATAATATTTTGATGAGTAAAACATACAATTAGCTAGGTTAGTTTGCACTTGTAAAGTCCTGTATAGGAATTATTAGGGTGCAAGTCGAAGCCAATCACAAGCTTTTAGAGATTTGTTGGCGGAATTCTATTCACCAACAAAGAAGCTTGTTTTGAGATTGCTGGCTAAAATCCTTTTACCACCAAAGCGCCATTTCTTTAGAGAAAGTTGGCTGATAAGTCATCATTAGATGGTAATTAAATAGCAAGGAGCATACTATCAAATGTCATCAGCAAGGAGCGCACCAACAAATGTCACCAGGAAGGCGATATCCAACCAGCAAGAAGACACATGCAAGCCAAGACAAGCAAGTGCTTTTCAAGATAAGTCCAGACGTTTAGAAAGGACATCTTAAAGTCTGTAACACCGAAAGCTTTTTTTCCAAGGAATTCACTAGCAAACATTCCTCGGTTTGTCTAAGAGTAGTTCAGACTGAAGCAGCAAAATCACCCCCTCTAATAGAAATGACACTGCAAGCCAGAAAAGTGAGACTTCGATGAAACGTGTTCCTTTTGTCTCACAATAGCTCTAATCGGCTTCAAATTCATACCTTCCAATGAGCATATATAAATAGAGGTTGCAAACACCTTGAGAAGGTTAACCAATTTTACGAACTTGAGGCACCATTGTGATCAATCTTTAATTTGACCGATCTTTTATGAAAGCTATCAACACTCCGTATTCAAAAAACTTTTAGGCTATCTAATTATATTTTTGTGTTCCTTCCTGGACACAAGGCTTTGTGCATCTAACAAGAGCTATTACTTTAGTTTTCTTACTTCCTAAGTAGGAAAAATATCTTGGAGTTACCACTACTTTGGTGTTACATTAAGGGTGTATACGACAATGCTGACATTCTTGGGTAGAACTCGAACTCCCATGATCAGCTGGAGGTTGAGTGGTGTGATCACACTTCAGACCTAAAGAAGCGAAGGAGAGTAAAAGACTTGGCAACTGCGCAAGTAGACTGGTGGGCGCGAGCATTCATCAACTAGCAATAGATCGCGCGACATCTTTGTAATCCACAACTTATTGATTTTCAGACTGCGCGTCTGAAGAGAGGACGTAGGACGATTTGAGCCAAACCTCCATACATTATTTGAGTTATTTACTGCTTTATCTAAATTTTTGCATTGATTTAAAACCAATACCTCAAGTATTGGAGTAAGTATTATATCACTTGCTAAGCAACCAGTTTTCTATACCGGAGCTAGTGACAGAATCACCCACTTGGAGAGTCTTAACCTGCAAACTTCAGCTGTACATATTGTTTTACCCTGATTTGGGACCAACAAAATATTAATAAATAAAAAATTTACAATGCGATACTCTTGTATTAAATATGTATAGATATATTACATTATATGATTAAAATAACAATATATTAGGATTTATAAACCAATAAACCAAATTATAATTGAATAGGTCTCAATTATGTTTTCAACTTTCAAAGTTACATTCAAATTAGTTACGCCTCAAAATATATTGTATTTTATTAATGAATATTAAATATATAATATTATTTATTACAATATTAACTATTTTTTAACTAATATTATATATATATATATATATATATATATTATAATTTGAGGTAAACATTATATATTTTAATATAATTATATTGAATTACGGTTTTATTACAATGAAGTTGTTTAGTTAAGTTGATAGGTGTATTTCTTGTCTGTGGAAGGTCCTTGGTTCATAATCTCTTCGCAACAAATATAATATTTTTATTTAAAAAATAAATAAAATGACTCAACCCCCACGGTTCCAAGAATTTTGAACCGAAACCGGCCAACCTATATATATTTATACCCGAGCTTTGTTTTGAATCAACATGCCAATTTTGGGCTTGAACTAGTGGTTCCGGGTTGGAATGATTATGTCTAGTTGGGTAGTTCGGTGGTTGCTTATAAACATAATTGATAGCACAAAGGCTGCCTACTATAACCTTAACAACTAACATAACATAATTTTTCAATAAAATATTAAATTTCTTTAATTCTTCTCCAAATATGTGATCCACAACTCAATTTTATTTTTACTCACTTCAATGACTTTTATGCAACATACATTATATTTTATTTGTCACTTTATTTTGTTAATATATATTATTTATATCTAGTTTTATTAAATTTAAAAAATTTAAAAAATATATAAAAGAATTTAAATTCATAAGACAAGTAAAATTATTAATAAAATTACTACTACACAAGAAGTGCATATTACAAAAATAAACGGATTTACAAATATATGGACAAAATATTACTACTGCACATCCGATAAAAATATAAATTACAAATTTAATTATGAATTCCAACTGATGACAATTAATTAGATAAGTGAAATTTTGTTTGTTTATAAAAATATATTAATATTAAACTTTATTTATAAAGGGAAAAATGATGAATTTTGACATGATTTGGATATAATAAATTTGATTATTTATCTAACTTATTTATTATTTAAAATTTAATATTATAAGATTTGGTAATCCAACCAAAAGCTGTCAAGTGGCAGCTATGGATTGGATGACCCATGAATTGCAGAATGTTGGGTCCTTATCTTCTTGAATTTTTTTTCAATTCCTTTTATGCTTCCTTTTAGTTGTGATAGTGGATTCGGTCTAAATTACACTAAATATAATAAATAAATCTAAATATAATTATTCTTTAAGAAAATAACCACGTGCGCCGCCAGTAGTGCCTTAGTCAAATCTGCTAGGAAATTTCTATCTAATTTATCAAATTCGTTCTCATACATGCACATTCATGTAGTATTTGAGAAGTTTGAGGTGACAACATTTTCAGTTCAATCAACTCATAGCATTGCTTAGCTCTCAAGCTACTAAAAATGTTTCTTGCTAAACAAACACCTAGTTTCAAGTTTCTTCCCGTAATCTTGTTCGTTCTTGTTCTAGCATTCACAGTAACTGTTTCGGCAGAGGGTACAAAATGCATGATGAGGGAGAGAGAAGCCCTTGTGAGGTTCAAGAATGGCCTCATGGATGACTATGGAGTTCTCTCGTCGTGGGGGAGTGACGAAGAATGCTGCAATTGGAAGGGCGTTCGCTGCAGCAACACCACCGGTCACGTGACCGGCCTCCTACTCCGCGGCGATTATTACTCTTTTTCCCCCATTGGAGGTAACATCTCTTCTGCATTGCTTGAGCTTCATCACTTGATTCATCTTGATTTGAGTAACAATGATTTCGGAGGGAGCCAGATTCCAGAATTCTTCAGTTCCATTCCAAGCTTGGAAACCTTGAATCTTGCGTCGTCCAACTTTTCTGGTGCGATTCCTCCCCAGTTAGGGAATCTCACCAGCCTTCTCACACTAGATCTCTCTTCTAACAACGTCTGGTCCGAGAGTCTCGACTGGCTTTCTCACCTAACGTTGTTAACTGTTCTTGATTTGGGTGGGGCCAACATCAGTGACCCGAGTTGGCTACAACCAGTGTTGCAGCTTCCCTCGCTGCAGCAGTTGTCCCTCCTCTTATGTATGCTCTCTGACCCTACACCATCTGAAAATCTCTTCGTCAATTCTTCCTCATCGTCTCTTAAAACTCTTTATCTCCCCAACAATAGGCTCACTTCTTCCTCGTTTGATTGGTTGTTCAATCTAAGCACAAACCTTGTAAGATTAGACCTTTCATATAATCTCTTAGACGGCCCAATCCCAGATGCATTTGGGAGATACACTCATCTCAAGGAACTCGATCTTTCTGGTAACTCACTCACACACGAAATCCCGAAATCTTTGGGGAGCTTGCGACATTTAAAAAGCTTGCACCTCTTTGGAAATAACTTGGGAGGATCGCTTGAGGGATTATTCGGGAACCAATCTTGCAAAGTGTTAATCTCTCTAGAGGAAGTGCACTTGTCATATAATAAGATTGGAGGGTCGATTCCAGATATAGGGGCATGCTATAGATTGAGAATCTTGGATCTTGGCAACAATAATCTCACTGGGCCGATTCCTTCGAGTCTAGGCAATCTTTCTGAGCTCGAGTATCTAAGATTTTCTTACAACTCCTTGGAAGGAAAGGTCACTGAGTCTCACTTGCAGAAACTATACAGCTTAAATGCGCTGCATTTTTCCTACAATTTATTGACCTTGAACATATCACATAATTGGATCCCCCCTTTTCAGTTGAATAGTATACAATTAGCAGGCTGCAAAATGGGCCCATCTTTCCCAACATGGCTTCAAACTCAAACTAATTTCTCCTATCTTGACATCTCTGATGCTGCCATCTCCGGTGAAGTGCCTGAATGGCTGTGGGGTTTGTCTCCTAAGGTCTCCCTCTTCAATCTCTCTCATAACCAGTTCCGCGGCCCCATTCCTCTGCTCTCAAACTCTTTCATCAACATAATAGATGTCAGTTCTAATCAGCTTTCAGGCCCTGTGCCATCACCTCATCCAACCACTTCCTTTTTCAAGTTGAGCAACAACTTGTTTTCTGGTGAAATCTCATCTCTCTGCAGCATTTCGTATGACAACCTGGTGTTGCTTGATCTGTCCAACAACCGGCTGGTGGGATCCTTGCCCGAATGCTGGGAAAATATGACAATGTTGATCGTTCTCAACTTGAACAACAATAGCTTCTCTGGTGAGATTCCAAATGCCTTGGGCTCTTTGTCGAACCTCCAAACGTTGCACCTGAGAAGCAACAGGTTGTCGGGTGAGTTGCCTTTGAGTTTGAAGAATTGCGGGCTTCTGCAACTCATAGATATTGGAGATAACAATTTGACTGGAAATATCCCGCCATGGTTAGGTGCAAGCTACTATGCAAGCATGACATATCTTAGTTTACGCGGAAATAGGTTTCATGGCAGCATCCCTCCAGAGATATGCAGTCTCACGCAGATCCAGATGCTGGATCTCTCAAGAAACAACATATCTGGGAAGCTTCCTCGATGCTTTGACAATTTCACTTCATTGATCGACAGGAGTAGATCGAGCATCAACATGATCTTGATCCCCGTCGGCCTGGACGGCTACATTGACTACGCATTGGTTCAATGGAAAGGTCAGGAAGCAGAGTTCAGAGGGTCATTGGGACTTCTAAAACTCGTTGATCTCTCGAGCAACAGATTAGTAGGCAGCATTCCTAAGGAATTCTCCAACTTGAGTGGGCTGATTTCTCTCAACCTGTCGAGCAATAGTTTGGAGGGAATCATAGATTCAGATATTGGTAAGATGGAGATGTTGGAATGCCTTGATCTGTCAAGAAACCAGCTGACAGGTGGGATACCTATTGGCATGGAGAAATTGAATTATCTTGCTGTTCTTGATTTGTCGAACAACAATTTGTCGGGTAAGATCCCATCCAGTGCACAATTGAAGAGCTTCGAGGAATCTGTCTATGCCGGGAACGATGGATTGTGTGGATTTCCTCTCAAGCTGTGTCCAGCAGACGAGACCAAGCCGTCAACAAACAGCTCAGGAGAGGATAATGAGAAGAAATGGAGCCTATCTCTTGTGGAAGAGATTGGCATATCAATTGCCTTTGGATCTATTATTGGATTTTGGGGAGTTGTTGGCACTCTGGTTTTGAAGAATTCTTGGAGAATTGCATATTTTGGCTTCTTGGATGATGTTGGAGATTGGATGTGTAGGACTACAATCTTTTTCTTGAGGAAATTCAAATGAATATGAAGAGGTATTGTCATATGGTTTGATTAATTATGTGTGCCATATAAGATATATAATTGATGATTAATTTTTTTTAATGTTTAACTCACTTTTATATGATTAATGCTTTTTTTTCAGATAAACAAATACTTTTCTGCATCAAGCTGGACAATTTTGTTGGGGTGATTATGAATTGAGAAACTGGAATTGTACTTGATAAGAGAATAAATTTTGTAAGGTTTTATAGTTTGTAATATATAGCTCTATTTGGATAAGTAGGATTGTGAACTAATCAATTTATTTGGATATAAATTTGGTAGAAGGTATGTTTTCCAAACTCATTTAAATGAGCCAATTTAGTTAGTAATTGGTGACATTTTGTACTACAATGAATTAATTAGTATTTATATTAAACATCTTATCAAACCTTATTGGGAGTTATCATGACTTTCTCCAGATTTACCTAACCATCTTAATTTAGTCACAATATAAGTTTGTAATGTAGTCCCATTAATTTTTTATTTTTCTGAGAAACAATTGTAGTCCCATTAATGCTAAAAGGCTAAATTGAAATTAAATATGCAACTTATTTAAGATTTAAAGTGCCAATAAAAATAACGAGAAGACCAAAAATGCATAATTCCATGCAGTTGCCTAAATTAAATAAATGTTTATCAAATTTCAAGGAGCCAATGGAATAAATAATGGAACAAGCCAACGGTAGCAAACAAACACTTCCCCTATCTTATCCCAAAATTAGAGCAATGTAATGTGCAGTGGAAGTAAGATTAATATGCACTTGTCTTTGGGAACTGACTGAGACTCAATTTCCAGGTTATCTAACAATAAGTTTAAGCTCGAGGAATGATTAAGTTTCATAGATTATACACTTCAATGCTTAGATAAATATTGAAGGTTAAATGACATAAACTTAAATAAAGCAAGTAAATAACTCAGGATATTTATAGTTATTTGAACTTAAAACCTGTTGGTCCCTAAGATCAGAGTCGTCGTGGTGATAACACAATACTCACACGAATTGCAGCGGAAGATTTAAACGTTCACTTGCACTTTAAGTTCTTATCAAAGATTGTTTAGCTCAACTTTACTTAGGTTTTTCTTGCAGATATACGCTAGCAACTCTGTTGCTAGGTTTCAAATCTCAATCAAATATTAAGCAATAAAACTGTAAGCACAATAACGACACAGTATTTATAGTGGTTCGATCAAAAGATCTACGTCCACTCCTTATTCGAAACGCTAAGAATTCACTAAGTAAGTATACGGAATACAAGGATTCGCCTTTCAAGTAAAGTAGGCAGTGAACTTTCGACCCGGCTACTTCACGACTATCCTCCGTTACTCCGAACTCCTCAGACGTAGTTCCGGCAGAGTCAAGGGCACACCTTCGTAAAACTTGCCTTTGCTACTATGGAAGATTTATAGTTCCTTCCGAACTTTCCTTCGATTGTGGTTAGACGCCCGTCCTAATCAAAACCCTTTTCAGAGAATTGACTGTTGGATGCTTCCAATAAAGGAATGTATCCCAATGATTGAAGAATCTTGATCAAAGTCAAGGAATCACTTCAATGGAGTGTCAGATAATCAATAGGGACACTCTGGTGATTGAAGGCTTTTAATATCTTTCGAATGTTGGCTTTCAACTGACTGCTCTTTAGCTTTTTTGCTTTTGTCTTAGGAATCTCTTGAGAATGTGTTCGTGTATTGAATGAGCAGTAGTCGTCTCTCACTTCTAGACTTGTCTTTTATACCTGGAGATTCAAACTTTGAATCTCCATACCCGTTAGACACAACGGTTTCCTTGTCCAAGAGTGGTTCGACTTTCACCATCCTTTCTGGCTTCGTGATGCGCAATAAAAACTCATACAAATTCTCACTTCACACTCAAGGTTTAATTATCAATCCAGGTCCTTCTTCGCTTCGCCCGCTAGAATACCAGGATACTATAACAAAGTCTAATAGCTAGGCAAGATAAAATCGTTGAGTAATTTTTATCAACTAGGCAATCAATTTAAACCTATGCTAACAACATTTACAAACAATGAATTACACCAAAAATCAACATTCAATCAATTCTCTCCACACTTTGGAAAACCAAGATAAGCAAATACTCAAATGAGGTAGATAGGATGTTGAAATAAACGTAGATGTAATCCAATTAGGTTAATCATTGATGTAAACACATTTTAATCCCTAGGAGGTTGAGCAATCGACCCTACATTCGCTAGCCACTTGCTACAGAAAACTAGCGGTAGATGACACTAGGAATTGCAAATAACTACGTTATTAACCCCTAGATCACTCCCAATCGATTGTCAATTATCGCCCTACGACCTAGCCCCGCACAGGGATTGGAACTAAAATCGTAAGAATATACACTTTTCACGATGATTCCGCCCGCGTGTTGGCTGCAGCGTTCACATCAACTATCTCAAAAGCTGGCTATTACCTACTCCTAAGAGATAAGGAACAAGCTCAAGTGCAATTCAATCCCTCAAAGGAAAGTAAACAAACAATTATCAAACCTAATCTTCATGCATCCTTGTTCAAATTAACATCCACATTGAATTAGAGCAACATACCTCTAAATTGTAACAATACAAAGTTGAAATCAAATACATCCATTACAATTGATAAGCAGAAAGTGAAATCTTCCCCAATTGGATTTTCTAGGTCTTGATCTACCCCCTTGGATCTTCAATTCTCCTCCAAGGATTGATGATTTAGCTCCTTGATACCTTGGGTGAGATTTTGGAAGAGATGGAAATGGGAATCGTAGAGAGAATTTAGGTGATTTCCCCTTAGATATGACAAACGTTTAAAAAAAATTATCAAAATAACTGTTTTTCCCCCTTTTATAATGAGTTGGCAGAGCCTCGGATCGCCCGGGCCAAGGTTGGCTCGCCCGGGCGAGCTCAGAACTAAAGAACCCCAAAATCCCGCTCTGGCTCGCCCGAGCCAAAGGTGGCTCGACCGAGCCACCTCTCTGAAGGGCTAAACTCGACCGAGCCAAGTTTGGCTCGGTCGAGCGAAGTCTCTAAAATGCCCCAGCGCCCTTTCTGTAGGGTTTTTTCCGTGAACCGAATCACCAAAACCAAACTGAACCGGATCGATTTATGGATATTGCACATAATTCGAATTCTCAAAACCCTAGCATGCTCCTATGAATTTAATACAAAGAATTTTGGATCTAGGGTTTACCGTAACTCCGTCGAGTCTGAAATGATCTTTCGCGTTTGAATTCCAAATCTCAATTCAACCACGCGATCCAATTTAATCTGCGGAAACAGAAATTAGAGATTTAATTTCTTAGAGAAAATCGAAACAGAAAGAGAAGGAAGAAAGAAAATCTGTTCTCCAAATTAGATCTTCAGGGTTGTGTCCCAATGCTGTTCAGATCTACTACTGGTGAGGACTCCGTAGATCTGTAATCTGAGCAGGACCAGAATCGAAATTCCCCTCCTTTCACTCCAAAAAATGGCGCCCATCTCTCTCTATAGGTTTAGTGTGTTTCAACTGTGTTATGACTTATGAGAGAGAGCTGTCTATTTATAGACCTAGGGTTGGAAACCCTAATGGGCCATTTTGGGCTCAATTCAGCATATTTAATTGGGCCAGTCCTGGGACCTAATGCAAAAAATAAAGTGGGCCTATAAATTAATTAATTCCCATGTTCACAACCCAGGACACAATTAATTAATTAATATTAATTCTTTTTCACCACAGAATTAATACTGACCTACCCCCTTATTACCACGTTATGAGAACGGGCTGCATTAATTGAGAATCCCCATATTTAAGGTTACCGGACATTCATTAATTAATCGGAGCCTCTGACAAGCTCTAACTACAATTAATTAATATCTTATAATTCCTGAGTAGTACCACTCAAACCTTATCACTCGTGCCTGAACTTAATCAGCCTGCAGGACTTTGGCACGATGAATGTTATTGAGCTCCTCAGGGAATGTCCCCATCCTATTACTCGGATATGGTTACCTAAGCCCAGTCTCAGGCGGTACTACACGAACTATTGTTACCCAAGATGTGGATATAAGAGCACGTTACTTAGGCTCTCCACCATGGCAAGTCAAAGCAACAATCAACCCGTGCAAACCCCTGAACCTTCGTTAGGGTTTGGACTCAATCAATATAACGAGATCTTTTATTCGCTGATGTCAGACAGACGAATATATCTCACTGCGGTCCATCAATACGCCACCTCTGCGTACCAGCATGTCAAGTAACCAAGACAGACTACTTATTCCGACAATGCCGCAGCCATCCGGACAGACGTATCCTCAGACGTTGTCTCGGCTGTGATCAGGTTTATGTCTCACTAGGTCAAGTGATCATACTGTCTTCTGCGATCTACAACACGCCGTATGATCGTCCCTATCGGTGAGACAAGAGGATACCATTGTTCATACATGTAAGATTGTTAACAGATAGGAGAAATAAACCGTTGTATACTCATTGTAATAAATGCTTTCAGTATACAAAACCCATCAATCTCCCACTTATACTCAAAGCATAACTAAGCTATTACAGAGTATACAGTCTGTCTATCTAGTCTGCTGTCACTTTAACCACTATCTGTGGTCGGCATCCACCTCAGACCTAGCTCACGAATATGTCTTTCGTAAACTTTCTATGGCAAGCTCTTAGTAAACGGATCAGCAAGATTGTCAGCAGTGTCAATCTTCTTAATCAGCACATCGCCCCTCGATACAATTTCTCGTATGATATGGTACTTTCTCTCTATGTGTTTGCTTGCCCTGTGAGACCGCGGTTCCTTTGAGTTAGCCACTGCACCAGAGTTATCACAATAAATTGTTATGCTCCTCGGTAAACTCGAGATCACGCCCAACTCTAAAAGGTAGTTCCGGAGCCACACCCCCTCTTTCGAGGCGTCGGAGGCGGCGACATATTCCACCTCCATGGTTGAGTCAGCAATGCATTTCTACTTTGAGCTCCTCCAAGATACAGCTCCACCTCCCAAGGTAAACACATATCCTGAGGTCGATTTCATCTCATCCCGGTCCCCTTGGAAATCCGAGTCTGTATAACCCACAGGGCACAAATCCTCACTTTGATAAACTAGGCAGAAATTCCTAGTTCTTTTCAAATACTTGAGGATATGCTTTACAACAGTCCAGTGCGCCTGTCCAGGGTTAGACTGATATCTTGCTACCATGCCAACGGCATAACATATATCTGGTCTGGTACACAGCATCGCATACATGAGACTACCCCAGCCGAAGCGTATGGTACAAGACTCATCTCGTCTTTCTCCCGCTGTGTCTGAGAACACTGCCCACTAGAAAGACGAATGCCATGTCTGAAAGGTAGCAAGCCTTTCTTGGCTAGTTGCATGCTGAACCGGGCTATCACAGTATCCACATAGGATGTCTGGGATAAGCTCAACATTCTTCTCTTACGATCTCGCAAGACCTTAATCCTAAGAATGTAGCCAGCTTCTCCTAGATCCTTCATTTGGAACTGTTCGGATAACCAAACCTTGATTTCGAACATTACTCCCTCGTTGTTTCCAAATAGGAGTATGTCATCAACGTAAAGTGCAAAGAAGACTACGCTCCCACTGACACAAATTCGGTAAACACAACTTTCGTTTTCCAACTGTGCAAATCCATAGGATTTAATAACATCGTTGAAACGTAAGTTCCACAACCTTGAAGCTTGCATAAGTCCATGCAAGGACTTCCTAAGCTTCCAGACAAGATGTTCTTCGCCCTTGCTTATGTAACCCTCGGGTTGCTGCATATAGATGTCTCTACCTTCTTCAAGGTAACCGTTTAGAAAAGCGGTTTTGACATCCATTTGCCAAATCTCGAGGTCCATATGCGCAGCTATGGCAAGGAGTATCCAGATGGATTTGAGCATGGCTACGGGTGAAAAGGTTTCGTCATAGTCAATGCCCTCTTTCTGACTATAACCTTTTGCCACCAGCCTGGCTTTAAAAGCCGTGATTTTTCCATCCGCCCCTTTCTTTCTTTTGTATACCCATTTGCACCCTATTGCCCTAAAGCCATCCGGCAAATCAGTTTTCTGGTATACATCCATAGCGGTTATGGATTCAATTTCATAATCCATGGCGACACGCCATTTGGCAACATCCTTGTCCTGCACTGCCTCTTCGTAAGTCAGTGGGTCAGAGTCCTCATGTCCGTCTTCCAGGCTCAAGTCCGAAGACTCACCCATGAACATGTACCTTTTCGGCTGGAAAATAACTCTCCCACTGCGACGAGGCATTGGTGCCGTGTCAGTAGTAGGTGCAGCGACTTGTGGTCCTGCATCTTGCACTGAAGAACGTGTCTGTGGTGCTGTACCTCTCACAGGTGCACCCACATCTACACATTCCCCTTCCCTTGGAATTGCATTCTCGTTCTCAATTTCTTGAAGAACGATATCACTCCTTGACCTGTGATTACTCACATACTCGTCCTCCAAGAATCTAGCATTGGTGCTAACAACAACTCGTTGACTCTCAGGACAGTAAAAGTAACCACCTTTCGTTTGCCTGGGATACCCTATGAACAACATTACTTTTGACCTGCTTTCTAACTTATCAGGTTCTTTCGACAGTACGTGTGCCGGACAGCCCCATACTCTAAACTTGCACAAACTAGGTTTGCGACCAAGGAAGAGCTCAGAAGTTGTCTTAGGAACTGATTTAGAAGGCACCACATTAAGCACGTAAGCTGCTGTTTCCAATGCGTAGCCCCAAAACAAAATTGGTAAGTTTGCATAACTCATCATTGATCTTACCATCTCTAGAAGAGTCCTATTTCTTCTTTCAGCTACACAGTTTTGCTGGGGAGTACCCAGTGCAGTCCACTGGGATGTAATCCAATTCTCTGACAAATATTGCAGGAACTCGTTACCGAGGTATTCGCCACCGCGGTCAGATCGCAGCGACTTGACAGTTTTCCCGACCTTCTTTTCTACCTCAGCCTTGAACTCTTTGAATTTCTCAAAGCATTCAGACTTGTAGCGAAGCAGGTAAATGTATCCGTACCTTGAGTAATTGTCAATGAAAGTGACAAAGTACTCGTACCCTCCACGAGCCTGCGTGGACATCGGTCCACATAAGTCAGAATGGATCAATTCCAACACTTCCTCTGCTCGAGACTGACTAGCCTTGAAAGGCCTAGTTGACATCTTGCCCTCGAGCAGGATTTGCAGACTTGATAAGGTACTGCCCGGACTAAGTCCAATGTACCGTCATCTGCAAGTCTCTGAATCCGCTTCAAGCTGATGTGACCCAGTCTCAAGTGCCAGAGATATGTAAGATCCTCATTAGAAGAAGTAAGTTTTCTCTTCCTAGGATTATCAATTACAGATGAATTACATGCAATACTTGCGGAAGACTTATGATTACAGTTTACAACATAGAGAGAATTATTCAGCATTCCACGACAGATAACACCGTTATTACCAATGATAGAAACACCACTATAAAAAATAACTGAATATCCATCAACATAAAGTTTGGAAACTAAAATAAGGTTTAGCCGAAAATCTGGCACATACAAAACATCTCTCAATGTTAAAACATAATCATCAAAGTACAAGGTGAAATCTCCAATGGCAACTGCACTCACTTGTGTTGCGTTCCCCAATGAGATGGTAACCTCGTCATTCTTCAGCACCCTCCTTGGTGCGAACCCCTGCAAAATGTAACAAACATGATCAGTAGCTCCAGTATCCACTACCCACAAATGAGTAGAAACCGATGCTAAACGTGTTTCCGTTACAAATGCAAATGACGTACCTTGTCCCTTAGCATTCGGACAATCCACCTTTCCGCATCCAGCACACTCGTTCTTCCTTACAGTGACCTTGGCTCTCTTCCCCTTCCTAGACTTGCTATCACTGCCTGTTTTCCTGAACTTGCTCTCAGCACCATCATCTCCAACCTTAGAGGTTGTCGAACCAGTACTAGAGCCAGACAGAACAGGTTTACGTGCTCGCATGGTAGACTGCTCCACTACAAGATCCTCAAGCAGCTCATGCAGAGCATACTCTCCCCTTGCAGCAACAACTTCCTTAAAGTCATAATAGGATTCCGGAAGAGAATTCAAGATAATATCAATCTCGCCTTGCGCACTGATATTACCACCCCGCACAGTAAACTGTCTCATGAGATCAATCACAGACATCATGTGCGTATTCACTGAAGTATCCTCAACCATCTCCTTGCACACAAGATTGTGCACAAGCTTACAGTTAATAGTTCGCTCCACTTTGCCAAAGGCTGTCGAGAGTTCCTTCCAAAGCTCTCCAGCCCTTTCGAGGTGTTCATACTTATGCCTTAATTCTCTAGACAAGTAACCCGTGATGAGCCAGAAGGCAAACTTATCAGCATCCTCCCATCTGTCATTGAATTCAAGCTCAAGTTCGCACACACCTCTTTGAGAACGCAACAGTGGATCCATGTAAAGAACATGTGCTTGATTTTTCAGATATAGGATGTGTTTGATGCAGAAACTCCATTCATGGAAGTTCGGACCAGTTAGAGGATTGAGAGCAAGTATATGATCGACAGTAGACATAGACATATCTGAAACAATAAAGAATCTTAAATAAGAACATACATGTTGAACTTCGAAAATAAATGCATTGAAAACCTTTTAATTAATCAAATACAAATGTTTTCCACTAATTGCCCAAGAGTTCCCACCGCAAGCTACACTCGTAGATGTTTACGATGTCACCCTCAACCAGAATTGCGGGTTTTAAGCCCCAATCCATTTAATTTCACTACCATGTCAGGATGCTTTTGACACTAGAAATTAATAATTAGTGAAAACCTTATACCAAGCCATCTCTCAAGAACAGGGATGCAATTCTTCATTATATTCTAAGATGCTTCTAAGCAATTAACCACAAATTTAACTCCGGCCAAAAGAGACAGTTTAGCATGGCACGTAACCATACCGCACAGCCCTTAAAGCTTTTGTTATCTATAATTTAAATTAATCCTAGAATACTTGTGAAAGAGGTCTACGCAAGCTACACTTGTAGACGTTTACGCAAAGCCCTCCCACTATTCACATGATTTAAATTATTTGTCTAGAAATCCCAACAACCGTACCCATGCACCTCCGGAAACTAGCAAGCTACACTCGTAGACGTTTACTAGAACGAGAGATACACTTACAGCCTAGGACCGCTTTGTGGAGGTATATTGATTAAAAAAAAATATGCTTAGTATTTTTCTTTTAAAAGGTTTCTTTATGCGCACACATAATTTCTTTGTCATTATATTTTCAAAATTTTTGCATGTAATTAAACAAGCCCAAAAATTCCCAAAATATAATCCAACAAAAGAAATTAATCACATAAGCATGCTTGAAAAGCTGTAAATAATAAAAGCGATAAATCATGTTTTTCCTATTATCTACACATGCTTAATTGCGCACATAAATAAATCACATATCATACGAGGATAATTAAGGCAAACAAAAATTCCTCGTGGCCCCAAAAATAGAAAATAATATCTATCTATTACAAATTTGAATTTTGAATTAATTTGGATAAATCCAATTCTTCAAAATCTGGATATACCAAATCTTTTGGATTTTTAGGCCTTTGTGATATGATGATTTGCCCTAACCCTAATGCAAACCCTAGGGTTTACACAGGATTGTACAAACCACAAAAACACGAGCCACCGCGACTGGACAGCAGCAGCCGACAACAGCCGAAGCCGTCGCCGACTACCGCCGCCGCCAAGCCGGCCACCGGCCAGCGCCGCGCTGCGCCCGCGCCCCTACCGCTGCCCACGCGCGCGCCCTGCGTGCCGCGCCGCCGTCGTGCTCTATCAGCCCTGCGTCGGCTCGGTCTTCGTTCTTCATCCTCGACCCGTCCAATTACAAATTTGAAAAATTACAGAAATCTATTCTATTACAATTTTCAAATCTACACTAATCACGGATTTTCTCGTGATTTTACAAAAACAATTCAGCCCTACACGGATAAACCACCGCGGGCTGAATCAGCGGGTTGCCACGAGGAACAAAAACCAAACATACACAAAACAATAGATTCATACATGCATATCGAATTTAATTATGAACAACAGAGCCATAAATCAGAAACCTGGCACTGATACCAATTGTAGGGTTTTTTCGTGAACCGAATCACCAAAACCAAACTGAACCGGATCGATTTATGGATATTGCACATAATTCAAATTCTCAAAACCCTAGCATGCTCCTATGAATTTAATACAAAGAATTGTGGATCTAGGTTTTACCGTAACTCCGTCGAGTCTGAAACGATCTTTCGCGTTTGAATTCCAAATCTCAATTCAACCACGCGATCCGATTTAATCTGTGGAAACAGAAATTAGAGATCTAATTTCTTAGAGAAAATCAAAATAGAAAGAGAAGGAAGAAAGAAAATCCGTTCTCCAGATTAGATCTTCAAGGCTGTTCCCAATGCTGTTCAGATCTACTCCTGGTGAGGACTCCGTAGATCTGTAATCTGAGCAGGACCATAATCAAAATTCCCCTCCTTTCACTCCCAAAAATGGTGCCCCTCTCTCTCTCTCTAGGTTTAGTGTGTTTCAACTGTGTTATGACTTATGAGAGAGAGCTGTCTATTTATAGACGTAGGGTTGGAAACCCTAATGGGCCATTTTGGGCTCAATTCAGCATATTTAATTGGGCCAGTCCTGGGACCTAATGCAAATAATAAAGTGGGCCTATAAATTAATTAATTCCCATGTCCACAACCCAGGACACAATTAATTAATTAATATTAATTCTTTTTCACCACAGAATTAATACTGACCTACCCCCTTATTACCACGTTATGAGAACGGGCTGCATTAATTTAGAATCCCAATATTTAAGGTTACCGGACATTCATTAATTAATCGGAGCCTCTGAAAAGCTCTAACTACAATTAATTAATATATTATAATTCCTGAGTAGTACCACTCAAACCTTATCACTCGTGCCTGAACTTAATCATCCTGCAGGACTTTGGCACGATGAATGTTATTGAGCTCCTCAGGGAATGTCCCCATCCTATTACTCGGATATGGTTACCTAAGTCCAGTCTCAGGCGGTACTACACGAGCTGCTGTTACCCAAGATGCTAATATACGAGCACGTTACTTAGGCTCTCCACCATGGCAAGTCAAAGCAACAGTCAACCCGTGTAAACCCCTGAACCTTCGTTAGGGTTTGGACTTAATCAATATAACGAGATCTTTTATTCGCTGATGTCAGACTGACAAATATATCTCACTGCGGTCCATCAATACGCCACCTCTGCATACCAGCATGTCAAGTAACCAAGACAGACTACTTATTCCGACAATGCTGCAGCCATCCGGACAGACGTATCCTCATATGTTGTCTCAGCTGTGATCAGGTTTTTGTCTCACTAGGTCAAGTGATCATACTGTCTTCTGCGATCTACAACACGCCGTATGATCGTCCCTATCGGTGAGACTAGAGGATACCATTGTTCATACATGTAAGATTGTTAACAGATAGGAGAAATAAACTATTGTATACTCATTGTAATAAATGCTTTCATTATACAAAACCCATCACTTTCTGCTCCGCTCGGTCGATCCTGCTTCCCTTTGACTCGTAGCTCGGGCGATTTTCATCCAAAACTCATCCAAAAGTGTTGTTTTATGCCCAAAACATATCCTACAACATTCAAAACATAAAAACACGAAAACACAACAAAAGAGCAACAAAAACATATGATATGGGAGTAAAATGGACACAAACATGCATGCTCACACATCGAAAAATAGGTCATTTCACGCACATATCACTTCGTACAGTGGTTTTTGACCTACTTCTGGAAAGTCTTGTCCTTGCGCGTACGGTTGTCAGAACGATTGTGTAGCAATCGTTGTTAGCTGTCTTGCTTTGCTAAGCTCCTTCGGAACGATCTGCTAGCTTTCCTTAGCAATCTGCTAGATAGATATCGGACTGCTAACTTCTCAGCAGTTGCTCTTCTTATTCCTGATTCCTTCGACTTCGGATTGCTAATGCCTTTAGCAATCTGCTATGTGCTAGCGAATGCTGAGTCCTTAGCATTCTGCTACCACTTGTCTTCTAGTTTTTTTTAGCATTCTTTGGTGTCTGCTGGGAGAGCTTCTAGCAATCTATTCTATTACAACTCCATATTTGGCCTATACAGGACATTACAAGATTTGCTAGACTATGCTAGAGTTCAGCAATTGATCGACCATCTACTAAGGTTTGATCCAACAAAACCTTTTACAATAAAATCCTAAGGGAGATTTAAGAATAATTTCCCAACAATTTCCCCCTTTTTGGTGTGATCAAAGCTTACTATCGATTACTGAGACTTAGTAGATGAAAGTTCTGAGTTACAGAAAAATTCGCTAGACGCACTATCTCAAAATTTCACCAATTTTAAGTCCTTAGCAAGATGATTGGTTTCAAATAAAATTCCCCCTTAAAATATGCATGGGAAATATTCTCGCTTGATAAAACATAAGTAAATGCTGCAAAGAGAATATGCTAGAAATCCTAGCATTCTTAAGAACAACAGACATTTACCAACCAATCAGCAACCAACAGATCATAACATCCACATTCAAATTTGTTGAATACACGAAAAGAGCATGTCTACTAAGATACGCACAACAAAAATCAGAAGTGGACAATGAGATTTTGTCACGAATCTGATGATTTCATATATGATTTGGAGAATACATGTACAAGGAAAACAATCAGAAACGAGAGAAAATACGAGCTAGAGAGAGATGATCTTAGCTTTGTGCATCAAGAGGAGGCTTTGACTTGTCAATTGAATTTAGTTTGTTCAGAGTCATCGTCATAAAATTTTCAAGAAGTGCTTGGTTAGCCGCCCTCTCTTTGGCTTCTCTCTCCAATCTTTTCTCTAGCTGTGCTACCTTGATATCCATCTCTTTTCTCAGCAGCTCTTCTTCTTCCTTCTTCAATCTTGCTTGCTAAACAATCCTTTGTTCTTCCCCCTCTTTGAACGCATCAAAAACTGTGGCGGAAAAAGATTTGAGGTTGGCAGCAGTCTCCTCCTTGTGTGTAGCAACATCTACTTTAAGGACCACCACGTCTGTCTGTACCGTAGAGACAGTTTCTTCTACATGGGAGACCTTTTCTTCGAAATGATCAACCTTCTGTTGAACCTCGATGACCATGGATTTGACTCCAGAAACCTCACATCGAACCTTAACAACTTCCTTCCTGACTTCTTCATACGCCTTAGCTTGGTGAATGTCACGTTGGTGCAAGGCTGTATTCATCAAGGACACAACATAGGATTGGAGATTGACTTGCATAGGCTCAGCATTTATGGGGGTATCAGGAATAGAAATCTCATGCCCTGCTACATGTTCAGGATTCGAGACATGTCCACCATCGACTGTCATCGCAGCAGACTCCGGAGTAGAAACCTCAAGTCCTTGAGCACTTGCCTCCCCTGCATCCGAATTAGCAGTATCCTCAGCAACCGCTTGACTTCCGGCAGTGGAAATCTCCTCTGTCACAACATCTGATGCACCATGAGCTGCTTGATAGAATGCTTCTTCATCAAATAAACGTTAGGCAGCTTCCATGCTTCGGATCCCTTCTGCGGTAGCACGTTCAACAGCCTCTGTTGCTAACCTTTCTTCTTCTAATTTCTGTTGGGCAGCCATGTATCTGGCTTCCTCATTCATTATTCGCTGTGCTCCATCCATGATTTGATCATTCACAGCAGCGCGCTCTGTCTCTTCTTGAACTAACTCATGAATATCAAATGCCAGATATGAGACAATCCTGCGATCAGCATCCCCAAGCTCTTTCTCTTCTTCCTCTTCCTTTTCAGCATCCAACCTTAACTTCAAGCTTTCCCTCTTAATTTTCTCAAATTCTGCTTGGCGTCACCTGTATTCAGCAGCTGCCCATGCCTGATGCTTTGTTAGCTCAATTCTAGCATCGGAGATGCAATCAGGATAAAAGGTGGAGGTAGGCAAGGGTGAATGAGAAACCAGCCTGTAGGCCTTAATAGCACGGAGTCGGGCGAATACTTGTTTATCCGTGAATTGCTTGGAACTAGCAACCTGATCAATCCAATTGTCCGCCCAGACTTCCTCTCTTCTCCAGAAGTTGGCTCCTTTGCGAGCGAACACTAGCAACTTCTCCTCAAAGGACAACTGGTACATTATGTAATCAAATTTCCTCCACCGCCTGAACTCATCCGCTAATTTCTTTCCTTCGGGTGTGGTCTCATTAATCTCAGTGTAATAAACATTAGCAATATCTTTCTCAACTTCATTCATCACAAACTCCTCGATCTCAAATACCATGGGGAAGAGATCAGAATTTACCTCACCCGTCGGGTCAGTAGCTGCACACATCTGCGCCACTTTCCAGAGATTGAATCTTGGATCAGGAAGTCCTACGAGTGGAACTCGGAGTTCTTCATTTGTTCTAGCGATCTTTTTCTTTAAGGTCTTTGCATTAAAGATATCCGCAGACTCTCCTTCTGAGTCATATTCAGAGAAGCAAGTATCAACGAAGCCTGGATCCTGTTGGGTCTCCTCGGACTCAGCGGTTGGAATCTCAGCATTCTCCGCAATAGCACGAATCTCTTCCTCAATATTAGTAGGGGGAGCGCTAATCTCAGCACCAGCACTTCCAATGATACTGTCAACTTGCTCAGCATGTTGTTGCGAACCAGAGGGGCCAACACCTTCAGGACGGTGTGGCACAATATCAAAGTCAGAGCTGAGGCTTGGCTCATCAGTCGGATCTCCGAACGAAATGCATCCTTTGCCTTTTGGTGCAGATTGTTCATTGAAGACTCCATCTTGAAGCATTTGATCAAAAGTATTATCAGATAGGGCTTCCTCTGCAGGCACTATCTTCTCAGTAGCAGCTGGTTGAGAGGTGATTTCAACAAGAACCACTTTCTCCTTTCCTTTAGTGACAGCAGTGGTCTCTTTTGTTACCTCTGCTAACATCAGTGCAGGTGTCTTCGATGCTAGTTGGTTAGCAGCTTTCTTGGCTTCTCGCTCAGCAGTAGCCTGCTTGACCTGTTCAAAGTTTCTGTCCCTGGCATCAAATGTTATTTGCTCCATCATCTTCTTGAATTTCTTCTTTTTGATTTTCTTTATCTCCTGAGCTCTCTTCCTTTTCGTCTCTCGTATCACTCTGAGACGTTCCTCGAGATTCCGAGCTGATAATGGAGTGTTCTCTAACTTGTCAGCAGCTACTTCCCTCTCTGCTTTCTCCTTCTCAGAGGTCAGAACAAGCTTTCGCCATGTCCGACGCTTTGACTTCTCAGGAATAGCAACATCAGACTATTTCCTCTTAGTCATAGGGATTTCTATCACACCGAGGACTGGTGCCTGTTGTTCGGCTTGTTTCTTGGCTATGATCTCCTCAATCTGATCATCGGGCAAGTGGCAGAGTTTTTCGATGTCTTTCAAATTCTGAAAGCATTGCTCTGTTTCAGCAATCTTTTTCAAAGCGGCAACCTCTTCAGCAGTTAGAGGGATGGCCGGTTGCAGCACCATCTCTCCAGCAGATGTCTTCGCTACCAGTGTCGGTTGAGCAGGAGCTTGCTTCTTCTGTAGGGGAATATAATCGGTTGAAAGCAGAGCTTCGCCTTCATCAAGTTCCTCCTCGCTAAAGATAGTCTCTAGGAACTTACTTATCTTTGGTCCAAAATTGACATTAGACGTGAAGGTTCCCTCGCCTTGCTTTATTCTAAAATTTTTTTTACCATGGTCCAACCAACGCTCGAAAAAGAATTGAGCCCAATTGCCATGTATGCCATCCACAAGAGCCATCAACACAGAATATTTCTTGGCGGATAGCTCCGAGTACGAGCCAGCGTCACATTGAAACATCTTTATTACAAGCTCGACAAGAAGCCTGTAATCTTCCTTGAATTGATGTATAGGAGTGGCTACCTTCCAAGGATGCGATGTGTCCTCCTGTATCTCAGGCTTCTTCCAAACATTTAATTTCTCCTTCATTGTATCCATTTGAACTACCTTATAAGTAGAGATACGGTCGCCTGAGTTCTTCAGCCCAAACGTCGCAGCAAGGACATCGACGTTTACGGTGATGATGGTACCAAAAACAGAGGTGGTAAATGACCTATAGTAATTGAAAGTGGCCCTTGCATAGAATTCGGAGACCATGTGGGGACGAAATCGCTTAGGTTCTGCAGAAAGGTATTCAACCACTTGTGCATGCACTAGGGCATTATAATCCATTGAGGAAACTATTCAGACACTAAGGGAGTGAACAAAATCCTATCTTTTAGTACCTGCGCCGCCCGCTTCTGAGCATCAGAGAGTCCAGTTTGTTCCTTCTTCCGGGAGAGAGAAACCAACCGAGAATAAGGAATCGAGGTGTCGATATCGTCTCTGGTTACGATATTCATGAACTTTGATTTATGCCGCACATGTAATGTTGCATCTGCAGTAGGTTTGTGAAAGAATTGTGGTATATTCGAAGATGGGTTGGATGATTCAGGGTTAGACATTTTTTAGAGAAGGTGGTGGGTTTTGGGGGCTCTGGTATTCTAGGGATTCAAAAATATTCAAAGTGTGGGAAGTTTTGAACGATGAATGAGATAGAGTGTATATACCTTCTGACTCCAAGATCCAACGGTTGGAAAATTTCCCTCTGGCATCAATCAACGATTCAGATTCAGCACAACCTTTTGTATGGTCTTTTGTGTTCCGAAGAATGCTCGAGTGCATTTGACGTGGCGCTTCCTGATTTGACGTAGTCATCTGTGCGCATTAAATGCACCGTGTCGGGTCCCATCAATTTGAATTTAAGTCTTCCCGCTTCAACTTCTGAGATTGCTGAGAGCTTGGACTCAGCAGTCTACCATCATGGATTCCAGTGGAAGCTAGAGTTTAGCATCCTCGTGCCAGCAGAAGGTATGCTAGCTTCCATTCCAAATCTGCCAGCACACTCAAGATATCTGCTGAGACTCAGCAGTCAACATTTTGAAATGAATATCTCGAGCCTTACGCTGACTGACCACCTTTCGTCACTTCTATCATCGATTAGACATCCCATGCATATATGTCGATCTTTCTCTCTGCGACTCTTCGAATTCCGAGAGATAGTATGAATCATCGTGATCTTCTGAAAGATTTTTTGGCCAGTCATTGTGAGGGAACAGGACCATTTTTCTGCTTATAAGTACCGCCTTACGTGATGATCCTTTATCTCACTCATCTTCCTTTTCACCTTCTTTCTTCTCTGTAGTCTTCAAAAAAAACCTTTCCTTCTTCAGAAATAGATTCCCCACGAGAAGTTACCGTCCGAAGAAATCAAATTCTTAACGAATCTGTCTTATACACTGAGTACGAGTCAGATTACATGTTGGCTGAGGAAGTCATGGCCGCCGTTCGGCAGAACGGACTCCAGAGGTTCGTCTGCACAACTCCCCGCCAGTTCCAAGAGGTTCACCTCAAGGACTTCCTCCGCACCTGCGCTCACGAGGAGGACGCTATATATGGCGTCTTTCGGAATCAGCTCATCCGATGGACGCCTGATTCTTTTGCTCTGGACTTTGGCCTTCGCCGGGGTCCTCTCTCAATATGGGACTACCTTGGAGGAGAGACGGCGCCAGAATGGTTGGCGTGGGAGAAGTGGAAACATTCTTCCTGGCATGAGTTTAGCCCAACGACTTCGGCTTATGGTCTTCGAACCACATACCAGGTGATGTTCTGCATCATCCACAACATGATCGTTGGTTACGATCATGATGACTTGACCTTCTCCAGGGAGGTATGGAAGGCTATGATGGCCTTCGATGATCAGGCGGAGGTGGACTGGGCTGCCTTCGTGTTTCAGGGCGTACGGGAGTGCGTCCATCACTATCCGGAGGTGCCCCTTCCTTGAGGCATGCAGCTCAGCTGGCTTCTGGAGCAGAAGTTTCCAGATATAGCTGTCGGTCGCTCTAATCTCAGAGAAACTGACTTCTTTCCCTTGAGGCCTCGTTCCCCCTTTTGATCGAAGTCATTGTAATTTTCAATTCCTCCCTTTTGTAAAAATTACCTTATATTAAATGAAGATCTCTATCTTTTTACTGTAGTGTTTTGCCTTATGCATTTCTCCTGAATGATCTCTTCAAACGTCACAGAACTTCAAACTTCAGCATATAACTTAACAACTTTTGAGTAATTCCTCCAAATGATAAGTACATCCGAAAATGTTAAGACTTAGAAGTTACTAGTCTTCTGCTTCTGCTATCTGCTGATCAGACTTACCACCTCTGCTGTCTATCTAGTAGAATCTGCATCTCGAACTCTCTAGCAGGGTCTGTGATCACGTATATTTTTAACCCGCGACTTAGCAAAGCTAATAATATAGCGGCAAATAACATGCATTAATCTCCAAATCAGATCCGGATTAGGTTTCCCGCATGCGCGTCGATCAGGGCTGTTTGGCGTCGATCGCTAGGCCTAGAACCTCTTCATCGATCGACGAGGATTGGCAGCGATCGATGCAGACATTCCTTCCGTCGATCTCCTTTTTCCCTTCGTCGAGCGCTTGGCTTACTTTGCCTCGTCGATCGACGAGCCTCTTCGTCGATCAACGGGGTGCTGAAACTGGAATCCTAATTCTTCTCTGTTTTTTCGACTAAAAACCTGCATGATTCATCAAACACGACATTCCAAGTACAAAAACCAATTCATGCACGAAAAAGATACAAAAACGATCTAAACACTACACAATTAGTCAAAGAACAATAAGATAAGTTGGTGAAAATCCTAACTTATCAACTCCCCCAAACTTAAACCATTGATCGTCCTCGATCAATTCACAGAAAAGAATTCTAATCAAATGCAGATAAAGTGTGCAATGCCTCACAAGCCTCTTTTGCAATCTAAGTTTCACTTATTCACATAAATCATGCAATCCAAACAAATTCTTATTGGTACTATCGAGGAGAAACCTCACCGGGCAGTGTTTGCACTATTCACTCAATTCAAGCAAAAGGATTTTGAAATTCACACAATCAAAATTTTAGTTTATTTCACCATAGGTTTGACAAATTTCTCATCTCTCCACTGCTTGTTAGTGTGGCTTTTCAGGGAATCAGAAAGGTCTTTATTTGGTTGTAATGTGGCTCACCTAATAGGTAGGATATTTTTGGCTAAGTGACTCAAAATATTTCAATCAAACCCAAAGACCCAAGCATATCATAACCACATTATTTTTCTATTTCATGCACATTCTTGATCTTTCTCTTTTCTCTCTCTCTCTCTTTTTTTTTTCTTTCTCTCGGGGTTCCTAAGAACTTGCTCTTAGTTATTTATGAACAACATAAGTAAGTTTCCCTCATTTTCTTTCTCTTTTTTTTTTTCACCAATGTTCATTTTGCTAACTTTTCCCATGGAAACCCCTAAAAAAAAATTCTTTTCTCTCCTTGATTTTTTTCACACATGGCCTCACATCACATTCTCACAATTCACACCATCCAATAAATCACAATCATCTTATTCATCAACCCTTCTAATCAAAGAAAAAAATTCATTCAAGGCTCAAAGGGGCTACAAGTGAAGATTTAAGGTTAGTGAATGGGAAATGGCTACGAAAGAACATGCCTAAAATCATTTTCACCCTATTACCACACTTAATGCAACCTCAAGAGAGAAATTTGTCAAATTGTAGGAAATAAGTCTAACAACTTTGTCACTCATCAAACGAAAATTGGCACAAATTCCTCACAGGGTAGAAATTTTTGTTACTCCTCAATAATTATCCAATTTCGAACAGTTATCATGCAAGAATTTAAGTTTCAAAGATCAACATATCAAGCAAAACAGCTTCTATCATTGGCTACTTTATCACACAGATTATCATTCTTAATCAGTAAATATCTCGATTATCAATCAATAATTCTAGTTCAAGTAAGGACAAGTAATCAGACATAACACCATCATAATCAAAAAGTTTCGACTGTCCTATGTTCAAAAGCTCCTAAACAATGCTCAGACTATTCACTTAGAACAAGTACCACAAATCAAGAGTTCAAAAATACTAATTTTGAGTAAAAAGCCTTGCAGAGAGCAATTGTTCACACGGAAGCAAAAGAACAAGGATGGTGATGGTTCAGAAAAAAAACAAAAATCGAAAACAAAAACAGAAAAACAACGAAACAACAAAAAATTAAAAAAAACAGGAAAATGAAAACAAACAAATGTTTCCCTTTTCCTATCCTCATCCCCCCAAACTTGTTTCAATCGAAGGAGTGGAAAAGTTTGAAAGTTAGATAAGGAAAAAGGAAACGGTACCTCATTCCTCCTCCGGAGGATCCTCCATCTCGACATCAGGAGATGGCCACACGGGCAGTCGCCGTCGGCGGTTTTGTCGCTCTCTTTGCCGGCACAGGTAAACGGACTCAGGCTGTGTGTTCAGGAGGAGTCTCTGCATCTGAGTATCGAGGTTATTCAGCCTCGTGTTCACATTCTGTTGAAAGTCTGCCTGCCGTGCATGCTCTGCTGCGTGCAAGTCAGCCTGCTGCTGCATAAACTGGTAGATCATCGCCAGATCTATCCCGGAAGATGAAGACTCTCCCGAGAATTGGTGTAGCAGCCGTCTGCCGGTCCGGTCAGGGTTGTGCTCTCCTCCTCCGGCATCCTGATTTTCCTCCTCCTCGGGCATTTCTGGGGGCATCTGCGGCGGTCGCTGGTCTGGCTGGGTCAGTGGTCGGTGTCGAAGTCTGGAGGTACCTGGGCCTCCTTGTGCTCCGACCATCAGCCTCAAGTGGGCGGGTGTGCTCATCAACCAATTATCACGGAAGTGATAATCGGTGACGTGAGTGAGGTCCCGCTGTGGAAGTGGAAATCTGTCCCCATTGGACATCCGCAAAGACCAACCTGACGCTCGTGGTGAAAGCATCAACATCTTCACCAGAGTCCCAGTGGCGAGCCCTCGGTTGTCGTCCTCAAGCGACTCGATTTGTGACAAATCGATCCCCACATGCTCCGCAATCGGGGTGATCAATCCCCCGCTCCAAATGTTGCCTTTGGTGGCCTTGATCTGATGCCGCCATTGGTCCATGACTAGCGCCGCGAAGCTAAACTGCTCCCCTGTCAGCATGCAATTGAGGGCAAAAAGTTCCCCCACTCTCACTTTCCCGCTCTCATGTCTGCCGGTGATCGACACCCCCATGCATCTCTGAAGATATCTGAAAACTGGGTTGTCGATGGAGGACGCTTTCAAGGTCCCCGAGTCAAACTCCCGCAGGTCTTTTTTGGCATCAAATGCAATCTGGGACCAGAAACGGGCAATGTCGAAGTGTGGGGGAAGAAAACCGACCCCCCAACGTGGACTCCCCAGATTTCTTCAAGCTCGTCCCTTGGAATTTCGTAGTACTGGTTCAGAAGCTGGAAACCAATTGTGGTCGGCTCTGATTCCGGCTGAACCTCGAAGACGCGGAGTGAGGCAAGAAACTCCAGGACAAGCGACGGGTATGTCGGCCAGCGGGCTGTCATCCAAGCATTCCAATCAATTCTCTGCAAGAGAGCCTCTACATCTGCTTGAATTCCCAGCATTTGCATTGTCTCCGGGCATGGGTAAAGTGTCTGCCGGATAGTGAACTCATCTCCTGAGAATTTTCTGTATCGCCTCTCATGAGCTTGTTTGGCGAAGGTGGGTCGAAAATCCATGGTCAAACTGCAAGGGTAGTGGAAAAATTTGTCAAAGTTCATCACAATTCTTCACAAAATTTCCAATGTAAGTGCATCCAATTGTGCAAAAATCCACAAATATAAGTTTACCCATGCAAAATTGATTCGACATTCATGCAATTCAAACTCTATCCTAGCATATTACCTTCTTGTTTGACAGAATTTTCCCAGACATAGCAAAACTAGAACAACACCCCCAACTATAATCATCCCCCAAACTTTCGTTCGTCAGATTCAATGAAATTCAAGCAGCAAACCAATCACAAGTAAGCACATCGACTAAAACGACTAACCATATCGAATAATCACAATGAATAGCAACGAAATTGACAAAATTGCAAAAATGAACCTAGGGCTCCAACTTCAATTTTTATCAAAAATCATGCTCAAATCCTTCAAAACATGTGAAATAATCGAAGAGGAGAGTGTTAGGATACATACCGTGGTTGGTTGTGACGAATTTGGAGAGAAAAAATTCGAGGTGGATGTTTGGGAGAGTGAGAGAGACGTGCGTCGTGTGTTTGTGAGGAAAAAATGTGGGAAGGTGGGTTTTAAACCCGTCTCTGTCCGACTCAGCAGCGTTTGCGTCGATCGACAAGGCATCTTCGTCGATCGACGAAGGCAAAACATTCTCGTCGATCGACGAGCATCTTCGTCGATCGATGAGGCCGAATTTCCTCATCGATCGATGCCAAAGAGCATCAATCGACGTGGTCGACAGATGACTGGACCCGAAACAATTCGAAAAGAGAGAGAGAAAAAAAAATAAAACGAAACTCAACTGACTCGACTTGACTGAATTGAAAAATAACTGAAATAAATAAAGTAGGAAACTGTTGGGTTACCTCCCAACCAGTGCTTGGTTTTATGTCGCTAGCTCGACAATACCTGAGTTTTTTTTTTTTTTCAAGGGCGGTTCAAGTAATACTTCTCCACTGCTTCGATCTGAAGAGGGGTGAAGTATGGTTTCAGGTTTTGCCCGTTCACTTTGAAATTCTTTCCATCTTGGCCAGCTAATTCAACTACACCGTTCATGAATTGGCAGATCACGGTGTATGGTCTGGCCCATTTTGACTGCAGCTTTTCGTGCATGAATCGAAGATGGGATTTGAAGAGGAGAACCTTGTCACCTGAATGGAAAACATGCGAGCGGATCTTCTTGTCGTGGAATCTCTTTGCTCGATTCTTATAAATGACGTTGTTCTCATAGGCTTCGTCCCGAAAGTATTCTAATTCGTTCAGTGCCAAAGCGCGTTCTTCTGCAGCTGTCCTCCAATCCAGATTTAATTCCTTCACTACCCTCCAAGCCTTGTGTTCCATCTCGACGGGAAGATGACATGACTTTCCGAAAATTAACTGATATGGAGATGTCCCAATCGGTGTTTTATAGGCGGCGCGGTATGCCCAAAGTGAATCATCGAGAACTACCGCCCAATCCTTTCTTTGATTTACCATCTTCTCCAAAATCTGTTTGATTTCTCTGTTGGATAGTTCCATCAACCCATTCCCTTGAGGGTGATATGGGGTGGTAACGCGGTGCTTTACTCCGTACCTAGCAAGAAGAGAAGAAAGCCATCTGTTACAAAAATGTGATCCCCCATCACTTACCAGGGCTCTTGGTGTTCCGAATCTTGTGATGAGCTTTTGCAGGAACTTGATGACGACTTTGTGATCGTTGGTGGCTGTCGGAATGGCTTCGACCCAACGGGATACGTAGTCCACCACCAATAGAATGTATGTGAATCCTTGCGATGGCGGGAAGGGTCCCATGAAGTCGATCCCCCAAACATCAAATATTTCAACTTCAATCACCGGAGTCTGTGGCATCTCATCCCTCCGCGAGATGTTGCCGGTCCTCTGGCAGCGATCACAGCCCGTTATCCATCCACGACAGACTTCGTAGATGGAAGGCCAATAGAACCCGCTTGCAAGAATTTTGAAGGCAGTCCGGTTGGCTGAATGGTTGCCACCAGTAGGAGATGAGTGGCAGGCTTCGAAGATTTTGTGCCACTCGGACTGGGGCACACAGCGGCGAATGACACCGTCAGCACATCTGTGCCACAGGTAGGGATCCTCCCAATAGTAGAATCTGACGTCGTGCAGAAACTTCTTCTTTGCATATGGAGAGGAGTCCGGAGGAAGTACGCTGCCGACCAGATAATTGGCAAAGTCTGCGAACCAATTTGGATTCATACATCTCTTTTATGTCCCTCAAGGCATAGTCCTGTTCGTCGGGGAATGTGTCTCGAATTGTCGATTGCTGATCGTCCCCTTCGACCGATGGTTTGAGCCTTGACAAGTGATCGGCGATGACATTCTCGCTTCCTTTTCTGTCCTTGATCTCCAAGTTAAACTCTTGCAACAGCAGTATTCATCGGATCAGTCTGGGCTAGGCATCTTGTTTTGCAAACAGGTACCTGATTATTGCATGGTCGGTGTAGACAATGGTCTTTGAGCCTATCAGATAAGACCGAAACTTGTCGAAGGCATACACAACCGCAAGCATCTTCTTTTCCGTCGTGGTGTAGTTGCATTGGGCCGGATTCATGCTCTTGCTGGCGTATTGAATCACATGGAAGAGCCTTCCTTTCAGTTGGCCCAGAACTGCTCCAACAGCATAATCGCTGGCGTCGCACATCAATGTGAAGGGCTCTTTCCAATCTAGTGCGGTAAGGACTGGTGCAGTTACCAGCGCTTCTTTCAGCTTCTCAAATGCCTTCAGACATTCTTCGTTAAAAACAAAGGACACGTCCTTCTCCAGTAAGTTACACAAGGACCGGGACACCTTTGAGAAGTCTTTGATGAACCTCCTATAGAATCCTACATGACCCAGGAAGCTTCGGACGGCTTTGACATTTGTTGGTGGTGGCATCTTCTCAATAGCTGTCACTTTGGCTCGATCCACTTCCAATCCTTCGGCTGACACTCGATGTCCCAACACGATTCCTTCCCGAACCATGAAATGGTATTTCTCCCAATTGAGGCACAGGTTTGTCTCGGTGCATCTCTCAAGTACAGTAGCCAAATTCTGCAAACAGACATCAAATGAGCTACCAAAAACCGAGAAGTCATCCATAAATACCTCCATGATGTCCTCGATCAAGTCGTGGAAGATTGCCATCATGCATCTCTGGAAGGTGGCCGGTGTATTGCATAGTCCAAAGGGCATCCGTCGGTAGGCGAATACTCCATATGGACAGGTGAATGTCTTCTTGTGTTGATCTTCAGGTGCCACAGCTATCTGATTGTACCCTAAGTAACCATCAATAAAGCAATAAAAAGGATAACCAGATAATCTATCTAGCATTTGATCAATGAATGGAAGAGGAAAATGATCCTTGCATGTGGCGGTGTTCAAGGCTCGGTAGTCAATGCAGACTCGCCATCCCGTGATCGATCTTTTCGCTACTTCTTCTCCATCGTCATTCTTCACTATTTGCATCCCTCCTTTCTTGGCTACTACTTGTGTAGGGCTCACCCACTTGCTGTCGGAAATTCGGTAGATCATGCCATGGTCAAGGAGTTTGAGAACTTCCTTCTTTACAGCCTCCTGCATGATGGGGTTCAGACGTCGTTGTGCTTGTCTCTTTGGTTTGGCATCCTCTTCAAGGATGATCTTGTGCATGCACAGTGAAGGGCTGATCCCTTTGATGTCTCCCAAAGTCCATCCAATGATGGACTTGTATTTCCGTAGAACTCGCAGCAGTTTGTCTAACTCCCCCTGTGAAAGATAAGCAGAAACGATAACAGGGTAAGTGCTATTTGACCCAAGGAATGCGTACCTGAGGTGTGTCGGGAGTGTCTTGAGCTCCAAAATTGGCGGCTCTGAGCTGGAGATTGGCTTTTCCAGGCTGCCGTCGATCGACGAAGCATCTTCGTCGATCGACGAGGGTGTTGCTGCGGCGTCGATCGACGAGGCATTGGACTCGATTGACGAGGACTGGCTGTAGTGGTTGGGCAGCGGTTCTCTTTTAAGTTCTTTCTCTCGAGTTACCTCCTCGAACACATCCAGCTCCATGACCAGATCCCCTCGGTTGCTTCGTCCAGATTTGTGGACGAGGAAAGGGAGTGTTGCAAGCAGTTTTCCAGGAAATTCGGCTCACTTTTGAAACAGGTGAAAGGGGAAGACATTATTGGGCTGAAACAGTTGATCATGTGGCATTCTACTGCATAGCTTCCATCGTTGTGCTTCTATATTGCCTTGTAAATTGAGAACGTGACGGACTCATTGTTCACTCGGAACGTCAGCTTGCCGTCGCGGATGTCGATTAATGCCCCTCCGGTTTTCAGGAATGGTCTTCCAAGGATCAGAGGAATGTTCCGATCCTCCTCCATGTCGAGCACCACAAAGTCAGCAGGAATAATGAAATCCTTTACCTTTACCAACACATCTTCAACGATGCCCTTCGGATAGGTGACTGATCGATCGGCCATCTGAAGAGAGATTGTTGTGGGCTTGATGCTTCCGATCTTTAACCGTCTGAAAATTGATAGCGGCATCAAGTTGATCGAAGCCCCTGAATCACATAGAACCTTCCCGAAGGTCTCACCTCCGATGACACAAGAGATTGTGAAGGAACCCGGGTCTTCCCTTTTGATCGACATCTTCTTTTGGATGATGGTGCTGCACTCTTCGAACAGGTTGACCGTCTCTTGCTCCAAGAACGGTCTTTTCTGAGAGACCATGTCTTTCAGAAACTTGATGTACCCGGGCATTTCTTGAAGAGCTTCTACCAATGGGATGTTGATATGCACCTTCTTCATTGTCTCCAGAAATCGTGCATACCTTTCGTTCATCTTGGTCTTGGCAAACCGCTGCGGATATGGCAAAGGAGGCTTATAAATTGGCAGAGCAGGGGCGGCCGTCGATCGACGAGTGTTAGCCTCGGTCGACGGATGCTTTGGTGCTTCGTCAATCGACGGAGGTGTTTCGTCGATCGACGGAGCTTCTCCTGTGATGACTTCTCCTTCTTCCTCGGCTTCTCCTTCATCTCGGGTGTCTGTCCCTGCTTGCTTGGGCCCTTCGTAGGTTTTGCCCCCTCTCAGAGTTATAGCGTTCACCTGGTTCCTCTGATTCTGATTCTTGGAGTTGACCTGAGTGTTGCTCGGAAGTTGTCCCGGCTTGTGTTTAGTTCCTAGGGCATCGGCGATCTGGCTGACTTGATTTTCAATGATCTGCACGTGCTTTTGCACCTGATCGACCTTTGTGTTCACCCCCAAAATTTCCTGCTTCAGCTTGGCTACAGTATCAGTGGAGCCTTCCATGAATTTAGCCAAAATCTCCTCGAGATTTGGCTTCTTCTTCTCTACTATTACTCCGTTTTGTACGGCAAATCCTGGTGGTGGTTGCTCTGTAGCTTGAGGGTTTGCATAGGAGAATCCAAGGTGATTCCTTGCGTGATTGAAGGTGTAGGGCTGGTTATTCTGCTGATTGTGTTGCTGATATCCTCCTCGGTAGTTGTTTTGATAACCGCCCCTTTGAATGAAATTCACCTCAGCATTGTTTTCCTCGGTTGGACCCTGCACTGCTTCAACTGCAGCTACTGTTTTCTCCTGCTTCGGATTAGCAAACTCTTCCCTGAGCTTTTTCAGCTCGGCTGCCAAATCGGGTTGCTCGGCAACTTTTTCCACCACTTTTCCACTACTTTCTCGATAGCTTTCACAGGCCGAGTTAGGCTTGAGGACCACCGTTGAGTGTTGTTGGCCATCTTTTGGAAGAACTCCATGGCCTTTTTCCCACTTTTCGTCATGACTGTGTCTCCTAGAGTGGTGTCCACCAATTTGTTTGTCTTATCATTGAGCCCTTCATAGAATGCTTCAGCTTGTTCTCTTGGCGGAAAACCATGTCCGGGACAGGCTCTCAACATCTCTTTGAATCTCTCCCACATCTCACTGAAGCTCTCGTCAGGCCTTTGAGCGAACCTGATGATTTCTTTCCATTTTTGCCTGATAACATTCGGAGGGAAAAAGTTCCCTAGAAACTCATTCCTCAATTCGGTCCACGTGCCTATGCTTCCTTTGTCCAGTGCGGTGAACCATGATTGTGCCTTATCCCTTAGAGAGAATGTGAACAGACGCATTCGGATGGCACTCTTGCTGACTCCTCCTATTTTTACAGTGTTGCAGAGCATAATGAACTTGTCCAAATGCGCATAGGGGTCCTCAGTAGGTCTTCCTTCAAATTGATTTTGTTGCACCATCTGCACTAATCCGGTCTTCAGTTCAAAATTGTTGGCATTGATGCCAATCTTGAAATCAGTCTCCTTAAACCGAGGTTTATACCGGTTCTGCATGGCTTCCTCTTCTTCCTCATCGTCGGATTCCTCTGGAGGGTCCTGATTGTCTTCCTCTTCATTGTCGGGGTTGTCCTCAAACAACGGGTTATGGCGAAGATCCCTTCCATTCGGATTGTTCCTCTCGAGGTCTCTTTCCATTGTATGATTACTTGAGCTTTCCTGAGCACGCTTATTCCTTCGGATCTTTCTGCAAGTAGCTTCGATGTCGGGGTAGTAATAAAGCGGGTCCTTTCCTCTGGCTCTTGTACTCATGCACTACCTGTACAGCAAAGGAGGTAGTGAGGTAAAACTGGAAAATAAACAGGACGAACTCAAATAAGAAAATTGAGCCTCTGAAACGACAAAGGCATCGATCGACGAGATGAAGCATCGATCGATGGAAAGAAAATGACTTCATCGATCGACGGGAACTGGC
This sequence comes from Plectranthus barbatus, assembly GCA_026898455.1. NCBI lineage: Eukaryota > Viridiplantae > Streptophyta > Magnoliopsida > Lamiales > Lamiaceae > Plectranthus > Plectranthus barbatus. Next base: position 161,709 of record JAPKLW010000732.1, read on the forward strand.
CTCGATCGATGGGAAATACGAAAATGCGAGAAAAAATTTAGAAAGTACGAAAATTACAGCCTAAAGCAATATTTCAATCACAGACTTAATAGTAAGATTAATTCTATTCTTTCTCCGGCAACGGAGCCAAAATTTGATCACTTATATTTTTAACCCGCGACTTAGCAAAGCTAATAATATAGCGGCAAATAAAATTATCGATCCCTCAGGGAATAAAGTAACGAATAATCTTTAAGTGCTAAGTGAAACGTTCTTGAAAACACTGATTAGGAAAATCAGATAAAAAGTTTTGTTTTTTTGAAAATGTCAGTATTTGCTAATGGAAATTAACCAGGAAATTAAAAAGCTTTTGAAGTCAAATAAGAGAAGCACAGATTCCAGGGATATCTACCTATCAAGTATGACATGTATGAATGAATTGATTAATTCCCAATTTTAATTCCTCTTCGTAGTGAAACATCAGAAAATTATTACGAACTTCTTTGTTGGACAATTCGTAAAGTAGATTAATTAATTACCTATCTCCGCTCGGTCTCAAGATAAATTAACTAACTCCAAAGATCTACAGATTTATTCATACAATCAATCTCCTTCAGTTATGACAAGAAATCAGATTATATTGTGAAAATCTCTTTTGATTGAAAACTATCACAGTTACGTCTCAAGTAATCAACTAGATAATCCTAAGATGTGATCAGCAAATCAAGATTATGAATAAGCACAGATTTCACAAACTACGAATGGAAGGGGAAAATAATTCAATTAATCATAACAAGCATACATTGATAGTTCAAAACCCTAGAATCTGAGAAATGATTTAGTAACACATATTCACGGTAATATTCATCATGGAAAAATAAAACCTGAATTGCACAAAAACTGGAATCCGAAAATCTTCCCGCAGGAACTTGTCTTCAAACATAAAACTCTAAAAATTCTTCAATACTAAATCTTGTAATTGCTCTAAGTCTCTTCTCTCTCTAAAAAAAATGAATTATACATGAGTATTTATATAGGTGAAAGATGTATCTAGCAGTATCTAGGGTTAGATATGCATTAATCTCCAAATCAGATCCGGATTAGGTTTCCCGCATGCGCGTCGATCAGGGCTGTTTGGCGTCGATCGCTGGGCCTGGAACCTCTTCGTCGATCAACTAGGATTGGCAGCGATCGATGCAAACTTTCCTTCCGTCGATCTCCTTTTTCCCTTCGTCGAGCGCTTGGCTTGCTTTGCCTCGTCGATCGACGAGCCTCTTCGTTGATCGACGGGGTGCTGAAATTGGAATCCTGATTCTTCTCTATTTTTTCGACTAAGAACCTGCATGATTCATCAAACACGACATTCCAAGTACAAAAACCAATTCATGCACGAAAAAGATACAAAAACGATCTAAACACTACACAATTAGTCAAAGAACAATAAGATAAGTTGGTGAAAATCCTAACTTATCAGTCTGCATCTCTGCTATCATCCTAGCAGACCTCTCATTAGCAGATAAGCTCAGCAACCAATAACGTAAGCTGAGATACGTTCTTCTCATTCATCTCTAGAAATCCAAGAAATCCAGAAAGAATGAGAATAGCAACTCATTCATCCACAACATCGTCTAGTTCCATGAGACCTAACTTGATGCATAGCTCTTTAAATCTTGTCTCTGCTAATGGCTTCGTGAAGATGTCAGCAATTTGGTCTTCTGTGCATATATATCTGACATCGATATCCTTCTTCTCCTGATGATCTCGAATGAAGTGATGTCGGATATCGATGTGCTTCATCCTTGAATGGTAAATCGGATTCTTTGTAATGCACATTGCGCTGTTGTTGTCGTAGTAGATCGGCACGCATTCAGGAGAAATACCATAGTCCTGTAGTTGCTATCGAATCCATAGCACTGCGAACAATAGCTAGCAGCTGCTACATACTCTGCTTCAGTGGTCGACGTAGCTACCGAATGTTGTTTCTTGCTGAACCAGCTAATAAGCTTATGTTCGAGAAATTGGCAAGTTCTGCTGGTGCTCTTCCTGTCTATCTTGCACCCTCCAAAGTCTGAATCTGAGTAGCCACTCAGTGCTAGACTATCGAACCTTGGATACCAAATCCCTAGATCCTCTGTGCATTTTAGATATCTTACAATCCTCTTAGCAGTGTCCAAGTGAGTCTTCTTGGGATTTGCTTGATACCTTGCGCATAATCCAACAACATAAGAAATGTTTGGTCTGCTGGCTGTGAGGTATAGCAATGAGCTGATAATACCTCGATAGAGAGTAGGATTCACATCATCTCCTTCCTTCTCAAGAGCAGCTATGCATGTTGTGCTGATTGGAATTCTTAAGCTCTTGGTTTTTTCTGGACAATACTTCGCAATTAGATCGCGTGTGTATTTCCTTTTATGAATAAAAATCCATTTGCTGGATTGTTGGACTTGAAGTCCAAGGAAGTATGACATCTTCCCCATCATCTTCATTTGAAAGTTACTTGTCATGAGCTTGGAGAACTTGTCACATAGGTCTTGATTCTTTGACCCAAAAATGATGTCGTCAACATATATTTGCACAAGCAAAATACTTCCTTCATCTTCGATGCAAAAGAGAGTCTGATCAATCCTCCCTTTCTTAAATCTATTAGATAGTAGGAACTTGGACAAGGTTCCATATCAAGCCCTTGGTGCTTGTTTCAGACCATATAAGGCTTTCCTCAGCCTATACACTTGGTTTCCTTGCTCGAAGCCTGGTGGTTGCTCAACATAGACTTCCTCCTTGAGCTCACCATTCAAAAAGGCGCTCTTCACATCCATCTACATGAAATCGAATTCGTGATGTGCGGCATATGCGAGAAATAACCGGATTGCCTCCAGCCTTGCAATTGGAGCAAACGTCTCATCGTAGTCTATAACCTCACATTGCCTATACCCCTTCGCTACGAGACGTGCCTTGTTCCTGACTACCATGCCTGTCTTATCTTTCTTGTTCTTGAACACCCATTTAGTGTCTATAACACTTTGATGTTCTGGCCTGTCTACGAGGTACCAAACATGATTACGCATGAACTCAGCAAGCTCCTCTTGCATGGTGTTCACCCAATCTAGACATTGTAGAGCATCTTCGACCTTCGTAGGCTCTTCATGCGATATATAGCATGCTAGCATGGCGTTGCCTTGCCTCGTCAGAATAGGATCGTAGACGTCTCCAAGAACATCTTCTAGGGGATGAGCACGCAACCATACAGGTTTAACAGGACCTTTAGCATTTCTCTCCCCTGTTGGAATGTTGTCTGCGACAACATTCCCTTCAGCATCCACTTGGTGCTCAGCATCTAGATTATCAGCAGTCTGATCCTCAGCAACGGGAATGTCAGCATCTGGTACTTCAACGTCTGGAATCTTAGTAGTTGGGGCTTTAGCATCCAAGTGCTCAGCTACGACTTGGTCTGCTACGGCCTCCACAAATTCAGCACCGGTTGCAATAGCATCTGCATCATCTTTAGCATTCCTTGCTGGATTGGGAGTTCCCTCATCGTCTTCATCATCAAGTGATCCCGAAACTTCCAAATTATCATTAAGATAAATTGGTGTGGCCTTAGCATGATCATTAGCATCACTGGCTTGATCAGTAGTCTGGTCACCTGCTGAGTGCATCCGGATTCTCGAAAGAATTCAGGATTGATTGACCATGGACATTATTGGTCTCATGATTATTATCCGTGTCTGCTTTGATACCCTGCGCACTAGAATAAATTCATCAAAAATAACATTACGTGTTATTTCCACAATTCTGGTTGTCTTGTTTAATACTCAATAGCCTTTGTGAGAAGGGTGCCCGTATCCAAGGAACACACCTTCATCAGATTTAGGCGAGAAAGTATTAAGTTTCGACTTTCCGTTGTTATGGATATAACATGTTGAATCTAAAGCACGTAGATGAGAGATATAAGGTTTACGACCGTTGTACATCTCATACGGAGTCTTGTTGAATCAACCAGTGATCGCGCTCCTATTCTGAGTGTAGCATGCTATCATGACTGCTTCGCCCCAATACTTAGCAGTCAATTCGGAATCGGCTAGCATAGACCGCACTGCTTCTTTCAACATTCGATTCCTTCTTCTGCTAGACCATTCTGCTGGGGGGTCCTAGCAGTGGACTTCTCATGTGCGATACCAGCTTCGTCACAGAAATCCATCAGAACTCCATTGCAAAACTCCGTCCCTTTGTCAGAACGAATCCTCTTTACTGTAACTTCCTTGTTATTTTGCTCTTTGAGGATTAGCTCTGGTAGGATGAGCTTTACTTCGTCTTTGGTTCTTAGTAAGTGAACCCACGTGTACCTGGAGTAGTCATCCACAACCACAAGTGTATATATCTTTTTACTTACAGTGGGTGGAGTGACTGGGCCAAATAAGTCCATGTGCAAAAGCTCTAGGATCTTGTCTAAAGTGGCCTTCTCCAGGTTGGATCTGAATGATGCTTTGGTCTGCTTCCCTTGCTAGCATGCTTTACACACGCCTTCTTTGCGCAAAGTCTCAGCAGGCAGACCTACAACAAGCTTATTCTTGGCTAGATGGTTAAAAATTTTAAAATTCAAATGATTTAACCTCTTGTGCCATAACCATGTTGTTTCTTCTTTGTTCAATGCTACGAAGCATGAATGCTGTTGACCGCTTTGCCAGTCAACAATGTATAGGCCACCCTTGCGGATGCCTCTTAGCTTCACTTCTCCTGTAACATTGTCAGCAATAGAACAACCAGTATTGACAAATGATACAGTGTACCCATTTTTGCATAGTTGACTTATGCTCAGTAAGTTGTGCTTGAGGTTGGATACGAGCGCTACGTTGATAATCTTTAATCCATTTCGCTTGATGCATCTTCTTCCAACAACTTTTTCTTCGTTGTTATCTCTGAACTTGACTTTGGGGCCATAGTAAATTCTTTGGATGTCTGAGAATAACTCCTCATTCCCCATCATGTGTGTGGAGCAGCCACTATCAAGGATCCATTCATTAGATATGTTTGATGTCTTGGAACTTGGATCCTGATCCTGCAAAAGAAATCAAGTTGATTTAGGTACCCGCTTAGCATCGGGTCCTACAGGATTAGCATGAGTTATGGTTCCTTTTGGAACCCTCATCTTGGTGATCTTCAAGATTTTCTTCTTGATCTCACCCTTTACCACCTTCTCGACCTTCGAATTAATATGCTTGGTATTTCTATGTCTAGGTGTTGTAGTGTGCTTAGCCTTCCTTGTCCTTGGAAATGGAAATGGCTTGGGCTCAGGCCTCACATAGGTGTTCCTCCTATGTGGTGTGTACTGCTGGTATGATGGTCTTATAGTAGTGTGATGAACATACGTGCCCTTATGAAAGGTAGGGTATGCGATCCTTGCGTTGTGAACATAACGCTCAGCATCCCTTTGTATTGCTGAATGTGGGTTAGCATATGCTTTCTGATTCTTCTACTGAGGTCCAGCAGATGCATGCTTAGCATTCATCCTTTGGATCCTCTGCTGAGGTCCAGCAGATGTACGCTTAGCAGACGCTGGTTGGATCCTCTGCTGAGATCCAGCAGACTCCTTTTGCCTATACCCATTCTCTTGCTTAGCATTTGAAGATTCAGCAATAGCCTTTCCTTTTCTCTTGTCAGTAGTGATATTTCCAGCAGAAACGAATAAGATTGGTTTCTACTTAGAAGATTCGGCATGAATACTCAAGGTCTTTCTTGAAGATTTGCCTACGGCGTTATCATATCCAAGTCCAGATTTATCTTTATGATGTCTATGCTGGCTAACAATGGCATTGAGAACTGCCCTGCTGGATGTATAAGTACAGATGCAATCTTCTTTAGGCTTAGTTTTCAAAGCATGATTCTTTTTTTCTAAGTTTTGAAAATTTTCGTAAAGCTTAGAGAAATTTCCTCAAAGTTTCGAAAGCTCCTCACTATCGGACCTTAGTCTTTCGACTTTATCGGTCAAAGATTGAACTTTATACTTAAGTGAGGCATTATTTTTCACTATTGCATTCTTTAAAGAATAAACTTTGGAAAGTTCTATAGAAAACTTTGCTAGATAATCTTCCTCGGAATCCAAAAAGGAATCCTCCGATTCTTGCATGCATGCTGAGCTAGAAATATTAATAGTAGAGATTACCTCCTGATTATCGACTGCTAGAGCCGATTCAGTCAGTTGCTCAGCATCAGCAACTGGTTCGGCATCCTCCACGATGTTCGCCATTAGAACCATCAATGCCTCTTCCTCTTCATCAATAGGGTAGTATTCCTCTTTATTATTAGGAATATCTGGCACTTATGTCCTCGTCAGCAATGCCTTGGTTACTGCTCGAACGACTCTCCTTTCAAATCTCTGACGGAGGCGTTCCCTCTCTTCTGGGCTCACCCTCAGACACTCATGTTTTAAGTGATCAGGGGATTGGCACTCGAAGCACGTCCTGGGCTTCTTTTTAGATGAGCGTTGGGTTGAGGCTAGCTTCGCTTCCTTTTCAGCTTTAGCCTCCAGGATCAACCTTTGGAGCTTTTTCATTTGTTCCTCCAACTCGCTGATCTTCTGATCTTCACAATGCGAGCTAGAAGTTAAAGGAACTTCTTTGGTTGTTGTTGCTGGAGTTGATCTCTCCTGATTGTGAAACGGCTTTCTGGTGACTTCCACTTGTGTCCATCTTTCTTGACGAAGTACGCCAAGTCCTCATGATTTCCAGCATTTGATGGAGTAGGTTGCACTATAGCAGCCTCATTTTTCTTTGACTGTTGGATGATGAACTCATGAGCTTTCAGCTGTGAAAACACCTCAGCAGTCGACATCTTACTGAGATCCTTCTAACTTAGGCTTGTCATCTTGACAAACCAATCACTCATTGGGAAGAGTTTGGATATTATCTTATTGTTCATCTCCCCACTATCATAGGTTTTGCCCACATTTTTTAGCTCGCCTACAATTGTATTGAATCTTTCCTCCATGGATTGGATGGTTTCTCCAGGAATCATTGAGAATGACTCATATTTGTCCACAACCACTTGTAGTTTATTACGTTTCATCTGCTCAGTTTTCTGAGAGCATTCGCACACATATTCCCACATTCCTTTGGTTGTCTTGTAATCTAGGACTTTGTCAGCCATCAAGGAAGGTAGGCAGTCAATGATTAATTTCATAGCCACGTATTCCAACTGACCCCTTTTCTTATCTTCCAACGTCCATTCTTCATAAGGCTTTGGTACCATCTCTGGACATGGTTGGCCTTCAGCAGGTGGAGCTACTACGATATTGACCTTCATAATTTCTATATGGCCTTTCTCCAGCACATCTCTCATCTCCGGATGGATACTTTGGAGTTGGATCATGGCCAACGTCTTCCAGGACTCGAACTTCTCCTTGTTATACTTGCGAAGAACGTGATTAGACATCTTGGTATACTTCACCTGAGCTAGACAAACAGGAAAAAAATAGAGTGACAGCGCAAGGAAAGCTAAGATCTAGGTCTTAAAGCGACTCAGAAGCAGTCGATCTTTCAACCTCCTGCTCTAATGCCACTTGTTGGTTCCTGGGATCAGAGTCATCGTAGTGATGACACAATACTCACACGAATTGCAGCGGAAGATTTAAACGTTCACTTGCACTTTAAGTTCTTATCAAAGATTGTTTAGCTCAACTTTACTTAGGTTTTTCTTGCAGATATACGCTAGCAACTCCGTTGCTAGGTTTCAAATCTCAATCAAATATTAAGCAATAAAATAGTAAGCACAATAACGACACAGTATTTATAGTGGTTCGATCAAAAGATCTACGTCCACTCCTTAGCCGAAATGCTAAGAAATCACTAAGTAAGTATACAGAATACAAGGATTCGCCTTTCAAGTAAAGTAGGCAGTGAACTTTTGACCCGACTACTTCACGACTATCCTCCATAACTCCGAACTCCTCAGGCGTAGTTCCGGCAGAGTCAAGGGCACACCTTTGTAAAACTTGCCTTTGCTACTCTGGAAGATTTATAGTTCCTTCCAAACTTTCCTTCGATTGTGGCTAGACGCCCGTCCTAGTCAAAACCCTTTTTAGAGAATTGACTGTTGGATGCTTCCAATAAAGGAAGGTATCCCAATGATTGAAGAATCTTGATCAAAGTCAAGGAATCTCTTCAATGGAGTGTCAAATAATCAATGAGGACACTCTGGTAGTTGAAGGCTTTTAATATCTTTCGAATGTTGGCTTTCAACTGACTGCTCTTTAGCTTTTTTGCTTTTATCTTAGGAATCTCTTGAGAATGTGTTCGTGTATTGAATGAGCAGTAATCGTCTCTCACTTCTAGACTTGTCTTTTATACCTGAAGATTCAAACTTTGAATCTCCATACCCATTAGACACAACGGTTTCCTTGTCCAAGAGTGGTTTGACTTTCACCGTCCTTTCTGGCTTCGTACAGTGTTTTTCGACCTACTTCTGGAAAGTCTTGTCCTTGCGCGTACGGTTGTCAAAATGGTAGTGTAGCAATTGTTGTTAGCTGTCTTACTTTGCTAAGCTCCTTCGGAACGATCTGCTAGCTTTCCTTAGCAATCTGCTAGATAGATATCGGATTACTGACTTCTCAGCAGTTGCTGTTGGGAAATCTGGCTAAGTTTCCCTTCTCCAGTTGATAGCTTAGATCTTAGATTTGGTGTTTAAGTGTTTTGGTGGATCAAATCCTAAGTCCAACCAGCGTCAGTTTGTCTCTAGAATAGCTCTAGTCTCAAATGTAAAGTCCTGTATAGGTATTTTGAGTTGTAAGTCGCAGCTGATCAAGACTCATGCTGGCTACTGTTCACCAGCATGAGATGTGCTTACCAGTTGAGAGAAGTCTCACCAGCAAGCGGCTGACGAAGACTCATGCTGACACTGTTCATCAGCATGGAGTAGAGCTATTGACTGGTTACTGTTCACCAGTTGGGAAGATTTCACCAGCAGGAGGCTGAGAGATCTTACCAGCAGAATATGTGTTCTGGCTGACACTATTCACCAGCGGTGAAGCCACCAGTCACGGGAGATTCCAAGAGATAACATCAGACGAATTGGTAGACCTTGATTGTGCTAAGGAAAGTCACCAGCAGAGACTGCCAGCACAAGATCACCAGAATGATCTACCAGTCGGAGGTTATCAGCAGAATTGAAGATTCGCTCTCCCGAAGACTTAGAGACAAAAAGAAGATTCGTCTGAGGAAGTAACTGACAGTGTATGACTTTAAGGAGGATGCCTTAAAGTCTATCAGTTCAAGACACCAGTTCCGATTCCTCGTACTGACGAATAGAGTCGTTCTGACACAAAGAGATCTGTGTCAGATAAAGCGATCAAAGGTATGGCGCTTTCCGGAAATTCCTACCTGCCGCCTGCAGAAGGACATGCGAGGACAGAGACTTTTCCGGATGTGTCCAAACGGCTAGTATTTGAATCTGAATCTCACGTCTATAAATACGTGAGATCCAACAGCATTCAATACTCTTGCCCACTCTTAGCCACTCCTGAACTACCGAAAGCTCAAACGCATTCATATCAGCGAATAAGCAATCTTTCGAGGCTTTTCTTAAAGCTACTCCGTGTGTCAATCATTTGAACACGAGACTCCAAGCTTCTAGCTTGTGAGTTATTGATCTCATTTGGTGTTCTTTCTCATTCCGAGGAAGAACATAGCAGCTCTTGAGCCAGCCAGCTCCAGAGTTATTACGGGCAGTTTTGCCGCCAGCAAGAGTCAAGTTCTTGGGAGAACTCAACACCCAATCAGTCGGAGGAGGAGGTTGAAGTGACGTGCTCGCACTCCATCCATCTGACGAGAGTTGAAGAAGGACAAGGACCGGGAGCGGTTGATCCAGTGGACTGGTAGACGAGGCATCTACCAGCTGGAAATAGATCGTAGGAAATCTTGTACCGGATTACTCTCTTTAGTGAATTTCCAGTGCTTCGACTGGAGAGTGGACGTAGATCAGTTGATCGAACCACTATAAAATATCCTTGTTATTTACTGCTTTCAGCATTTACTTACTGATTTAAAACCCAGCACCCAAGTGCTGGAGTATAACTGAAACCAGTTTATAACTGTGCAAACTCGACTCTAAAATTTTCTAAGTCCAGAGTCATCAGCTGACCAGCCAGTTGCCAGTCAGCTGAATACTCAGTTGCCAGTTGACTTACCAGCTGACAAGGTCCCAGTCAGCTGTGTAACCAGCAGAGTGCAAGAAACGAACTTACGTATTTTCCGCTGCCAAAGTATACCCTGATATCCGGGACCAACAGTTGCTCTTCTTATTCCTGATTCCTTCAACTCTGGATTGCTAATGCCTTTAGCAATCTGCTATGTGCTAGCGAATGTTGATTCCTTAGCATTCTGCTACCACTTGTCTTCTAGCTTTTTTAGCATCCTTCGGTGTCTGCTGGGAGAGCTTTTAGCAATCTATTCTATTACAACTCGATACTTGGCCTATACAGGACATTACAAGATTTACTAGACTATGCTAGAGTTCAGCAATTGATCGACCATCTACTAAGGCTTGATCCAACAAAACTTTTTACAATAAAATCCTAAGGGAGATTTAGGAATAATTTCCCAACAAAACCCTACGTCCACTCTTCCAAACTTAATCGGGAATGCACTAAGTTTCAGGTAGAAGCCTCTTGCAATCTATGGACAACCTATCGGAAGCCTCCATCCTTCAATCTGTTGTAGTCACTCGTCTAGAAACTTTTTGTAAGCTGACTCAATCTTTAGGTTGAAGTGAAAACGCACCTCGCAAGATGTTTTCTTGTTCTTCCCAGAACTCAGTATGTTGGTAATCAATATCCAAGAGTAGGATATTGACTTTTATGCATATAACTTAGAGAAATTATATTCACCAAGAAATAGCTTCAGCTTTAAGCTTTAACCTCGTGGTTTTATACAGTAACACAAAAGGGATAACTTGAGTTAGAAACTCAAGTCTCGTGTCTAAAGCACATGGAATATCAGAGAGCTTTGAGTAGAAAGTTGAGCAGAGTTTTAGCGTATCTTTTCTTGAGAGTTCGTAACCTTTTCAAGTTGAAGTGTCGAGCTATTTATGGTCTTCAAGGGGACAATTTGAATTTCCACCCGTTAGACATATAAATCAAGTTGTTAGCGATAGAGATTGGATCGTCTGATCATCTCCCATACTTTTGTGTGCTCTGTTCTGCTCTGTCGCCTGCTTTTTACTTTTGACAGTGTACTTTCCACCTACTCTTGTCAAACTAAGTTTTAGTCCGAGTTATCGAAGTATGAGACATCCTCGTACTAAGTTTTTGACTTAGCATTGAAATATCTTTAACTTTGACTTCGAACATATGAGTTTCATTTGCTTTTGAAATATTGAACCTCTATACTGACATTCCAAAGCCAGTATAGGCTTCTACCATACTTAGTGAAACTCAGTTTCAGTTTCCAAACTTAGTTTCCAGAAACTAAGTTTTTTGTCTTACTGTGTTTTAAGCACGAACACTTGTCTTCAAATCTTCAAGTTTTTTTGGATCTTCTCTTTAAGACTATCCCCATCCATGACTCTCTTGAGAGAGTCATCAAAAAAGACAAAAAAAAAATTGAAACAAAAAATATACAAAAATTAATAAAAAAAGTCATAGTGTCAATGACTTTGGTTCCTGCATGACTTTTCACTTTTTTTAGAGTCATGTGAATCATCCAATCATTTGCTGTCATTTAACAGCATCTGATTGGATGATTAAATACTATAGATAATAAAGTTATATAATTAATATTATACATAATAAGTAATAAAAATTATATCAAAAATTTTTATTTTTTTTCTCAATAAATAGAACTTAATATTGATATGTTTCCACACCAAAATCAAAACTCTCTATTTAACTATTAGTCTAAATTTCTTACTTTTTAAAGTATGTAATAATGTATTTTTACCACAATTATAAATTTTCTATATATATATTTATACATATTTGTTAATTATTTTAAATTTAATAAATTGATATTGATAATATGTATTAAAAAATAAAGTAAAAAAGAAAATATAATTTAAGTTGGGTTGAGGTTATTGATGGGAGTAGAAATTAGATAGGGTTGTGGGTTGTATATGTGGAGGTGAGAAAAATTGATATTTTATTAAATGATAGGTTGGGTGAGGGTTATGAATGGGGATAGTCTAAGCATGGAAACTTGGTTTTGGATATCTCGAGCTCTGTCATCTTCAGAAACTCAATTTTTGATTGCTTCACTCGGTCTTCAGCATCTAAGTTTCTAGTCTATTACAACTCGAGCAATCCTATACAAGGATTACATTTAAGGACTCTAGAAACTTAGTACTAAAGTAAGTTTTGACATGTCAAAACATCAAATTAAGAGGTGAAATAAAACTCAGTTCCTAACAATTTTCCCTTTTTGATATTGTCAAAACTACTTACTTAAGTCAAAAAAGAAAAGGAAGCATGGTGTACTAAGTTTACAAAGACACTACTCAGTACACGAGTTCTTATTCTGGCCTACTCTATTTGATCTTTCCCCTGAATTGGAGAGATAATTCTTGATTAATTAGCATAGAGCGAAAAAGTAAGTTGATCACACTTGAAAATGGGTTTAGGCTGGTTAAAAAAAACTTAGAAGAGGGAGAGAAAGAGAGAGAGAGAGAGAGAGAGACAATGAGAGATTGTCTACAAGTCAGTTTCCGAATTTTCATTAATGAGTGAGAATTACTAGTACAATGAAAAGACAGAAACTGATCATACAAAACTAGGTACAACTGAGTTCCAGAGAAATCGTGGAGGAGGCGGATCAGATGAAGACAATTTAGATCCAGAAAGTCTTGTCATAAGCTCTGCAAGCATATTGAATTGATCTTGCCTCCTCTTCTCCTCTACTTCTTCTGTTCTTGTTTTCCCTTCCCGAAGCCTCCTCTCTTCCTTTCTTTCTGTCTCTCTTCTTCCCCATTTTTGACAATGTCAACAAGGGTAGAGACGGTAAACTTTATCTAGGAGATAGACTCTAAAGTTTCAGCCTCCTTCTAGTCGAATCGAGCCTTGATCTCATCAAGCTAATTTTGGAAATAAGCTTGCATTTCAGTCATTGAAGCAACAGGGGTAGGGTCGGTAGTGATTTGCATCTGCGTCTCAGTTTCAGCCGAGGTGATAGCGGGCATTTCAATAGTGGAGGTACTGGGCAACTCAAGGATAGAAACGATACGAGTAACCGGCACCAGACCCCAAAGTCTTCTCCTTGCTTCCTCTGCCCTGTCATACTCCTGCATACGATGTCGCTCAGCTTCCTCAGCCTCTTGTAACTTCCTTCTCTTCTGAGCTTCACGAGCCTCAATCAACCTCCTAATCTTCTTGGCCCTCATCAGTTTGGCAGATCTGGAAAGATTTTCAAGCACAAGCCAGTGACTTGATTTAGAATTTAAGCGACTCTCTCTGTAGTAGATTGCATGGTCAGTTCATAGGAGAGAGCCATGGCCTGCTCCAAGTCAGCTTTTTCTTTCTCAGCAGCAGCAAGCTCTTCTGATATTTTATGAAGATCAGCCTCCACACTTCGTAGTTGCTCACTAAGTTTTCTCATTTTCTCCTTCTTGGCAACTATGATGTTATGATAATCTTCAGGACTAAGGGATGGAGATGACTCTGCCTCTAACTCAGCATGCATAATAGAAGAGTCAGCATGGATAGGATGTACCTGAGTGATCGGGGGAGCACAGATAGGAGCTTTAGGCACGAATAAGTAATTAGAGGAGGGGAGCCTGTGAGCATCCAGATATGCATTGTGCGCATTATAATTTTCAGCTCGATAAGTTTGGATAGCCAGCAACCTCATCCTAACTTCCCCCTCATTCAACTGTAGGGTCTCCGCTTGGGCACTGATCACTGCAAAATTCACAGATTAATTGCAAATATAGTGGCAAATAAATTTATAAGATACCCAGAGGTAGTCGAACCCAGAGGAATTGTTCAACAAAAATATCCCATATACTAACTGTAGTTTTAAAATTTATTGTTTGAGTAGACAGTGAATTGGGTTTGGTTTTGAAAAATAAATATGACAATGCAGAAATTTAAAGGGTTTTAAAAGCAAAGTAAAGAACACAGATTCTAGGGCAAATAATCAATCAGAATATTGATGATGATGAAAATTGCAACACTTTATCACGTTAAATTTATCAATCCAGGTTCTTTCAATTCGCTCTAATGAACATCATTTACTCGTTTGAAGGAACTTATAGCTAGGCAAGCACAAGTCGTTGAGTGTTTATCTAACTAGGCAAAAATCATAACAAACCTTGCATAAATGAAATAAAGCATAAATCCAATCATATTTAATTATCTTCCAAAGTTCAAGCAATCAATTCTCTCCAATTAGGTAGAAAAAGTATCAAGTGCAACAATGAGATAAGAGTGAGTATTGAATGAATGTCAATTGTGTCTAGTTTGAATCAAATCATGTTGTAAACTATTTTTAATCCCTAGGAGATTGAGCAATCGACCCTACACTTGTTAACCCCTAGTCACAGCGAGCTAACAGTTGATGATGCTAAGACTCGCAAACAGCTACGTTATTAAGCCCTAGACCACTCCAAATAGAACATCAATTATTGCCCTACGACCTAGCACCGCACAAGGATTGGAGCTAAAATCGTATGAATCTACACTATTCACGATGATTCCGCCCGTGTGTTGGCTGCAGCGTTCACGTCAACTACCTCCTAAGCTGGCTATTACCTACACCTAAGAGGTAAGGAACAAGATCTAGTGCAATTCAAGCTCTCAAAGGAAAGTAAACAATCAAGATTAAATCTCAATTCAACACAATATTCATCCAATCAATACTCACAATAGAGTTTAGTTCCGCATACCTTCAATTGTGTACAATACAATAGAGAAAGCGATAGAATCCATTACAAAATTGAGAGGTCAAATGATGATCTTCCCAAATTGTCTTCCTTGTACTCAATCTACCTCTTGATCTTCCTTGATCTTCACCAAATGTAGAGGAATATGGCCTAGATCTCTTTGAATGTGGATGGGGAGTGTTTGAAAGATGGATTGGGAAATAATTCTCGTGACGGTTATTTGGAATTTGACCAAAAGTTTCTAATTCCTAACTAATCTAAAAATGTAAAATGAAAAATGATCCAAAACTCCCTCACAAATTTGATTTTCCCCCTTTTATAGACAAGCAAACAGGGTCTTGGATCGCCCGGGCCACCAATGGCTCGCCCGAGCCATGCTGAAAACTGCCAAATACTGAAAATCACATTTTGGCTCGGCCAATCGAGGTCTCTGAACTCCAAATTTCATCCCTCTGCTCCGCTCGGGCGAGCCTATCCTCCTTTGTATCCAAGCTCGGGCGATTTGCCTCCAAAACTCACCAAAAAGTGATATTTTATGCTCAAAATGCAACCTACAACTTCCAAAACACAAAAACACGAAAAAGAGCAACAAAAACATATGATATGAGAGTAAAATGGCCACAAACATGCACGCTCACACATCGAAAAATAGGTCATTTTACACGCATGTCATAATCCCCCAAACTTGAACCTTTGATTGTCCTCAATCAAAACAAAGTAAAGCAATCCATAAACCTCATGAAACAACCTCACAGCTCATCTTGATTATTTTGGCATGCCCTAGTCAATCGAGATTATCACCTAACTTTGTGACACTGTTAATGCTAAGGACTTGAACCACGCATCAAATTTTGATAAAGAAACGATAGCACTCCCTCACGTGTTTAGGGACGATGAGAATCACTCAATCACAAAATATCGAGCTCAATTTCCATAGGCTTGCATCTATTCTCACCACTATACTACAACGAGTTGGCTTCTAAAATCAAGAAGTTCTTTGTTTTCGGTTATAACGTGGCTTACTAAAAGGTAGGTGGTTTTGGGCTAAAAGTGACTACTTCTCCATTTCCCGAAACCCCCAAACTTATTCTCTTCAATCCACTTCAAACCCGAGGCTTTCTATTCACAACATTTCTTTTTTCCTTTTCTTTTTTTTTCTTTTTTTTCATATTTTTCCAACACCATCATTCATTCATTTCATGGTGCCTATCTTTCTTTTCTTTTTCTTTTTCTTCTCAAGCACTCAAAATTTTTGTTGATGCTTCATTTTTTTTAGGATTCACAGCAATCCTTTATTTCATACCTTCCATGTCTCAACACTTGCAATACAAAGATGCCAAAAAATTCCCAACCCAACTCTCATCACCGTATTCACCCTCATACACTCTTTCCCCCCAAAATTTGTCCTAATAATCTCAACGAAAATTCACCATTTAAGCTCAATCACGGGGGTCAAAGATATGAAACGCAAAATTATGATAACAACCACCTTATAATCCCGGAGTGAAAGGTGGGACTAAGAATCGATGGCCTAATATCATTTTTTAGTTACCAAACTCATGCCAAATAGATAGAGAATATATGCAAGTTCCAGATCTTGTGCTCTCAATCTTGCCACTCACAAACGATATAGATATGACAATATCATGGCTCAAGATCTCACAGCTTTTCGTCATGTCCTATGCATTAACCACACACAAAACTCGGCAATTCTAAAGTTCAACTAAAACATGCCTTGACAACTAGATTTCGCCCTATCATTGGTTAAGGTAAATATCAAGCTTACTAAGTAAATCATGATTCAAACCTCAAGTTCTTGTTTGGATTTATCACACACACACAACAACCTTACAACAATCTACATGTCATGAAACAATTGTAATGAAGCTAATTGGCAAAAGAAACGATAGAAAGCGTTCCCCATCGGTAGACACGATCAAACCGCTCTTCCCACGCCTTATTCGTACCTACTACAAGTCAACACAAACACCACCAAACTATTGAGCATAAACAAGCCAATTAAGTTCTCATTTCCACCGACTTTCCACAAACTAATCATCAACAAAAATAAAGCAATATCCACTAGCTCCACCATTCATACCAAACCGTTCAACATATCCACAAACCAAACCAAATAGAAAGTATTAAATCATGCAAGCGTGTTAATAATCCATCAACATATCATTCAATCATTAAAAACCAAACATCCAATCAACATCCAAATCAAAAAGTAGATCAAATATCATTATACAACCATATCGAAGATCAAATCATTCAATTCAAACTAACTAAACTAAACTAATAAGCAAAGTAAACTAAGATAGCAAGATAGAGATGAGAAGAGTGAACTAGAGTAGAGCACCGAATACCGGTCATTCCCCCCAAACTTAGTCAAGGTAGACTAAGCTTCTAAAATAGCCGACGGTAGTAAATTACTCCTCATACTCCAAACGCTCCCCCTAGCACATGTAAATCAAGTGATTAACAAAACAAACAAGAAACATTATTAACACTATCTAGGCAAGAATTTAAAACAAACGAAAGAAAAACTGTTGGGTTGCCTCCCAACAAGCGCTTACTTAACGTTGGTAGCTAGACGACCTTACCACATCATCCATTATCAAAAATCTTGTGGGTTTTTAATACACCTTTCTCCCTTAATATGCATTTACTTGGGAGCAATTTGTCCAAGGCGATCTTTCTTTCACCCCTTTCATCTCTCCAAGGAGGATTGATTATCTTGTCGAACTCAAATTGCATGAATGAAAGCTCCTTCTTTGAAGTATTCTTCATGCCATTCTCCAAACTAATCCCCACTTCAAGAAACTCATTGATCCACTCATCCAATGCACTCACCATTCTCTCCTCAACTTTTTCTACTTTGTCTATCACTCGTGAAGGAAATTTAAGCATCACATCGCCACATAGACTTTCCGACATAATTTCCTCATCATGTTTCTCTCCTTCATCATTTCGTACCAAGGCCAGAACTTCTTTTATCACCTCAAGTGAAGGTATCTCAAGATCACCATTATTCTCACTTTCAATGTGTATCTTCTCCTCGTCGGTGCCATCATCCTCTTTCTCTTCTTGAGGTAACTCTTTATCTTCTTTCTTTGATTCTTCTTCTTGTATCTCCTTTACTCTCATATCTTGAATTCTTACTTCCTTAAGTACCATTACCGCATCCTCACATTCATCTTCCGAAATTTCATCAATCTCCTCACAACTTCCTTCGAGACCTATTTCCTTGTCAATCGGATATTCTTCCACTCGAGGTTCCTCTCTCACCTTCTTCAATATATTGGATAGTTGCATTCTTAACTCCAAAAGTCTTCCCTCGAGCTTATCCAGTTTCCTCTCCAAAGCTTCCCGAGATGATCTCGCTTCTCTAACTCTTTCATGATCACGGCTACCCCATTCATCACAATGAACTCTTGTTATGGATGGATTCCAAGTATGGTTCTCATAACGTCTACATGGAGAGTAGCCATTAGATGGGAGATAGTTCATGTTTTTCCGGAGGTCACAATTCCCCCATTTATCTCCATATCTTTCATTACTACACTCATTTTCTTCATATCCCCAATTCGGCTTCACCTTCTGATCATGTCTCCTCTCTTCCATCCATGGGTAGCTCTCTTCAAATACCAATCGGATTGGCCTCCTTGGTCGTTGTCTCTTAACCATATTTGCTCTCATCTCGTCCAATTCCCTTTGGAGATTGTTAAGCCTCTCCGAGTGAGTGCCTCGATGATTCTCCATTTAACACCAAAAATAGTCCAACAATCTCAAAGTAACACAAAATAGTAATCAACAAACAACTTCTGCAAAACATATTTACAAACACCTACAAACTTCACAAAAGCCTATTACAAAACAAAAACAATCCAACAAATCAAAATTAGAACAATTACCAAACAAATGTTAGTAACAATATTCACACAAGCATTTCCTCAAACACCTAGCATACACTTCTTCAAACTTTCAATAATTTCACACGACCTACTAAAAGATTCCCCAGCAACGGCGCCAAAAATGTGATGACGGTGAGAATTGCAACACTTTATCATGTTAAATTTATCAATCCAGGTTCTTTTAATTCGCTCTAATGAACATCAATTACTCGTTTGAAGGAACTTATAGCTAGGCAAGCACAAGTCGTTGAGTGTTTATCTAACTAGGCAAAAATCATAAAAAACCTTGCATAAATGAAATAAAGCATAAATCCAATCATATTCAATTATCTTCCAAAGTTCAAGCAATCAGTTCTCTCCAATTAGGTAGAAAAAGTAACAAGTGCAACAATGAGATAAGAGTGAGTATTGAATGAATGTCAATTGTATCTAGTTTGAATCAAATCATGTTGTAAACTATTTTTAATCCCTAGGAGATTGAGCAATCGACCCTACACTCGTTAACCCCTTGTCACGGCGAGCTAACGGTTGATGATGCTAAGACTCGCAAACAGCTACGTTATTAAACCCTAGACCACTCCAAATAGAACGTCAATTATTGCCCTACGACCTAGCACCGTACAAGGATTGGAGCTAAAATCGTATGAATCTACACTATTCACGACGATTCTGCCCGTGTGTTGGCTGCAGCGTTCATGTCAACTACCTCCTAAGCTGGCTACTACCTACACCTAAGAGGTAAGGAACAAGATCTAGTGCAATTCAAGCTCTCAAATGAAAGTAAACAATCAAAATTCAATCTCAATTCAACACAATATTCATCCAATCAATACTCACAATAGAGTTTAGTTCCTCATACCTTCAATTGTGTACAATAAAATGGAGAAAGTGATAGAATCCATTACGAAATTGAGAGGTCAAATGATGATCTTCCCCAATTGTCTTCCTTGTACTCAATCTACCTCTTGATCTTCCTTGAATGTGGATGGGGAGTGTTTGAAAGATGGATTGGGAAAGAATTCTCGTGACAGTTATTTGGAATTTGACCAAAAGTTTCTAATTCCTAACTAATCTAAAAATGTAAAATGAAAAATGATCCAAAACTCCCTCACAAATTTGATTTTCCCCCTTTTATAGACAAGCAAAAAGGGCCTCGGATCGCCTGGGCCACCCATGGCTCGCCCGAGCCATGCTTAAAACTGCCAAATGCTGAAAATCACGTTCTGGCTCGGTCGGTCGAAGTCTCTGTCCAGCATGGCTCGGCCGGTCGAGGTCCCTGAACTCCAAATTTCATCCCTCTGCTCCGCTCGGGCGAGCCTATCCTCCTTTGTATCCAAGCTCGGGCGGTTTGCCCCCAAAACTCACAAAAAAGTGTTGTTTTATGCTTAAAACGCAACCTACAACTTCCAAAACACAAAAACACGACAAAAGAGCAACAAAAACATATGATATGAGAGTAAAATGGCCACAGACATACACGCTCTTACATCGAAAAATAGGTCATTTTACGCACATATCAAATACATGTCAAATCAATCAACTCATCATGGTGGGAAATCAAATAAAGTATTAAAATTCCTTGGTTGGACAATTTTAACCTAGGTTACTATCATGTGACTGTATATGCTTGGTTGGCCTCAAGAACACAATAATAATCAACCTCAATAAAAATATCAGATTTAATCCCTACAATCAATTATCTTTCTTTTTAGACAGAAAACCAATTATATTCAATTCTTCTTCCTATTATAAATCTTCTCATCTCGGTCTTTCGATTAACAATTATGAACATAGAATCAAATTCATCTCTCGATCCATCTTCAATTCTAAGTTTTATTAATTAAATCAGGAATTGAAACTATACAATTTTAGTTGATTAATCTAACATGCAAACATGATTAATTACACATAGCCCTAGAACCGGCTAGGGTTTCTAGCCACTCATGATGGAAGGAAACACAATAAACATATTATTAAATTGCATAATGAAACTTGCAACGAAAAATAAAGGTTGTTCGAGTCTTCAATATCCAAAAACTTGAATAAAAAAAAACTGAGGAGTGAATAATGACTTAATCCTCTATGATAATGTTGAATCCTCTCTAAACTCGAGCTATATGAGTATTTATAGAGGTAAAGGTGTATAAATTGGGATCTAGGGCCAAAAATATGATTTAACCATAAAAATATTGATTTTTCCTTTTTTTGGGCCCGTATCGGTCGACACGAAGCGTGCGTCAGTCGATGTGGATCCTCTTGCATCGGTCGATGTGGCCTTCAAATCGGTCGAGACAAAGACCTTTTCCCCTCTTTCGATCCTTCTGCACAGTCTCACGGTTTTGGCCATAACTTTCACTCCCAAACTCCAATTGACTAGATTCCAGTTGCATTGGAAAGATAACTCAAAGATATTTCCATTTCCATGCTCCATTAGCTCAGATTCCATGCGTGGAAGAAGTCGTGACTGTTTCTTCGAACATCTACTGCTTTCAGTACGAGTTTCTATTGAATTCGGCCTAAAACCAGCAAAACACACCATGGCAAGCATAATACCCTCTAAAATGTACTCATGCTCAATATATATATATATATATAAACTTGATAAAACTAATTAAAACACTAGAAAATAATATAGATAAGTGAGTTAAAATTCGAGCTTATCAAAACCCCCAAACTTGAACGTTTGATTGTCCTCTATCAATAGGCAAGAAAGAAATCAAAAGATCATGCAGTTAATGTGCAATGCCTCACAAGATTTATCACAATCAAGAATCAAAAATCCACTACACACATATAATTTGAAAGAGATAGACAATCCATCAACAGTGGAAGAACTTATGGGAATTGTATCGCTCAACTCTCAAGTGTTTAGGATTAGATGAAAGCACTCAACACATGTATGAAGAAATTTTACCATAGGCTTGCAAAATTTTTAGAATCTACACTGCTTATTTATGCATACAATTCAAGAATCAAACAGGATTTTGATTAGGTTGTAATGTAGGTTTTTTGTGAAAGGTAGGGAAATATGGTCAAGTGACTAAATTAATTGAGTTCATGACTCTCAACAGTCTTACCATTATCTATTCATCATCCACCCTTCTCCTATTATTTTCAACACAAACTAAGGCTCTTTCTTTTTCTTTCTCATTTTTTTTTTCTAGAGCCCAACCTTCTTTTGATTACCAAATAAAAATTCCTTATCCTCTTATAATTATTGCCCACCATTTTTCACCTCAACTTATAGACAAGAAGAAATCCAAGCTTTCACTCATAGATAAGAACTACAATGCTTTTCTTAACTCATAAACAAGAAAGAAAAGTAATAGGGTCAAAGGG
Source organism: Plectranthus barbatus (assembly GCA_026898455.1). NCBI lineage: Eukaryota > Viridiplantae > Streptophyta > Magnoliopsida > Lamiales > Lamiaceae > Plectranthus > Plectranthus barbatus. The sequence goes on from JAPKLW010000732.1 coordinate 183,803, forward strand.
CTTACTCGGGATAAAATTTTATAAGGGACAGTTTTAGGATAATTTGGCTAACTAAGATGGCCTAAGATCATTTTCTATCCTTGTGCACACTATGCAGTCTCGAAACATAACAGAATCAAGTTCTAGAGAAACGAAAACATACATGAGAATCTCACATAAAACAAACATAAGACTCAAAATCTCACACAAGGGTTTAAAAATGGATAAAAATGAAATTTCTATCTCCTGAGGAATATCTCAACTTGGGGTTCTCTGAAAGTCAGCTTGCGCATGACAAATGAGTGAACGTTATCGCCCTTGCGCTTGTTGCTTTCCTCCACCTTTTCTTTCCCTTTCCCATTGGCAGCTTCAGCCTCTACCTTCTTCCTTACCTCCTTTTCCAACCGATCCTTTTTACTTCCCCTCTCGACTGCCTCTCTTTCACCTTCTTTCTTTTTCCTCTTTAGGGATCGAGAAATTTCAGTCCTTGGCTTTTTTGGAATGTCAATGGAGATGCACCCCTCGAATGGAATGGGTGGTTGTTCAGGCTGAACGTCAGTATATTTCTTTCTTAACCTCCTTCGTTTAGGCTTTGTTGGATCCTCCCTAAGATTAGTTAATGTAGGGAGGTCCTTCATTGCCTTTTGAGGACTTTCCACCCTTTCTGCCTTAGTTTTCTCTGCTCTCTCTCCATCACCTTCTTCTTCTCCACCCACCTCCTCATCATTATCATCATCCTCCTCAGATGATCTTGGGTCCGTCACAACTGACTTCGATGGGATGAGTCAACATTGTTACCGTGGTGAAGGTTAAAATAATGTTATATTAATTAATTATGTTCTGGGTTGAACAAGGAAGAATTAATTAATAAAGAGGGCCCACTTTATTATTTTCATTTGATCCTGGTCTGGCTCAATCACGGCTCAAAGCCCATTGGTAATAGGGTTTCTCAAACCCTAATACTATAAATACCTTTTCTCTCTATCAGATCATTATTAGGTTTTAATATTCAACACAGAATATTGAGGGAAGAGAGAGAAAGCGGCGATGGCTATCAATAGGGAGGAACTGATCGATTCCTCCAGATCTCTGATTCAACTCGGTAGCACATCCTCACTAGATTTTCGAGGAGCAAGGGAATAGATCAGAAGATTAGATCTGTAGGAACACTAATCAACTCAGTCAATTGTCGTTAATCAATCCGCAGGAGTTGAGGTATTCCAAAATCCATCCATCGCAATTAATTTTGTAGAAGCATGCTTAGGTTTGCCTTATTTATTTAATTTAAATTTATTTTCGATATCCTAAGAACGATCCTTGACAAGTTAATTAAAGTGACAACTCACGTTGTCTATTGTAGACTCGAATCCTACAGTTACTCGAATTGTAGTGTCGGCCACCGATGTATCAAAGGCTTTCTTGTCACTGTCCACCACCGCATTGGCATAAAACTTAGCAACCAAGTACGGGTGGAACCTCCTTGGTCGGGCTCCAAGAAGATATACTATCTTCTCTCCATTGAGTTTTTGCGGGAGTCGGCCATCAGGACACGCCTTCTCTACATCCTCCACATTTAAAATATTTTCTTTAATGACCTGCGCCGCCCTTCTCTGAATAGGCGACAACTTTTCTGTATCATATTTAAAAAGCTTTAAGACTTGGGCGTAAGGTCGATCTTCATAAACAATTTCTTTTGCCTCTCGACCAGATGTCGAAGTCTTCGCAACTAGATTTTTCTGAGGTTTTTAAGTTGGTTTCTTCGGCATGATTTATTTGACGATTTGAAGGTTTGAGAAAATATGGTAAGAGATGAAAGTGTAACCACCAGATTTTCTTTCTCTATTTATATCCTTCGAAAGCTCAGATTGGATGACTCTTGATAAGTCAACAAACAAAAGATTGACGACTAGGAATGGAGCGACCCTTCGCCTGGGTAGACTGATCTGACGTTGGGAGCGGGCTTATCCACGTGGCACGTAGGAATTGATCGCCGCCTGTTTCACATTTAATGCGTCGTATGAGATAAGCACTCATTTGAAATTCGAGTTCCCCCGCCTCTCATACTGAAATTGTGTGGAAGTATGTTTCAATTTCTAAACCAAGAGTTTGAACTCAGTTTAGCTCCGGAACCATCCTTCAAAAATATTCTAAGTACTGAGAGCTAAAACTTTGTTTTTGAAAGTCAGTACCATCCTCCAAATTTTTGTGAAAATTTTCTAAGTATAGATTCTCCATGCTGAGAAACTTAGAAATAGACCAAAACTAAAAACTAAGAGTTTGAACTAAGTTTTAATCCGCTTCCGTCCTCTTCAACATGAATTTCTTCGATCTTCATATATTTTGGAACCTCTTGATGACATCACTTGAGATTAAGTCGCATGACACAACAATACATCTTCCAGATAGGAAAATTGAGAGCTGAGACTCAAAAATTTGGAGAGCTTTTAGAGCTTTTCATATTTCAGTTCGACAGAGTTTCTGCTAAGCATTTTGTGAGATTCAAGTATTTGTTTCTTTCGAAGTTGACTCTTATTTATAGTTGGGTCAGTCGATGATTTGAAATTCTGCCCGTTAGACTTAGAGATTCATCGGTTAGAGACAAATAGAATCTCGTCCAATCATCACCCATTCTTTTTCTGAGTGTTGCAGCTTGCTCTACTCTGAACTACTTTTGATTGTGGTAGTGTACTTTTCACCTGCCCTTGTCAGACCCAGTTTTAGTTAGAGGATCTTAGATTTAAGTTTCCTCGTACTAAATATCGATTGACACTTTAAGGAATCTTCGAAATGAATTTGAGCTCCATTCGGATTCCTTGTCTCCTTGAGTTTCACGTGCTCCTTAACTCCTGAAACTGAAAATTAAAATTTCCTAAAATTGAAAACTGAAATTCACAAATTTCAAGTTTAAGTTTCGTCTTCTCTTCAGTGAAAACTCAGTTTCTGGACATTTCAAGTTTCTTCAAATCTTAAAGCATAATCTCGAGCTTTGGCTTCTAATAATTTCTCATTTAGACTAAATCTCTATTTACTAGATCTTCAGCTTCAGTTTCTAGTCTCTATTACAACTCAATATATATCCTATACAAGAATTACATATAGAAACATACTAGAAATTTAAAGCTAAAGTAAGTTTTAACACACCAAAACATCAAACAAAGGGTTAACTGAAACTCAGTTTCTAATAATATTCTAATGCAAAAATGCGACTGCTCGAGCATTTTTTGTGCATGATTAATGCATATTTAAAAAATGCACCAAGCCTACGTATAAAATGTTATTGTGTTTAAGTTTTGATAAAAAAAAAATGCAAAAATTCTTCATATAAAATGATTACTGCATCAATTTTATAGTAAAAAAATGGTGCATTTTATTGTATTTATATGATAAATGCATTTCGTAGTTAGCATTTTGTAGTTGTACACTATTTAAATGAAAAGAAAATATTCTCCAAACGTCAATCATACCTATGACTATTTGATCAAAACATTTAACTAGTACGCTCAGAAATCTAGAAAAGTATTATATATATTTATTCTTACTTGTTGCACTAATCATATTTATTATTATTATTATTATTATTATTATTATTATTATTATTATTATTATTATTATACGGTGCACCAAGAATAATTTAATTCTAAAGACTTTCATTTGGTGGCACTTTGGTCTATGTTTCAAAAATTGAATAACGATTTCGTTTACTCCATCCCTCATGAATAGTTTAGCTTTGACAAATTAAAATGAATAACTTTACGGAAAATACTCCCTCCGTCCTAAATTAATAGTTTCATTTTGAAATGGCACAATAACTAATGTTTGTGAGTGTAGTGGAATTAATATTTTATTGGTGAATGTGAAAAAATTTGTTATTTTAAGACATGAGACAAATAAAAAAAGAAAGTGAGACTAATAAATTGGGACAGATGAAATAATTTAGATAATACTCCCTCCGTCCCATTTATTTGGTCCAGTTTTAACTTGCACGAATGTCAAAACTCATTTATAAATACATTAAATATTTGAACAAATTTTCTGAATTACCCTTATTTAGCAATAACTATTAATAATAACTCTATTAATTATGTTTAATTTATAAGGGTAAATTTGTAAATACATGCAAAAAATAATACTAAATTTAGATAATGAACTATATAAATGGAACACCCCAAAAATAAAACATATACCAAATAATAAGGACGGAGGGAGTAATAATTTATGGGTGAATAACATGAGGACTGTTAAATTATTTCAAAATATATTTAGAGTCAAATATTGGTGACTGAGTACATGAAGTACACGAGTGGGCAATTGACCATTAGAACTATATTACACAAAATTCCTGATTTCATAGTAATGATTATGCTAATTGATTTGATTTGATGATATAATAATAACTATAATGTGTGCTTTTTTTAAGGAAAAATAAATTTTAAAAATCTTCTACAACAATCTCCCTCAATTAATGTGGAAAATTTATCGTCTAAAATATACAATTAGAACAATTTGCACAAAAATGTGCTAAAGAGTGAACTACCACGTTAGCGTCTCTAAACATGTGGTTAATTTTAAGAATTAAAAAACTTTTAACCTCATCAAGTTACTCTTTCATAGACAAAAGTAAAAAAAATGGAGAAGATTCATCTGCGGTTTTTAGTTCTATAATGTGTACATTTTTATGTAAAAAATGATACACTATGTAAAGAATATTTATGTAGTATGTAATGAACAATAATACACTTAATCTACTGCTTGATTAAAAGAGATACACTACATATTGAATGATGATTTACTAATTTATCCTAATTCCCTGTATAATAATTATTGATGCATTAAATAATGAACAATGTTGCACTAATAATCTTGGATTCTTTTAGTAATGAATATTGATGCCCCATAGGCCATATATCGACATCAAATAAAATATGCGTAATTCATTCACATAAGTAAATGCATGATCGGTCACACAAATTAAACAAGGAATCGAAAGGGATAGTCAAATATGGTAGACCAGAAAATTATATCATATTAAAAGTTTAGAAATAAATGAAAGGTGAAAACTCAACGTTGCAGTACCATAAATAGGCCTATAAATACCAACACATTTCCTCAAATAAAACTACCAACACAGAACTGCAGGCTTGCAAGATGGAAGTTTCTTCATCAGTGCCAACCAATTACAATAGCAAGAGTTTAGATGAAATTCGTCGATCAATGAAGTTTCATCCAACCATTTGGGGAGATTATTTCCTATCCTATAATTCTGATAAAACAGTATGTATATATACATATATTAATGCATGTCATCTTAAAAAACATGAGTTTTATTTTCTTCTTAATAATCTCTCATAATCTATATATATTTGTGCAGGAAATCACAGTTGGTGAACATGAAGAGCATGCACATCAGAAAGAAATGGTGAAGAAGTTACTAGCCCAAGTTTCGGATGATTCGATATATAAACTGGAACTCATCGATGCAATCCAACGTCTTGGAGTGGAGTATCATTTTGAAAAGGAGATTGATGATTCCTTGCGCTACATTCACGAGCATTACAAAAGCAAACACGACGATCTCTCTACTCTTGCTCTGCGTTTCCGTTTGCTCAGACAGCAAGGCTACAACATCTCATGTGGTAAGGCTAAGAGTCTACTCATTATAAGCAAAAAATATGTTAGAAAGCTCCAGGTAACACGCTCTGGAGTGCCTGCAGGCTGATACACTCCAACCCATCTCCATATAACACGATGGAAGGTTGTTGACAGGGGGATTCGAACCCACGCTGCCCTTTATCACCAAACTCAAGGGAGTTGGTGATATCCACTAAGCTGCAGCTTAGTGGGT
>JAPKLW010000732.1:190023-207272 GCA_026898455.1 Plectranthus barbatus
ACCCACTAAGCTGCAGCTTAGTGGATATCACCAACTCCCTTGAGTTTGGTGATAAAGGGCAGCGTGGGTTCGAATCCCCCTGTCAACAACCTTCCATCGTGTTATATGGAGATGGGTTGGAGTGTGTCAGCCTGCAGGCAATCCAGAGCGTGTTTCCTGGATCTTTCTAACAAAATATATATCGATGTCATTAAAATTATGAAATTTGAAATGGTCATATTGAGATATTTTCAGATTTATATTTATTCAATTAATTATGAAAAGAAAAACTCAAAACTTTCAATTTATGTATTGCATCTGAAGGGCCTTTTTAGATATTAATTATAATCCATTGGCTTTTAATTATAAGTTATCATATTACAACAGATTTGTTCAAGAACTTCATCAACAAGCAAGGGGACTTTGAGGAATCAATAAAAAACAATGTTGAAGGTTTGTTACAATTATACGAGGCAGCACATTTTGGAAAGAATGGGGAAGAAATTCTGGAGAAAGCAGTTGAGTATTGTTCGTCTCATCTTCAGGCATCACTCCATCACATAAGCAACGTTTCTCTCTCTAAACGTGTTGAGGAAGCTCTGAAGACGCCAATCCTCAAGGGTGTTCCCAGATTGGCAGCCAAAAGATTTATATCCATGTACGAAGAAGACGAGCAACATAATGATATAGTTCTGAATTTCGCAAAAATTGACTTCAACATAGTGCAGAAGATGCACCAGAGAGAGCTCAGTGAGGCTACAAGGTTCATTATCATATACCTTTTAGTCAATTCAGTTATTGATTTTGAGTCTCTATATGAAATCTGATATACATAGTAAATATATGTATATAAGGTGGTGGAAGAAACTCGACGTGGCAAATAAAATGCCTTATGCAAGAGACCGAATAGTGGAATTGTTCTTCTGGATGGTGGGAGTCTATTTTGAGCCACAGTATGCCGCTGCAAGAAGAATAATAATTAAAGCCATAGGCATGGCTTCCATTATCGACGACACATATGAATATGCTACGCTTGGTGAACTGCAGATCCTCACAAATGCTATTCAACGGTTGCATTTATGAATCCCATCTCTATTAATTTATTTACTTCTATTGTTTTGTTAATATGTAAACATATATATATTATTATTTGATCTAATTGTATTTGGAATGCCATATACAGTTGGGATGTGAATGAGGAGTTGAAGGATTCGCCGCCGCACATTCAGATATGCTACAGAAGCCTTATCCAATGTTATCTTGAAATAGAAGATGATATTGAGAAAGCTGAAGAATTATACCGCGTCCAATATTCAAAACAACAAGTATTTTCATCTATATTAATTGTTTTTACATTTAAAGAAAATAATTCATATATTTAATAATAATAAAAAAAACTTTTCAGATGAAGAAACTGGTGGCATCATATTTTGAATAGGCAAAATGGATGTATAATGACTATATTCCGACCGTTGAGGAATATATGAAGGTGTCATTGGTCTCTGGTGGTTACATGATGCTCTCAACTACTAGTTTAGTAGGTATGGGAGATGTTGTGAGGAAACAAGATTTTGATTGGGTTGTAAATGAGCCACTTATCGTACGAGCATGCTCAATTATATCCCGATTAATGGACGACTTGGTCGGGGAAAAGGTACCATTATATGCTTATTCAAGCAAATTTTACAACCTCTCCGGTGTAACTTTAGCAAGCAAGAAATTCTATTAACTCGATTCCATCATACACTTGTAGTATGAGCAGAAAACCTCATTGCTGGATTGCTACATGAAACAATATGGAATTTCAAAGGATGAAACTTGTGCTGAGCTTCGAAAACAAGTGACGAAGGCGTGGATGGATATGAATGAAGAATGCCTTGAGCCCAGACCAGTCTCCATAAAAATCCTTATGCGCATCTTCAATCTTGCTCGCATCATAAATCTTTTGTATGCACACGACGACTGCTATGCTAATCCCATCGAGGCTAAAGAGTGGGTAAAGATGGTGTTTGCTGATCCCGTCTAGATTTGAAGAGTAAATCATGAATATTGGTGTGTTAAAAGAATAAAGGATTCCACACAATGGCACTACTTTTATTGCTTTTAATATTTATGTAATATCCTCAGTTTAATTGAGTTGGATTCTATAAGGTTAATTAATTGAATAAATGAAAGATTTATTTAGCAATTATTATTTAATTGCTCATGAATCAGTTTATGTTACTCGTTGTTACATGCAAACAAAGTTCCTATGAATATGTTTTGAGGAACACTAAGCAATCATGCAGACGAATTTTAGGTAAGAAATCCAAGCGTGATGAATTCGGGTTTTTAGCCTATTCATGATACATTTAAATTGAGAACTCGCACTCGAATGCTCTGTTTCATTCATCAAGCAATGGATTGCTTGATATTGATTTATGAAAAATTTAGAAATGATTAAATCCAGATTCCGAGGCCCGTCGAATATTCTATATATTTTAAATATTAAGTTCGACATTAAAAAAACAATAATTACAAAAACTGTGGAATCAAGCCCACGAGTAGAGCTCGTAATTTAGAGCATTCTTGTGGATGTCGTTTTTTAATTTGGACAATGCATGTCGAAATATAATCAATGAAGGTAGATTATTAGAATTTAAATACACGAGAGAACGAACTGGTATCACGAGGAATGAGGGAGTGCCAGGTGGCACCCACTTACTTGGCCACTTGCTTGTGATTCACTGAATCTGATGATTGGGCATGCAATTCAAGGTCGAAGCATCAAAACAAGATTAAGAAACCATTTTCATTCTCCTTCTCATTTTACACCGTTGTGCACCCCATTTCATGACGCTATTTTTCATCATGAAATTTCGGCCAAATGAACGAGAATCAGGCTACAATTTCTAAAGACAGAGGGAAGATCGTGCTTCTAGGGTTTTATAGAGCTTGGAATCGCTCCATTCCATTGAGAATAGCAAGATTTATAGGCCGATGAACATAGGTCGTCGGTAAGCATTGAAATTTTAATTTAAATTCCAAAACGTGTTCTACTTACATATTAATTTGTGTTCCACATGTTGTTGTGAACATTTCAATACCCTCCAATCACCAAGGGTCCCCGACAAACTGGAACTCTCATCGGAGAAACCCCATTCGATGTAAGCTCTCTCTCTCTCTCTCTCTCTCAAATTGATTTTGGCCAGTTATTTTTGTATTTTTTTAGCTTACAATCAATGCAACCACGTCAGTTGACGTGGTCGATAGTCGGTGTGTCAGTCAACATAGAGACAATTTACACGTGCACGTGTGATTTTTTATTTTGTTTTTTATCCGAATCATTATATCTTTGATGTATGAGCATATATATTGATTATAAGAGATGTCATGCACATAATTATACAAAAGGGATTGATTTCGGACGTCTGAAATTTGTTGAATTGATTATTGCATTGTTGAACGCAATATATGTCGTTTAATATATTAACATGCTCTAAATTAGATTATTTGTTAATTGTGGATTGGTTAATAAGTATGATTATGATTGATTGTGTTCCATGCATAGTACGAAGATGCATCTTGGTTTGTTGGTTTAAGCAGTTAAGTCAGTCAATCATAGGAAGTGAGTATCGCGTTTAGCATCAGCTGAGACACTAATTAGTAAACGTTAGATTATCCACCTAATTTGTTGTATTCTCTTGCCTTGATGTTTGAAGAAAACACACGATAACAGCTTGAGCTTTAAATACCTACTAGCTTACGTGCTCTAAAAAATTATGTAAAATACTAAGATAGGTACTATTTTCTTCAAACTCAAATCGTCTTTCAGTTGTGAGCTCTGTTTTCTAACAGCATTTGCTTTGAAGTTGATTATCTATGCCAAAATGTTTTGTGTTATCATATTTGTTAATCTAGTTGATTGTAGTCACTAGGGACATTGGTTGCTTGATAAATAAATTGTGATTTTCATGGAAATTGTGAGCAGGTCTCATTAATCATCTTAAGTCTTTGAGCCCGACTCTTACATGGTCACTCAATGGAGTAATGATACCTTCGGAGAAATATGAAGAGGCATTGAAGTGTGTTTGAATCGACTGGGATCTAAATGCGGTAAATCGTTAGACGAATGCACTTACTGATGATAGTGGGTTAAGTGGTTTGGCCATTCCCAACTATTCATCGTGACTCAAAAGTGGGTCAGCTTCCAGTCACAGAATGGTAAGCAGATATGATTTCATTTATGAGGAAACTGTAAAGTGATAAAATATTTTGGATAAACACGGTTAAATATTTTCTTAAAATCTTGTGGTTTATTTGTATGTGACATAGCATTCATATTTATAAATGTATTATTTTTGGGGCATTTGTCCACTAGGTACGTTGTACTCAGACTCTGTGCAATATTTTTAAAATGTACAAGTTAGCAGTGAGGATACGAATGCGGAGGTTTAAAGATCAAGCAGTTACAATAAAAGCATGATCTTAGGATATGCATATTCATATGCATGTCTCCACTACGCGAACTTCCACTACAAGAAACTCGGAAATTATTTCGAAAAACCAAACTATATTTTATTATATTGATACATTTTATTGCACGGGGAAATGTATCCCACGTGACAACCATCTGATGTGAATTTATGTTTGGGGTATTTGGATGTGTCCTTGTGAATTTGATCTTATATTATTTGTTTAATCCATCGCTTCCACAGTCAAATCATCCAACCTACCTATGACGCGCCCTAAAGGTCCCGGAAGGCTAGTATCGGGCATTACAGAAGTTATGTCTGAGCACGTTTCCTTACTCTGGTGACCAAGAATTCTCTTGTTTTATAAGTCTATTGTGAGGAACTAGTTTGTCATGCTCTACACCCCCATTCTATCATGCATAACCTGCAAGGTAAAGCTTTGAAAGTTGCTTGCAAATTGTTTTATTAAATGTGGTCACTACTGTAATACTGTAATTCGAAGGATTTTCAAATGATAAACACAATTTGATTGTTGTTATAAACTGTTTTGAGCAATTACGTTCACTTGACTGATTATGATTGAAAGATTTTCAAAAGTTAATCATGGTTTGAATTGTTGATTGTGATTGCGCTTAGCAATAGAACCTGGCTCTCGTTGGTGCTACTTTCTTGCTATATATTTGATTGTTTGGCTTAGTGATAGAGCTCGACTCTCACAAATGCTAATGTTTGTGATGTGATTATTAAAATATTTGGCTCAACGATAGAGCCCTGCTCTTGCTAATGTCATCAAATTTTATTGATTGATTGATTGGCTTAGCAATAATATTCGGATCTCACTAATGTCATTGCCTACTGTATGATTAAATGCTTAGCTCAATGATAGAGCCCGACTCTCGTGAGTACTGTTGTTTTTGGTTTAATCATTTATCAATGTTTGTTGATGTTTGATCTGCTTAGCGTTTAGCATGGCTTTCACTCGGACTTTTTATTGTTTGATTATTTTGCCTAGTGATGGCACCCGGCTCTTGCTGACATTACATGTTTACTTGAATGGGTGAAAGAGCTGAGCTCTAGCCACAATTATGATTAACCTGATGATTTTATTTATGCTTTGATGCATTATGAAGTTAGCTTTTGATTTTTATAATTACACATATAGTAATGGTATTTGTTAGGAAATTTGTTAGTAATTTTCTTATTCTTTTATATTATGTTTTGGTGGGTCAAAGTATACACAATCCATCTTTAGTATTGTCTCTAGTTAGATAGTTTCAGCATAGTCGAAAATTGTAATGTACTGTATAGGATCAATTATCGAGTTGTAAGCTGAAACTAATCTGAAGACCAGACTGGCTAAAAAGTCTGGAATGCGCAAAAGACTCAACATATAAAGGTTCGAGCTGAACTTACAAGTCTGGAAGAATATGAGTCTAGCTGACAAGTACAGATTCATCAAGCACGGGTACAACCAGTATGGTTACTCAGTATAGCAAACTTGTCAACATAAGGACCAAGCTTACACTGATGGATGATGTCACCAGCATGGAGTCTCAAGTCCAGGTCCTAGCGCACAGATACAATGAAGATCATTTGAGGAATGTACTGAAGAGCACAGACTTTAAGGATTGGAAATTCCTAAATTCTGCAAGCATGAAACACCAAGTTTCGTTACCTAAGACAACTAGTTTGAAATTTCTCAAACTCACGAATACGGTCGTTCTGGCAAAAAGAAGAATTGTCGCTGTAAAAGTTAGAAAAAGGCGGAGCAGGTGCAGAACATCTTGAAAAGCACCACCTACCTGCCTAGAGCAGCAACCAATAGAGGCATTCGATTGAGCATCTTCCAATTTATTTCTAACGGACATTTAATTCAAACTTTCTACTCCACGACTATAAATAATAGAGGATCTTCAACAAGAGAAGGTTACAAGATTGATACAAAAGATACAGACACGAAGTTAAGATAATCAAATCAAGTATGCAACTGTCTAAGCTTACTTTTGAGGCTTTTTAAGATTTTTCGTGTGTCACCTGAGTGAACACGAGACTCAAAACCTTAGTGTTCAAGTTATTTCTTGGTAGTCTTTCTCTCCAAGAAAGACTGCAATAGTCAAGTACGTCTTGTACTCTGACTCTTATGGGCAATCTGCCGTTAAGGAGACAGTTCAAGGGAGAACTATAAAAACCCTATTCTGTCTACGAGGATGTTGAGTGGTGCACCCACACTCTGAGAAGTTGCGAAGTGAAGAACGGAGCAAGGACCATGCGAGTGCGCTTGTGGATCGGTGGACGAGGCATTCACCGACAAGAAATAGATCGTAGGAGCACCTGTAAAGTTCTAAGCTTAGTAGATTACCAGACCGTGTGTCTGAAGAGTTGACGTAGGACAGTTTAGTCGAAACACTATAAATGTGTTTGTCATTTTATTGCTTTATTTCATGTTGTCAGCTTACCTTTCTTTTAAACTCAACACTCAATTGTAGTATATATTGAATACTTACATTAAGGATACTTGACATTAAGTACTTGAACAAAGATTTGACAAACCAAACAGATTTGTATCACAGACTCCACCATGGAAGTTGAGTGTGTGGCAGCTTTAGACGCTTCAAAGGAAGCAGTTTGGCTACGGAACTACCTCCAAGAGTTAGATATTATTTTGAGTTTGCCCAAGACTATCACGGTATATTGTAATAATACTAGTTCAGTAGCAAACTCTAAGGAACCAAGAACTCACAAGGCGTCAAAGCAAATAGAGAGAAAATGCCACATCATACGAGAAATCGTAGCGAGGGGCGATGTGATAATAGAGAATATTGACATGAAGGATAATCTAGCGGATCCATTTGCAAATGGCTTACCACAGAAGGCATATGAGGATGAAGCCGGCCACCTGGTGACCAAATCTAGTAGCTAGATTAGGATAGACATATGTTATACTATGGAAAGTAATGGTAAAATACTTTGAGTATAAGTGGGAGATTGTTGGAATTGTATACATAAAAACATTATGATTGGTATATTGAGAAACGTTATGTTTGATATACTAGTAATCATTAAAGACTTGCAATAAATAACTCTTGTCTGAATTAAAGACTTGGTTGTCACTTTGACTTGCTATGGTAGAGAGTCTTACATGTACTCATATATCTGTATCTTGGGTGATGGTAGTTTGTTTGGGGTTTCCTCACGCTGGATTTAGATAACCATACCCGTTTCAGGATGGTGACATCCCTTGGGAAGCTCACGAGGTTTGTTATGCTAAGTCCTGCGGGCTGAATCATTGATTCAAGCATAAGCGATAAGGGTTGAGTGGTACTACTCAGGAATAATAAGAGATTAATTAATTGCAGCTAATTGTCATATGCTGAATTAATTAATTAATGTCTGAAACCTTAAATATGGGGATTAACCAAGTTAATGCAACCTGTTCCTAATAACGTTGTAATAAAGGGGTAGGTCAGCCTTAATTCTCTGGTGGCATGAATTAATGTTTATCAATTAATTATATTCTGGGTTGAACATGGAATTAATTATTAGGAGGCCACTTTATTATTTTCATTTGATCTCTAGTCTGGCCCAATAATGCTCTGAGCCCATTTTTATTAAACCCTAATAGCCCATTCTCTAGATCTATAAATAGATCAATTCTCTCATTCCACATAAGTTTAAAGTCTCACAAAACTGAAACCCTAGAGAGAGTGAGAGAGTATGCGGCCGACTACAGTAGAGAGGGAATAGAGAAATCAAGTTCCTCCGGTGCAATTTCAATCTGGTAGCGTATCCTCACCAGATTTCCAGACGAGCAAGGGAACAGATCAGAAGATCATATATGTAGGAATACCATCAACCATCTACCGCCATTATTCAATCCGCAGGAGTTGAGGAATTCCTTGAATCTACAAATTAAATTAAATTAAATAGAAGCATGCATATGGCATTTACTGTTTGTCATAGAATTTATTTTGATATTCCATAAATCAAATATGGGGTTAAGAAATAAATGGTCATTCATGTCGCTTATTGTAGACTCGGTTCCTACAACCTATTTATTTGTGATAATTTCACCAGCAAATCCCTTAAGGCTTGTAAATTAGCTTCTATTACAACTCGATAATTCTTATACTGGACATTACAAGTTTAAAGCTAATCTAAGCAAGACACACTATTCTAGTGGGATTTTGACTCATCAAAACAACATAAGGAAGGAATTACTAACAATAATTCCTAGCAGTCATATTTTCTTTATGCTTCAATGATCTCTGCACCAGGTCTGGCGTTACACATAAGGTAACTAAAGCAACTTCTCTCTTTTCTGTCGGTGAAATAACTTCTAGATGTAGTCATTCAAAGTCATTGATCAGTTCACTCTCCGTGGTAGGAGTGAACCCAACTTCGTTGAATCCTTCCGGCTCAAGGCATCTGCCACAGAATTTGCCTTGTCTGGATGATAATTGATCGTTAGATTATAATCATTCAGTAGATCAAGCCATCTTCTTTGTCTCGTTTTCAAATTCTTATGCTCAAAGAAGTACTTCTAGCTTTTGTGATCCGTGAATATAGCACACTTGACCCCATAAAGATGGTGTCTCTAAATCTTCAGTGCATAAACTATCGTGGCTAACTCTAGATCATGAGTAGGGTGGTTCGGCTTGTGTGACCTCAATTATATTTATGGTGACGAATAGGTAATTACTCGACCTTCCTGCATCAATACACAGAAAAGGCCATTCTTAGACGCGTCTGTGCACACTTATAGTTTTTTGTCTGACTCAAGGATAGAAAAAACTGGTGCAATCATCATACACTACTTCAATTTATGAAAGCTCTCTTTGTAGTCCTCGGTGCATTCATATTCAATCATTTTGTGCATCAATCGTGTCATGGGCCTCCCTATGTTCGAGAAACCTTCGATGAATTGTCTGTAGTACATTACTAAACCAAGAAAATTTCTAATTTCATTTAGTGTTGTAGGTGACTTCGACTCCATCACCGTCTGTATTTTAGGGGGGTCAACCTTAATTCCATCATCTGACACAATATGACCTGGAAATGTCACTTCTCTCAACCAGAATTCACACTTGCTGAATCTTGTATACAATTTCTCATCTCTGAGCATCAGTAGAACAGTTCTTAGATGTTGTCCATGTCCATTCTCACTTTTAAAGTAGACAAGTATATCATTTAAGAATACCAAACCAAAGTTATCTAGATAAGGGTGGGACACCCTATTCATCAATACATGGCACCGCTGGGGTGTTCGTAAGTCTGAATGTCATAACCACGAACTCATAATGACCATACCTTATCCTGAAGGACATCTTTAGAATATCTTCTTTCTGAATCTTCATTTGATGGTAATGAAGTGACGATCTATCTTAGAGAACAAAGTTGGCAAAGGATATCTATTCTTCAAAGTTAACTTGTTCAGCTCCCGGTAATTTATGCACATTCTCATCGATCTATCCTTCTTTACGAACCAGACAGGGGCTCCCCAAGGCGATACACCTGGTCTAACGAAACTATGTTTGAGAGCTCATGTAGTTGCACCTTTAGCTCCTGCAATTCTTTAGGTGCCATATAATAGGGTGCCTTGGAAAACTAAGTTGCTCCCTATTTCAAGTCTATCGTGAACCCTACCTACTTGTTCGGCGGTAGACCTGACAATTCTTCTGGAATAGGTCTTCGAATTCTTTGACAATCGCACATCCTTCACTGATGTTTCATGTTTTTCTTATCCTTCTAAATATACAAAGAATCCTTAATTCTCCTGCCTCCACATCAATCTCTTAGCTTGTAGTGCTGAAATGACTGGCACTCTCTAATTTCGACAAGATTCATAGATGTTAATCTGTTCGACTCCTGGTTATCGAAAGATCATCTTCCTTTCTCTACATAGAATAGTAGCTTAATTCGTTTTCCACAACCAATCTATTCCTAGTATTACATTTATGTCATACATCTCTATAATGTTTAGCTCCATCACTGTCACCCTTTGGGTGTTTATCTAGACTTCCAGGTTATAGTACACTAAGGTAGTAGTAGTCGTCTCACCTGAAGGTATTGCTACCTTCAGATTCTACCTACCCTTTTCAACTTTAAGGACTAGAGTTCTAATGCATGTGGATGATATGAAGGAATGGAATGATCCGGTATCAAAAAAACTATGATAGGCATGTTATTAATGATTCTCATACCTGCCAAGTTTCCTTCATCTCGGTTTCCATCAATGGCACAGGCTCTGGCTCTAACAACCTGTCCTGTCTGGCTCCCATACAATTTCTTGCAATTCTCGGCATATGCTAGTGTTCTCCCCTAATTGCTTTCAGCTGTTGGTTGGTAGTCCTTTGATAATTCAACATATTTCCAACCCCAGACTGGGCAAAAGGGCACTAATGGGCGTAGTGTCAAGTTCCTCCATAGGTGTAGCACATGAGCTCCGATTGGGGGCACTTCTCTTAATGTTTCCTTTTGCATTTATTGCAATATGGTGGTGCCGCTCCTCGCTGCTCGGCTTAGGGTACAGCTGGTGCCTCATTAATTCTATAATGTTGTTTGTAGCTCCACTTTGACTAATTGTAGATGTTCCATTGGTCATTCCTCTTTTGACTGCTAGACCCTTAATAAGGAGGTCGCTAATTGTCCTCACATTTCCTTTTTGGCGCTGGAGGCAATTCTTTCTACACTTGAGCAATCCAAAGAGGCATCTTTTTCTTCGTCATCGCATTCTCAAAGATTCTTGATAGCTCATCCCGGCAAACGTAGATAGATGGTCCCAAATTTCTTCCTTCAATCCATCGTGAAGCTTTTGGGGTGTCCACCTGGCGAGGGGCGTTTTAAATTAGCTCACAAAATTTCCAAACATATTAACCGACACTCATTTTCCCTTGGTCGAGTAGGAAAAACTCGATCTCCATATCCTTTCGATACTACTTAGGCACATATTTCTCGAAGAGTGCCTCCTTGAAGTAATATCAAGTGAATTTACGGAAGTCCTCCAGTTTTAATGATTTGATGTACGTCTCCCACCAGCGTTCCACTTTTCAAACTAATTGATACGTCATGCAGTAGATTATCTCCGCTTTCGAGCACTACATATACTTAAAAATCTTTTTCAAGGACACTGACCTAATCTTCCGTATCAGAAGGGTTTCCCTCCCCGTTAAACAGGGTGGCTTCTGTTTGTGGAAAGTCTCAATCATAAGAAAGGGTGAAGGGGTGGCACGGGCACCTGCTGGGGTCGTCCCTCTGGCCCACGAATCGATGCACTAAGCTCATCAGATAACACCTCAAATCCTAGAGCGGCTCCATGAGTTGGGCATCTTCTAACCTCGGGGAATCATTAACCAATTGCGGGTTAGTCCATCCATGGCCTCGGCTGCGTCCATGGCCTCTGCTACAACCTCTCCCTCGTCCATAAATCTCAATGTTACCCGACCTTCTACCAATATCGCACTAAATTAGTAAGCTAATTAAGTTAAATCTCTCAAAAATCAAGCAATATTTCTTCTATAAATCGACCTATCCCTATGTTAGCAAATATCAACAACAATCATCACAAGTAACAACATGCTCAACAATCGATAAAACAGTAAAGAAAGGTGAAGATATCATAAACCATCATGGCATATCAACTACTAATATATACATGGGTGATCAGGTCCCGCTGAAGTCAATGTGTTTGCCTAACTAGATCTCAAGCACCATCAACTCAACAAAAGAGATTCGATATCTCTGCAACTACAATCAAATTGTGTCGCCACAATCATATCAGATCAGAGAGAGGCATGTAGGAACAATAATTTACCAGCTCCCAAGAAAAAGGTGGGTCGTAATCGTGATCACCTAGTCACATCTATATAATATACTAAAGGAATTCAAGATTTTTCCTCCAAAATTTTTGAAAAACGTCAACATATTAAAATTAAAAATTATTAAAAAACTAATGATGGTTTTGCAATTATTAGTTAATGGTTGTAGTATTAGTACATTAAAAATGTGTGCATAATGAAATAAAATGAAATTTTTTAAAAAAATATTTGATATTATTTTTATTTAAATTTATTTTCATATATTTATATTGAGAAATGTTTTAATTTTCAAATTGTTAAACTTTACATAAATGGAATTATTTAGCTAATCAATTTTAGGATTTATGATTGCTAAAGTTATTTGGAACAAACAACAAAATAGGTATATTTGCAATGCAATTTGATATTATATTCTCATTTTATTATTTTGATTTTAAATTCATATTATTTAAATTTCGAGAATTTAGTGCATATTAATTTATAATATCTATTTATTTTTATAAATATATTAAATTGGTAAAATGAATAAACTTAAAAATTAAACCATAATTTTCTGCGTAAGATATTAAATTACAAATATAGACATATGTTATGATTTTGTAAGCACTATGTTATTTTTGTAAAGTTGACAAATGTTAGTAGTGTGATTGCAAATACTTTTATTTTGAGTATAAATGTAAATAAATAATATATGTGGTGCAAGTTTATTAGACAAATTTAGTATTTTCATACAATATACAATTAATATTATTTTAAGTAAAGGACTATAATATATTTATTTAAACATGGAAATTTTCTATGTTGTTCCTTATTACAATAAAACATAAATTATTATATACTAAAACGAATAAAACTATTTTGATGAATATTTTCGGGCAACGAGGTAAAAAATTGCCAAAATGCCCAGTCAGCACCCTAAAACAAGTCCTTCTCTGCCAGTTCGCCAATGCGATGTGAGGACTCAACTACTCCTGCGTCCTCCTCGGAGCCACTGGATATGTCTATAGGGGTGTAAGTCATCCTTCCTGGAATGAAGCGGGAACAAACTGGCTGGTCAACCTCCACCTCCGACGGCTGGTGTGGCATCGGTGCATGTGGTGCTTATGCAGGTGGCACTGTTGGGGCAGGCTGATAGGATGGTATTGGCACATGATTCGGCCCTATATACTGCAAAAAGGCGCATACAGGGGCGGTGGTGGCAGTGCAAAGGTGGACAAGTCCCAAAGAGGCACATCCATAATAGGTGGGACTACAACAATCAGATGTGGGTCAGGCGTCAGCACACGCTGGATCAGATCACTAATTAAAAGGCGAAAGTGTCCCACCCTAGCACGGATGTCCACCCGATAGTGTTTAAGGCTAAAAGCCAGCTCTCGAGCCTAGGAAAGCTAGTGACCGGGGAAGAGGTCTACCACATGCTCCATGCCCTCAAAATCATATATTGATTCCGAAGGGATATGAGCCCTGTCCAACTCAGCCATGTAGGCAATGAGAGTCTGAGACATTCCATCCTCAGAAAATCGTGGGTGCGCACAATGTACTCACCAGTGCGATCCATTCGTCAGATCAAGTAGACTGTTAGTACTGACTACTGATCAAAAATCATAAAGCAAGTAACATGATGCATGCCACTCTTCCTACCATCACTCTTCCCATGACTCTATCGCGACTGTCCCGACATCTGAGTTATTCCCCAACCAGACCTCTACTCTCAGTGGCACTGCAGTCCTCCGATACATTGTGCCGAAGGTCCTCCAAATCCTCATATTGACATATTAACTCGAGTTCAACCATACAAGCTAGGCTTGTCGCGTGCTTCCTGCACACGTCAAATTGCTGGCCTGTAGTCTCCACGCTACGAGTAGGGGCGGATCCAAAAATTATAATTGGGGATACAATATATAAACAAAATTAAATTGGGGATACATTATATAGAAATATATATAAATAAATAATAAAAATATATACACATAATAATAAAAAAAATTATTTAATACTAATAAATTAAAATTTTGGGGGTACAAGTGTACCCCCAATTCTATACATAAGTCCGCCCCTGGCTACGAGTCAAATTTATACCAACCACTGTAACGTACCTGTTCAGTCGAGGGTTTCTCGACTTCACAACCAAATGTAGAAGGCTCGTCGTCCTCCCAACTCATATCCTAATTGTAAGTAGCGATCCACACGCCACTCGCGACAACATAAACTCATAACTCGAGTTAAAAGACGATCCAAATGCCACTGAACCGACGCACAACTATAACTACTCTCTGTGAGCTGAATCAATCATGCCTGTCATCTAACCATCACTAAAAGAAAAATATTGAACAAAAGTGTTGTCTTTTAGACTAAAAAAATATTGTCGTAAATAAAAGTGTTGTCTTTTAATTTTAATATAATAATACGCTAAAAGACAACGGTTCTACAATAGTGTTGTTGTTTACGTGTTGTCTATTATCGAAAAGACAACAGTTGCTAAAAAATACACTAAACACAACGGTTTTACACAAGTGTTGTTGTTTACGTGTTGTCTATTATCGAAAAGACAACATTGGCTAAAAAATACGCTAAAAGACAACAATTTTAAACTAGTGTTGTTGTTTATGTGTTGTCTATTATCGAAAAGACAACAGTTGCATTTGTGTGTTGATATTCTAATTTTTTTTAAAAAAATT
Source organism: Plectranthus barbatus (assembly GCA_026898455.1). NCBI lineage: Eukaryota > Viridiplantae > Streptophyta > Magnoliopsida > Lamiales > Lamiaceae > Plectranthus > Plectranthus barbatus. Next base: position 204,949 of record JAPKLW010000732.1, read on the forward strand.
TAGTGATTCTTATTTAATTGATAAAAATACTCTGCAATATTTTTAAGAGTTAAACGTTACATTTTGTGTATTTAATAGTTTTTCCTATATTATTTTATACTTAATCTTTATTTTTGTAAAAATAATCACTAAATTTAGGAAGCAAGATAATTAAATATAAAATAAAACGCCATTAGAGAGTAGAAGATTTTGTTCATATTTCTAGCTACTACAATATTAATTGTGAGTGGTATAACCATCTTACCGATAACCAGAAGATCATAAGATGTAAATACCTTTGAAACATGTGGGTATGTGAATTTTAAATTAATAACTCAGGGGAATTAAATATGTTTAAATGATTATTCAAAAAAATACATGAAGTGTTTAAAAAATACCTCGATTTTTAGACTAATTATAAAATATGAAATGACAAAACAAACATGTGCTAATTTATTTGATTTATATTAAAGATATTATATAATTTGTGTGTGTAATTTAGATGGTAGAGCTCTCGTGTATCATGTGAGAGGTGCTAGGATTGATACCCCACTTCTCCATTTTATTTTATTTTTCATGTTGGAAAAAAAACAACGGTTTAAAAGACAACAATTTTAAACCCGTTACGACACCACTTCAAAATGTCCTACGATAATATTTTTTAACCGTTGTTTTTTCGCTTTTTTTTGTAGTGCATATCCACCATACTCTAGCCTCTCCAGCCTAATCACATAAAATCTCATTCCAGGAGTTGAGCTAGATTTCAAACACTAACCAAAACATAACTCAAACGCAAGATTTTCAAATCGATACTGCTTGTGAAATCATTTATTATAAATTAGGAACGATTTTAATGATTTTCCGATGAAATGAAATTTTACTTATAAAGGATTAACAAAGTTCAATCAAATATTAAGATTATAAAGAAATTTTAGCATGTTAGCTTGGTTAGGGAATCATTAGCGGAATTTATACTTACTCAACCTAATTACATCTCATCATGTGGCTTTTAATGAATATTTGGTAATAAATAGAAATTGCCACATATATACATTTCACCAAAAAAATATACGGCATTCATCTTTTTCCTTATTTATTGTATAATTATTTTAGAATTGTTTCTAAGGCGGGAAAAAAAATGTTTCGAAGGATTCTTTTATGCTTATATAAATTGGCATAGAGGAAAAATGATTATTAATTTATATATAAAAAAAGTAGTCTAATATATGGAAATCTAGGAAAATATATTGGGGACAATTAATATATATTAAAATAATTTAAATATATAAATATGTAGAAAATTAGAGTAAATAAAATTAATAAGTAATTGTTTTCGCTATTTTGAAAATACCTACTTCTTTCTTCTAATTATATTGCTAGTTAGTATTATTTTAAGATAGAGTTCTTTACTTTAGTATATTTATAAATAAATATATTAGATCATAATATATTTAAAATAAAATAATATATTAGTTAGTATTAATTATTAGATCACAATATATTTAAAATAAAATAAAACAATTGTTGACATAGACATCCTACTATTTTTCTTTTTAATGATAGACTTCTTTACTGTAAGTATATTTATAATTAATAAATATAAATATTTTTTTTTAAATCGCCCATTGCAATACTGAGAATAAGTTGATAACCGACTGCAGAAGACATTCTAGCCGATACCCCCACTAGCATCCAATTTATTCTTCTCGAGTCAACAAGATATAATTATTGCCGCTCAAAAAAAAAAAAAAACAAGATATAATTATTCCCTCAAATCTCATTATTACTTTGGCCATTTTGATCAAAGAGTTTCACCTAATTCAGTCCCTCTCAACTCTTCTACAAAAAAACCAATCCTCACATATGATGTAACGCCCCCATTTAGCCTTCCCAACTTCGAGGCACGTTACAGTCATGGTGGTATATTTTCAACAGTTAAATATTTAAAAACAACAGCGGAAGTATAAAAGTAATCACTTGGTATAACATCAAACAAGCACGACAATTAGCATTTTTTAAAAAAATAAAGCAATTTAACAAAAGGGAAGGAAAATATTTCAGAGCGCGGTGCAGTGGGTGCAAGCGTGATGGTAATACGCATATGAAGATGCGTATTACAGGACCTTCAAAATCTATACATTATCCTTCGTCGTTTTTACACCCTTGCTCTTCCATCCCTGCTCTTCAACCTGCACGTTTTAGAAATAACGCGAGGGGCTGAGTACTTTCGTACCCCGTGGAAATATGCCCGAAAAATACAGTTATAGATATGAAAGCTATGCACACACACACAGATGGTCATGGGGTTTTATTGAAAGTAACCATGTCATCCAGAACACTTTCAT
>JAPKLW010000732.1:207282-236947 GCA_026898455.1 Plectranthus barbatus
AAATTCGAATAGGAAAGGAAACGAGTCAAAAATCAAGTTTTAAACATGAAAATCGCAGCCCATTCCGAATGGAACACGTCCGTCCCGAACGGGATGGACGTTCGGAACATAATTCCCAGCCGAGGGCTGTCCCGAGCGGGACACACCCATCCCGAACGGGATGGGTACCCTGCTGCTGCTATTTTTCCGCCGAGACGTGTCCCGAGCGAGATGCTTCCGTCCCGTTCGGGACGCGTCGTCTTCTTCGCGAACTCGCCAGAGATTTACGCCTGAAATTCGACACATATACCATTCCAACCATCCGATGACACATGCAAACATATATTCATGCTCCCTAGATGCTCTAGAACGCGAATAACGTAACCAAACACAAAAATCTCGCAAGATTTGAGGGGTTAACAAGAGCTCACCGGAAAACTTCTTCACGGCGGCGACGAGCTTTTCCGGCGACCAAACTCAAGGTTCTTGGTATCAAAATGCTCCTTAACCTTCATAAAACACGAAAACACAGCCAAATCTCCGATTAGACTCCGATCTAAGGGAGTTTGTTCAGCAAAACGAGAAAGAAGAAACTAAAAACCCACCTATCTTCTCTCTTCAATATCTCCTTCGTTTCTCGTCCTCTCGGAGCCCACCTTACATCAATTTGAAGCTCGGAGGAAGAGCTTTCTATTGGTGGTCACGGCTTGTCGGGCAATGATCGGGTTTGGCCAAAATCTGTCCGGAAAGGTGGTCTGACGGGAAGGGTTGGGTTTAGGAGAAATGGGGAAAATTCTCTTCTCTCTCTCAGCATGTATTATAATATATGGTAAGAGTATATAGTTTCCACCATGTTTATAATTCCCTCTCCAAACTCTTATAATTAATTTCTCAATATATGTATATCTATGCATAATTCCACCTTATTTTATAATATCTCTTCCTTCTCATAATGTAAATCCCAACATACAAGTTCACCAAAAATCCAATATTAATTTCTATCATTTTATAATCCACCTTATTACTTCCAAATAAATCTTGGTAATCTCTTCAGGATTAATAATATATCCAAGCTCAATGAATAATATAATAGATTTCCAATTGTGATTAAAATAATTCTGAATGCTCTCAAATCACGAAAATTCCCTTCATTAAATTCGAATAATTATTACAAGGTCAAAAATACACGGTGTATTACATCTGATGACACCAAACGAGAAGATGCTTCATACTTTACATCATTCTCCAATAAAGCCACAAAGTGACAATCTTAGTGGGGCATCAAAATCCTCATTCTGCATAAAATGTGCGAAAACTGACCACATTCAATGCACCTTAACTCAACATATTTCACTATTTCTTGGCTATTTTTCCTTTGCTCAACTCAGAGAGCTTCAAGAATTTGCTGGAATCTCGAAATGGCACCTGATTTCTTTGAGCTCAAATGAAGAAGAGCTAGAAGGTGACTGTTATTTCTGCTTTTACATAAAATGAAACTTCTATGTGTTTTTTTTAATCTTGTTTCTGATCAGTTTTGAATACACAGATTAAATTCTTGAAAAAGAAAACTCGTTAATCTTGGATCTGAAGATTTGCGATTATGGGACTTTTTATTTTGTTTTACTCTATTGGATAGGGTTTTTATTTTAGGGCTCGTCATGTCCGACATATTCCGACGAAATATATATTTAATTTCGGTTTTTTTAGCACCGCTATTTTATTATATGGTGAAAACATCTTGCCTAGATTAAAAGATAACAAATTCTAACTTTTTTGGATATATGTGAGTGTATGAGCTTAACCCCATTCAAACACTCAACTTAACAGTTAGTGAGTGTTAGGAAAAAAAATAAGGAAAACTACTAATTTTATTCAAAAAAAATGAGTATTAATCAATTTTATCCCAAGTTTTATCTTTTTATCAAATTTATCCTACTTTTTATTTGTGCTTATGAATTTCATCCCACATAACAAAATACGTTAATTTATTGATGATTTACGCATTTCCTTCCACGTGAACGTCAATTTTGCATCCATGTGGATTTTTCAAGGTTGTTTCGTTAAAAATTTGACCAAAACGTGTGATTCTATTTTTATTTATTCTCTATTCTCTATTTATTTTTTTAATATTTTTTAATTTTAATTTTTTATAATTCTCCATTTAAAAAAATAAATAAAAATTCACGTGAATGCTGATGTGGCGTCCACGTGGAAGAAAAACACGTAAATCAACAAGAAATTAATGTTATGTGTATTGTGGGATAAAATTCATAATCAGGAGTAAAATGTTGGATAAAAATGATATAAGAAAAAAAGTTGGGATAAAATTGATTAAAACTTAATTTTTTAGGATAAAATAAGTAGTTTTCCCGAAAAATCACAACCATTTTTGCTTTCCATTTTCTTGGCCTTATTGCAATAATTAGCATCCCACATCTTAACAAATTTCTTATTTTATTTGGATCTTTGATACAATGGAACGCAGGATTACTGGAAATGATATATTTATATTTCTTATATAAAAAGATATGGGTCGATATGCAACTGATTCACTATTTTTGTTTAGAATATAATGAAAATATATTGCCAAAACCTGGTATCTTACAGCTTTATGTTGCTCAGTCTCTTCTGCATGATATTTTGCAGTAACATTCCATAATCATGGGTGATGAATCCACTCTCAAGGGAAGGACTATCAGCCACCTTTGTTTTATGGAAAAATATAAATAAACAAAAAAAGGTGCCAAAATCAGTTTGATAAAGAATGGAGAAATATTCTTTGCATGAGAGAGAGAGATGGCAGCATAATATTATTTCTATGTATTCTTGAGTTCCCCTTCAAACTTCACTACTTTATATGATATGTTTGTTATAGTGAGTTGGTCATTTCAACTCTCAAGATTCTTTAATTTATGGAACTTCCATACATAGGAAAATGGTAATTGATCATATTGTTATCATTCAACACTTACTCATGAATATTCTTATTATAATAATTTTGCATACGATACAATTGATTAATTTTTTTGGCATTGATGTAAAAGTACAAATTAAGTTGAGCTTCGAACTTTTTAATTAAATATTTTAAAGTTCATGAACATTGAACATATTTGAGCCTTAATCAAATTTAGATTTTTTCTTAATTTAGATTGAGTATTTTTTTAAAAAGAAGTTACACTTAAATTATAAATATTAATTCTATAAAATTAAAAAAAAAGTATATTTCATTTAAAATCTTTTTTAATAAATATATTTCACTAAAAAAACCTCAAAATAACTAATAGCAGTCGATATTTGAGTAAATGACAAATAGTGTGGTTTATTTAATGATGTATGACATCAGACCTTGTTTCCCTCAAAATAAATAATTTGAAACAATAAGAGAGATATATAGCAAAGACTATTGGTCGTACAATTTACTTACGTTTCAAAAACTAATTTTTAAAGGGAAAATATTCAATTATATTCTAAATTATGTCTATTTTTTCAAATCTAGCCCAAATTTATCTAATTATTTAAATAAATACCCAAAATATTCAAAACTATACAAATCTATCCACAATTAACTTTCCGGTCAACATAAAAGCTGACTGTTAGAATTCCATGTCAGCAAATTAATGTCATGTGTAAATGTCACGTGTCAAATAAGATTTTTTTTATTTAGTACTATATTTGCATAATTTTTAATAGTTTGGGTATTTATTTGAAATTCGAATAATTTGGATTAAATTTGATAAAATATACATAGTTTGAGATATAATTAAACATTTTGCCAAAAAAAACTCTTAAGTTGAAATCTCAATTTTTTTTAATCACCACAAATAAAAAAAATTAATTAATACAATTTATAACGACTCTTATGCTTATATTAAATTCTTTACCCTGTAAATTTTGACTCAATACTAGATTCCTGAGAAACCCATCTCGTGAAGAAGAGACCGTGGCTTTTTTTATTTTGGGTTTTGGGGGTTTTTAATTTTAGGTTTAATAAAAAAAATTTGCTTTTCGGGGATTTTTTTTTTAATTTTAGGTTTTTAAAAAATCTTTTTTTTCAAAAAAGTTGTATTTGACACGTGGCAATAATTAGCTGATATGGAATTCCAGCTATACAGTCATCTTTTCCGTTGACCGGAAAATTAATTTGGGATAGATTTGTATAGTTTTGAATAGTTTGGGTATTTATTTAAATAATTAGATAGTTTGGATTAGATTTGAAAAATGGACATAGTTTAGGGTATAATTAAATATTTTTCCATTATTAAATTGTATACCATGTAATATACTCCCTCTGTCCCTTCCTATTAGTCCCATAGGAAGGGACACAGGAACCAAGGCAAATGAATTAATTAATATTAAAATGCATTAATAAACATTACAAAATTGTAAGTGGATGCACACAATTACTAAAAGGGTAAGATTTCCAAAAAAAAGTGGGAAACTTTCGACCAAAAAAAAAAGTGCCAAATTTCAAATTTTACAACTTTCTAAGCTGGACATATTCTATAAATACAAGCTGTTTTCTAAGAATTTAAATATTTCAGAATTTTTACATTCAAATGGGGGCAAAACAAGATGTTTCAGATTCCAAAAAAGAGGAGATTCTGCAGTTTTTGCTAGTGAACAGCATTGATGGGAAGCCTGGAAGGGGCAAGGTAAATGAAGCAGCTGCAACCTTCAATGTGTGCCGGAAAACAGTTTCACGGATCTGGAAAACTGCAAAAGGGCAAAGAGAAAGAGGCTTACACATATAAGTGTTGATTTTGTAATAGTCAGGATAGACATGCAGCTCATTTTTGTAATGCATGCATCCTAAAGCTAAGAACAAAATTAAAGCAAGAAATCATGAATGTAATGCATTATGCTATAGCTTGCTTATCTGAAATGTTTAACCCGGAAATGAATGGAACCAGATCAAAACATCTTAAAACACATTTCATGGCTCAGCTAATCAACAATGTGTTTGTTTTTTTACAAAGTGTGTGCCCAAAAATATTTTTATCATTTCAGATCAAAAGCCTCAAAATCCCACAACAGATCAACCAAACCAACATGCCAACAACCAACAACCGAATCATGAATCCAACAACCAACCGAAGCATGAATCCAACAACCAACACCCAACAATCATCATCAAATAACAGACATGAACCAACATGCAAACAGAACCGAAATAGCGGAGACAAAAAACCCAAAGGAGAGAAATCACCGGATATTTGGGAAATAAATTTCCCAAAACATGCGAACCACGAGCTCCAATTGATCTCTTGGACACCCTCCCTCGAACTCGTCCTCAATTTCCGGCCAACACCTCTCCGATTTGTTCGTACCGCTCAGACACACTTCCTCGGAGCTGTCTGCCATCCTCGCCTCCAAGCCACCGGCGGCAACGAGCCCCTCCGACGGTGAGAACGAGATGTTGGCCATCCACGACTCCGTGACACCGGCAGTGAGAAGGGACGGATGCGAAAAAAGGGGATATTTAGTAAAGGTCATATTAGAGCAAGGACTCAGTGAGCCGTCGGTAAAGAGGACGTCACCTGCACGGTCGACTGGTGGCGGGGACAACATCAGATGAATGGCAGGAGGGGTTGCAGGGGAGGCACGGTTGTCGCTCAGAGCTCCGGCATCTTCATGGCTTTCATCGGTCGTCCCTGCCTCCAAGCCTCCGCCGGCAGAAGAGACGTAGTTGTGGGGGTAGATCTCGTCACAGGCACAAGCGGCTGGCAGCGATGGAGACAGAGACAAACTCGTCGGCTCATCATCATTGCGAGAGGCGATTAGGGTTGGGGGTGTGTGAGTGGAGTAGGTGCGATTCATCATCGTGGTACAGAGAAACACCAGCGACAGAGATGAAGAGGGGCGAGAGAGTCGAAGGGGTGCGCCGGAATCGTGAGAGGCGATTCGATGAGAGAGATGAAGAGGGGCGAGAGAGTCGAAGGGGTGCGGCAGAAATCGCGAGATGCGATTAGGGTTGGGGGGTGTGACAAATGAGGGTTGGGGTGGGTGTTTTGTTTGCGGCGGGGTAGGGGGGGTGAATTGGTTTAGGGTTTGGGGGTATTTTAGTAAAAATGCATTTAAGTAATTAAATTAAATTAAATGAAAATGTTATTTTATTATTTTTTTTTGCCAAAAAAGGAAACGGGACTAATAGGTTGGGACGGACCAAAATGGCAAATGGGACAAATAGCACGGGATGGAGGGAGTAATATACAAAATTTTTTAGTATTGTCGTTTATGCAGTCTAAGAATAGCGATAATGTAATAATGTATAACACTTAATACAGTATAGAATACCCAGATAATGCAATGAAAAAATAAGAACTAAATAGTGACAAAATCAAAATTGTAGCTTAGTTGAGAAGTTCTCTCTTCGCAAGGCAAAAATGTCAATGTAGTGCTTTTTTAAACAAAGTTCATCTCCAAAAATAAAGCGATTTCATCTTCTACAATGTAGCATCGCAATCGTAAAAGCTATGATGAACCGAACGGAGTGAAGGCTGAGGCAGCTTGATGATGGTTACAAAATAACATCAATATCACGATGGTTACAAATCAAACATTATGGTGATCGTGACGGTTACGTCCTGTCACTAATGTTGTGATGGTTAGAAAACGACAGTAATGTCACAATGGTTACAAACAGAATGAATGTCATGATGATTACAATGCAAGACATGTAACGATCATCAGTTACCGAGCACACATCAATACTCCTAACCCACATGTTGTAATTGCCTTGTTGATAGAGTCCACCACGTGTGCACGTGAATTATATATTAATCTCGATGTTGATCTAACATCCGACATATTTAATAACTAGTCCATGTCAGTACCATATCATGTACCATCAATGTACACTTATCGTACATGTATACAAGTCTCAACTTGTATTAAACATCAATGTAGGACATTAAACAGATGTTTAATCAACTCATACACTATTATGTGCTAACTTGTGATTCAACTTCTCACTCACCGGAAATTAGATTTGCGAAAATAAATATACCACAACAATCTACTCGCAGCATAGATAAATTCTAAAAAATATTTAACTATGGAAAAATTAAATATTTATTCACGGGAGTTTACTCAAATACCCCGGAATCCCAACAAGTATTCAATTTGTGATATAAAAAAAAAAAGAATTTTAGGTGATTGAATGATCGCGAGTCGAGTATGGACAAGCACGAGTTTGAAAAAAAATTGAGGCTCAAGTCAAAATTTCCAAGCCCGAGCACTCTGTGTTAATTTTTCAAGCTCAATTGATCGAGTTTATCTTTTTAATTTTAATATATTTATAATTAAATAATAAATTTAGGAATAAAAATTTAAATTATACTAAGCTCAATAAGGCTCATGGACCTAATTCAAACCTAGCTTGATAGTAAATCTGACTCATGCTCACCCTAACTTAATATCCTTCATGTTGAGGACAAAGTAATGTTGAAAACTAAGGAGTGTTGTGGTTAAGAATGATAGCCCAAGTATGCTAAAACGCTCTCAATGACCAAGTTAATATAATAGTAGCCCAATTATTTTAGAAACATTCCAAGTTAATATAATAGTAGCCCAATTATTTTAGAAACATTCCAATGTCTAGTGTGGGTACATTTTAATGTGCACACAGATTGATTAGGAATATAATATTAGTGGTGAGTTCAATATTAATTAGGTTCTAGTATTGTAATGATTTAGGCCCGGGCAATCGAAGATTTGATGATACGAAGGACTAAGTAAAGAAAAAATCAAGATCTATAACTAAATTTTCAATTATGAGAAAAAGAGAACCACAACTCCAAGTTATCAATTTCAACTTACTCATCTGTGAGAAGAACCAGTCTTCAACTGACTCATTTTAGTTACATGGTCAACTCAGTTGACTGAGAGAGGGACCAACTGATAGTTCATGACGAACTAGCAGTTGAGAAAACTTAGATGGGCATCTAAAGAAAATTTCAACTGACTCGATCTACAACTGACGTCTTGCGTCAATCAAGATGTCATACCAAGGTTCAAATATGGCGGGAATGTACATTTCTGTACCAATATCAATGTGCAAAAGAGATCAAAATATTCAATTTAAATAATCCTCGATCAACAAATCGATTTCAAAGAGAAGGTTGTATATACTCTCGATTCAGGAAATTTTAGAGAGATGAGAAACGAAGATATAAGGAAATATTCAAGTGATGTTAATTGTTCACTAACGCTCTCTCTATTTCACCGTGTTTCATACACGAGATTGTCTTTTGTCTGTCACACGAGAATTTCATGTTATCTAAAGCCTGAGACTGACAAAGTTCAGTATATCTCTGATATTTTGAATTCGAGAAGGCTTTTGCTCATCTCCAGAAGTCACCCATTTTCCACCCAATTCCAAGTTCTGTGAGAAACTTAAACTCAAAATATGTCCAGCTCTCAAGCCTATTGATGTGCACGTAATAAAGCTTGTCAGTTTGAAGTCAACTCGAGAGCCTAGCGACACTATGTTAGTTGTAAAGCTCATCGTCTGAAGCTGCCCGAAAGCCAAAGGACATATGAGTTTCCCAAGACTAGAAGAGCTCAGTGTTACAACTTGTACTTGTAATTCTGTTCTAGTGGATTGTCTGATTTAACTGATTGAAGAGTGAACGTAGGATCTTTGGCAACCAAGCCAATGTAATATTTTGTGTTATTTACTTAACATTTTTTATTTACCTGTTGGCTTACTTGCGTATATCTTCTTTTTGAAACCAACAACTAATTAAGTTGTTAGTGTATCTTTTGAATTCGCTAGCTTAAGAACGATAATCAATCAGTGTTCTAAGAACTAACTTAATTACAAACAGTCAGTTGAGACCAATCACAACAAAACTTCCACGGTGTATTATCTTTGGTAATTTAGGACCATCATTGACCACCATATAATGTGTTATATAGTGAGATATTAGAAAGATCATAATGGGCTAAGGGATCAAAATTAGTGGATTCGAATCTTGTATCTTTGCTCCAATCTTGTATCTTCTTGCTCCTCTTCGTGTATAGCTCCTAGATCTTCAAGAATCAAGTCTCCATCTTCATTTTCTTGCTATAGTTTATGTTTGAAGGTTGAAGGATGAGAGGGTTTTTGCTACCATTGTATGGAGGAGGTGATGAAGATGAAGATTATGCTATCAATTGAAAATCTTGGCTAAGTTAGAGGGTAGTATTAGGATTTGAATGGGCTGCAACAATGGAGTTTCATGAAGCTCTCATCAATGGAGGAGTGGTGTGATGAAGAAGATGGAATGGGAGAGAGAAAGAAAGGCCGATAGGTAGGGGAGAGAGAAGGGAAGTGATGGGGTTTTGAGTGTGAAAATGTAAAAACTTACGTTTACATGTATTTCCCAAAACTTTAATTATTATTACTCATTCATGTTCACACACACAATCAAGACAAATGGGTCTCACTTGCTTTATTTTTCAACTCTATGCTATGTAAATCAAATTTTGTTTGGCTATGTATGTATATTTTATTATGTTTTATAAATATATTACCATGTACATGACTTAATGCACATACTCACACTAATGGCATGTGTTGGGTATATAGATGTGTGACTCCATGTATATGTATTCATACCATTAAATCACTTTATGAAATAATCATGATAGTGTCATGTTACAACATAGTGCACACACTAATTCTCTACACTATATGCATGAAACTCTACTATATGCTTTTCGATTAACTCTATGATGCTCGTAATTTAATTATGATCCAGGATTAATTATACTCACGAAATAATCTTCGCAAAGAGCCCAATATCGAATATATTAGGATTGCTATTTCTCCTTCTTTAATATAATTCTTTATCACATAATTAAATAAATAATTTCCGTAATTACTTTCATATTGCACTACGTCACCTCGCGTGCTCAAATACTTATTTATCAAATTTCGATAATTAAATCATCATGATATTCTCACAAGCGCGATTTATTATCCATCGCGATATTCCATATCCTTCCAAAATGAACTCAACCCGACACTATTAAATTCTATGAGTCGCACTTCTCATTTGCAAGTCCACCTCTTCTTGTCTTAATAACTAAAATTAAATTACTTTGAAAGCCAAAGTTAATACTAATAAATTACCTTGATTTGTATTCAATTGACTTGGCACTATTCAAATTATCGTATCGATGAAATATTATTGCTGAATTAAATCGGACTACTTCCGGATATCAATATAATGAAATTTATTCATTGCATGTGATTGCTCCTTAGGGCTCGTCTTATGATACTCTTGGTTTTTTTCTTGGATCTCGCATAATGAAAAGAGAATAACTTAGTCCTTCAAAATTAAATTAACGTAGTAAAAAAAAGGTCAAATTTTTGGGCATTACACGATGGTTCATGGCTCAACTCTGGAAGTAATGTTGACCATGACTGAAATCATATTCATTTCCAAGACCAGATAATATGTGTAAAATCTGGTTTTCTTTAGAAAGTTTATAACCAGCTGAACCCAGTAGATCACAACATACTTTGATCTTGTTCAAATACTCTCTCATAGACAGGCTATCATTCTTGAGGGTCTCAAGATGAAACTTGTACCACATGAGTTTTACTCGTGATTGACTAGCAAAGTTGGTCTCCCGTGCTTTCTGATCTCTGTTGCTTTAGACTTGCCCACAACCAAGATCATAATTCCGTCAGATAGAGAATGCTGGATCCAAGTAGATAACAGTTGGTCCTGTCTCATCCAAGCTTGATATTCAAGGTTCAACTTTTTTACTACTTCATCTTTTTCTTCATGTTGCAACCATTCATTTGGTGGGGTTGTGTTTCCATAAAGAAAACATTGGAGACTATAACCTCTCACTGTGGTTTAAATTTGTTGTTTCCTAACTAAATAATTTATTTCATTTAGCTTGATGGAGATGGGGTGGTTTTGTGGCAATATAGTGAGTTTTAAGATTCTTTCATATGAGAAATGTTTATGGAGGAGGAGTAACAGAGACGGGTATCAACAATGAATTTTTCTTTTTTAATTCTCTAAAATATTATAATCATTTCAACATTTAATGTGGTTTCTGATAAACGTACTTTCTTACACCTAAAAATGACAGTAAATTTGTATTTTTAACTATTTCTTCAATGTGTTAGTAAAACTTGTCATTTGTTATCATATGTAACAGCCATTTCAATATTTAAGGTTTTTTTTAGGCTTTCAATACATTTATTAGTTTGAAGAAGTCGTTGGAGAGTCGAGACCATGATATCGATATCTCAAGGTTCTAGATTCTTCACCAGAACCATCATCAACAAAAGCAAGGCTTCTACTTTCCCCCTCTCTCTTGCAGCAACAACACATTTTCTCTCTGTGCCTCTTTCTCCGGTTCGTGCAATGGCTACTGTCGCCGCTGCCTCAACACCATTCAAGAAAGTCCAGATTCAGAGGGACAACGTGGTGAGCCTGCGTCTCATTTGGGTTTACTTTTTTCGTCGTTTGATTATTGGAATAAGCTTTGCTTCATTTTGAGTTTTTTTTGGGTCTATCAATTTGGCTGGAGAAAGTTTGAGTTTTTAGCGAAATTCTTGATTTGTCATTGGTGAATTGCAATGTGGGTTTGATTAGATTGCGAGCAGTTTATATATTCTGATTTCGCGTCTTTCACGGTAACAGTTAATGAGTTGAATGGAAATATGTATGATATTTTGCTGAAAATGAAGAATTGTTGTGAGTAAATATGATTTTTTTTCCCTTGCATAACTTCGATGATATTGGGTACTGAAATTTATTTCTGAAAGAGTAATTGTTGATTGCATTTTATTTAATTGGCTTGTTTCTGCTTGTGAGTTTTTTTATTTTTGGCTTATCATATCATGTTGGGGAAAATCGATCAACTAGACGTTCGATGCGTACGTGATTGGGAAAGACGAATCTCCTGGGATTGTTGTGCTTCAGGAGTGGTGGGGAGTTGATTTCGAGGTCAAGAATCATGCCCAGAAGATTTCTCAGTTTGGCTCGGGCTACAAGGCATTAATCCCAGAGTAAGCTGCTGTTATTTTTCCATGTGAATTGAGCTTGATATTTGTTTGCTGATGATTGTGCCTTTTGCTTTGGTGATGTTTTCCTATGCGAACCATCGAAGTCTTCTTATTGCGTTTTTCTTTTCTTGCATACCAGTTTGTACAGAGGTAAGGTTGGTTTGGAAGTTGCAGAAGCTCAGCATTTGATGGATGGTCTTGATTGGCAAGGTGCTGTAAAGGATATTGAGGCCTCTGTCAACTGGCTTGAGGCAAATGGTTCTAAGAAGGTGCACAAATTCTATATGTCGAATTTTCATTGCTACAGCTGACTCCGGTAAAGGTCCTAGGAGCTAGTAACCTTTTAAGTAGTTCATATGTGAATTATGATTGTTAGTGTCTGAACTTATGCCTTAAGGTAATCAGATATATCTTCTCTTTCTGCGGTCATAATTTTGGAATATGCGAGTGTTAGACGAATACATAGCAGGACCCTAATTTTAAGTGTCTGCAACAGTTAGTCAATTTTGTATATTTACATAGGGACTGGTCGATATTTGATACACTTGATTGATGTCTTTGACTCCGTTCATGAGCCGCATCCTTTATTCCTTTCATACTCAATTTTAACTTTAACAATGGGGTGTTAAGATGAGATTTTAAGTGTAAACTAGGCAAACAGAAAAGGTTAACAAAAAAAATACCCTGTATATGTGCCATATAGTATGCTATTAATCAGCTTTATCTACTTGAATGAGAGAATTTTTCTCAAGTTATTCTAACCAAGGGAAGTGTTCAGTTCCTACTATATACTCGATTTGACTATTCAAGTGGTTTACCAATACGGTTTGCTGATATAGATTGGTGTAACTGGATACTGCATGGGTGGTGCTCTTGCTATTGCGAGTTCTGTCTTGGTGCCTGGGGTTGATGCCGTGGTAGCTTTCTATGGGGTACCTTCACCAGAGCTTGCAGATCCTGCAAAGGCCAAGGCACCAGTGCAGGCTCATTTTGGTGAACTTGATGGTTTTGTCGGGTTTTCGGATCCAAAGGTATATTCTTCAAATATTTCAGTTTATTTTCTACAATCCCTAAACAACTTCAACTCCATCGCCTGCCAGTCCAAAAACACATTGTTTGAGCAAGCTTAGATGCTTTTTCTATATTTCCTAGAGAATCATATGTTTCTATTTTATTATTTTTATCTCCAGACTGGTAAAGATCTAGAAGAGAAGCTGAAGGCATCAGGAGTTCCCCATGAGGTTTATTTTTATCCAGGCCTTGGACACGCCTTTATGAACTGCTCTCCTGAAGGAACCGAGAGAAGGAAGAAGATGGGAATGCACGACGAGGATACTGCTGCAGTCGAGCTGGCTTGGACTCGCTTCAGCTCATGGATGGGCCGTTTCTTGTCCAACTGATCGCTACTATATCTGGTAACTTTTAGTTGATGCATTATGCCTGTTGATGATATTCCCCTCTTGCTGCTGTTTTGGGGTTTGAGTCTTGAACAATATTCTCCTTTTTTTATGGCCTTATGCTTCATGAATAAATGCTTTTCTTTGAGAACTGAATGCATGCTTGCTGTTCTTGAATAAAAGGGTGGTGTTGTGGGCCTCTCCACTTTGGTTGAACCAAAATAGTTTTGGATGCATTGCTTTGGGTCGTGGTTTATATAGTTGTAAATTTAATTTGTGTGGAAATATAGGTGCGTATATGAGTCGATCGACGTGATGTAATTTTAATCTAACTCACTAGTATAACGATTTCATAGTATTATATTTCATTATGATCAAACTAGTAATTTAAAATATTTTGTTGTATTATTTAAGAATAAATTTTAATCCCTAATTATTTTAATCATTTTTTTATTTTACTGGTTTATTCTATTAATTAATATCGATAATTATAGTTTTACTAATTCAGTTTTAATTAGTAAATATGCATTTGTTGATTAAATTTGCACCATTTTGATATTCACCATAATGGAAATGGATTGAGATCGGGAGAATATTCCTCTTTTAACAAATAATATTGAAATTAACGATTAATGCAATATCATTTCTATTTCTACCTGTTAGGACCAGATTGATTTTTTTTTTAATATTTTATTTAATTATGTAATACTCTCTCCCGCATAAATTGGACGCTTTTCCTTTTTGTTTGTCCTGTAATATTAGTCAACTTTCTTAAAATAGCAAATTTTTCACACTCATTAATAAAATATTCATTCCACCACCATTCACATATCTTGATTATCGCGTTCGATCAAAATCGGACAATTTAACCGGAACGGAGGGAGTAATAAATTAACATCCCTAATTATTACAATTGCTATTCAAATTGAATCTATTTGTTTTCGTAATTTTCTAAAACTATCTTCATCAGTGACCAGTAATGACCAAATAATTTATTAAAATATTAATTTATTTTCATCCACTAACTATTTATAAGGGAAAAGTATCAATTATATTACAAATTATCCTAGTTTTCTCAAATATATTACAAGCTATGCATATTATCAAAATATATTACAAACTATCAGTTTTGTTCCAAATTTATGACGGGAGCAAATTTCCAGCGACGGAAAGTTGACGTGGCTCGCCGGATGACACGTCAGCATTTAAAATTACACATCATCGTACAATTATATTACAAACTATTGTGATTTTTTCAAATATATTACAAACTATTATAAGTTTCTCAAGTATATTACAAACTATATATATATATATATATGTATATTTTCAAATGAATATTACAACTATCAAATTTATTTTAAAACTACGACGAAAACATATTTACTTATATTTTCAAATTTTAAATCTTTAAATAAATATTATAATTATACTTGAAAATATGACATAAAAATTCTAGAAAAGTTTTTAAAAAAATGGAAAAATACTTATTTTAATTTTTGTATTCCATTTTTACTCTCGTTTCTCATTTCGGTGAACCAAAACTCAAATATTCCTGTAAATAATAATATTTATTGATGGTATTTTACATATGTCAAATATATATATCATTATTATTTGACCCTCAATAATTATTATTTTTCACATGAATTTTTTTTTTTTGGTTTGGCGAAGGGAGAGACGATAGCAAAATGAATATAAAAATTAAAATATGTGTTTTATCATTTTTTAAATTTATCGAGAACTTTTAATAAAGTATAATTATATGTTTTCAGCATAAGTTTAAAATAAATCTGATAGTTTGTATATTTATTTAGGAATGTATATAGTTTGTAATATAATTGAGAAACTTATAGTTTGTAATATATTTGAGAAAATCATAATAGTTTGTAATATATTTGTACGATGACATGTAATTTTAAATGCTAACGTGTCATCCGATGAGCCACGTCAACTTTCCATCACTGGAAATTTGCTCCCGTCATAAATTTGGAACAAAACTGATAGTTTGTAATATATTTTGATAATATGTATAGTTTGTAATATATTTGAGAAAATCAGGATAGTTTATAATATAATTGATACTTTTCCCTATTTATAATTTAATACTCCCTCCATCCCGCTTAAGATGTCTGGTTTGCTTTTGGCACAATTATCAATGTTTATGAGTATAGTGAAAATAATATTTTATTGGTGAGTGTGAAAAAGTTTATCATTTTAGAAAACGAATTAGACAAATAGATGGGACAGACCAAGAAGGAAAATGAGACAATTTAGATGGAGAAAAGGGAGTAATATTTATCTTCCACATCAGTGACTCAACTCAACCTAACTTTATAATTAAAATATTAATTTATCTATCTTCCAATATAATATAGTAAATTAAATTCATAAATAAAATACACAACCTACCATCTAATATAATTTGCAATGATAAATACAATATAAAAGATATTATGATAATTAATATAAACTCATTTATATTCTAATTCTATTTAAAGAAAAAACAATTGTAAACTGAGAATAAAATTCCGATCAGTGTTCTTGGAGAAAAATAAAAACTCTAACCTAGCTGACGGAGTCTAGTTCGTGGAGAACAGTAAAGCGACATTCAACTGTAGTGCGTGTGACCAAAGCATAAGAAGCTTTCCATTAGAGAATGAATACAATTACAACTTATATTCAATTACCATGAGTAACTAGAGTTAATGAATTTCAATCCGTGAAAAATGAATAGTGAAAGTAGAATTTCCAAGCTACTATGTATCCATTGTTGTTGTATTATTTACCTTTTTGTTAACACTTTTTAACTGTTTTAAAAACTGACAACCTTCAATTATTTAACTGCTCGACTTTCAAATTTTAAGTTGACAACTCGACTACTATCTCCTTAATCAGCTGATAATTAATGGAAGTTCACATAATTAAGCTTTCACATGCACTTTGTTACCCTAACCCCTGAGACCTAACAATTACATAATTATTTTTTTACTATTAAAAAAATTGGGTAGTTATCTTTTACTCAATTGATATTTTCAATTTCATGGTATTAAGAAATTGATGAATTAACATTAAAGGATTTTCTCATATTATGAAATTCGATACAATATAGTTAAAAAAAAAAAAAAAAAAAGTCTGAAACACCTTACTAAACTACTCCATTTCTAATCATGAGACATATACATTTGTTTATTATATGTCACAAAATTTATACTCCCTCCGTTCCAAAACAATTGTCTTGTTTTCCTTTTTCGTCTGTCCCAAACAATTGTCTTCTTTCCTAAAATGGAAAGTTTATACACACTCACTAATAAAATATTAATTTCCTCTATCTCTACTCGCATTGGTATCTGTGCCATTTCCAAACAAGACAATTGTTATGGAACGGAGGTAGTATATTTCTTCAATTTATCTAAGTTATTCGTAAACGATTTTCTGCATCGCTGTATTAAAATATTTAGTAGAAAACAAATGATCATGTCATGGCCGTTTAATTACAAAATTTTCAATGAAATTAATTGATTAGGTAAAGTTGCGAAGCTTCTTTCATTGTACTTGAATAATGAAATAGGATAAAACTAATGTCAGAGGACGTAATATAATTTATTATAAGTCACTTATGAGACTGTTGGGCAATTAATTATTATTTATACTATAAATGATACTCCCCTTTTATTTTTCTACAATTATCTATATAAAATGTCGTGTTTGGACCCGCCTAGTGGAACATATTCTTTTATGCTAATTCTCTTTATTATATATTGAATTGAATAATAGTTAGGTATACCATAATATAAAAGAAAAAGAATAGTAAATTGATTCTATTAAAATTCCACTTAGACTAAAGTTATTCGCAACAACATCACACCTATGTCGTGTAAAGGTAAATTAGTTTGTTGGAGGGATAAATTTCACTAATACAATGATATACTTTGTCGATGCAGATTCAGATATTTTGAGAAATATTAGATATGCAATAATGTTTTGTTTTTCTAAATGAAGGAAAAATTATGAGTTTTTCATTAATATATCCATTAATTCTGTAATTTATCTTAACATTTTTTCATTAGGAAATTATATCTCAATTTTTTACAAATTAGAGATATTTACCTCAACCTTTTCATATTAAAAATTTGGAGTTTTATCGATTCAGGACCCGAAAGATAGTTTAATTCTCAATTCAGGACCCGAAAGATTAATTATCAATTCAGGACCTGAAAGATCACAAAAATTCTCAATTCATGACCCGAAAGATCATACAATTCTCAATCCAATACCTCAATATCAGGTCCTGGATTGATAATTATTTGATCTTTCGGGTCCTGAATTGACAAATCATCTTTCGGGTCCTGGATTGACAATTTAACTATCTTTTGGGTTCTGGATCGACAATTCTCCTAAAATGGTTTACATAATGTTTACATGTTATTAAAATTGACTAATTCATAATCAATATATGTGTTTTTTAAATGCGTGACTCAACATATTTTTAATTTCATCAATTATTTGGAGTATTTTTAACTAAAGAAAGTAAATTTTGTATTAAATTCCATAATATGAAAATCTGGGACAATTTTTTATAATTTGTCAAATATTGAGGTTTGATTCTCTAAGAGAAAAAAATTAGAATAAACTTCAGATTTAGTTTTTTTTGTTAGATTGAACGTTTCAATTAATTATCTATAATAAATAATAAGAAGTTTAATTTTTTTTTCTCGTCCTCGTTTATTACTAAAAAACCCATTTATTGATATCAACATCCATGCATGATTTTTATTCTTTAAATAATTTGTACGGCGCGTGAAAAAAATGTTTTTTATGGTATATTGTAAAGGACATTATCTAAGCCAAAAATATATGAAGATGCCAATTTGGGTTTTTATTCTATTTTTCAATTTCTTCGTTCACATCAATTCAAATACAAATCCATTTCTTGTAATAAAAATCTTCTTATAAAATGTCTCAATCAATTCTCTTTCGATTCTTTCTTTCTTACTTTCTTTTTTCTTAAGGAATTTCAAATACAAAACCATCTCAAAAACAATAAAAATATCACTTCTTTTCATGAAAGTCATTTTAAATTTCTTGAAAATAAAAAAGTAATATATTTATTTTAAGTTTGCATTTTAAGTAGGCACGTTTAGTTTTATTTCATTTTTTTTAATAATTAAGTTATAATATTAAATGAATGATAGGAAGGTTCTGTAACTTCTGAGTGTTAATATCTCTCATTTAGCAATAAAAGGTAACCTTAAATTATAGTATCATTTGTCACATCATGTGACAAACAAGAATTTGTTAGATATTTTTTTCTCATGAAATTAGGTGTAATAAAACGCAAAAGGAATACTCCCTCTCTGTCCCAATTTATTAGTCTCACTTACCTTTTTTGTCTGTCCCACTTATTAGTCCCCTTTCCTAAAATGACAAACATTTTCACACTCACCAATAAAATATTAATTTCACTACACTCACAAATATTAATTATTATGCCATTTTAGTTTGGGACTAATAATTAGGAACGGAGGGAGTACAATTTATTATAGCCAAAGGTTTGTGCTGCCAAATTGTCTAGCATAATTTATTTAATGTTAGACAAATCCAAATTAATTAATTCTCATATTTATTTTTTAAAGAATTAATTGATTATAAATAACTTGAAGACATTTATAAATAAAACCGATAAATGTTTATGCTACTTAGAAATTCGTGTAAGAAATCAATCAATTTATATAAAAAACAATTGATCGATTCAATCAATCGAATTATATGATTTTTATAATAAGAATGAATGAATTAATATTTGTGTAACATGGAATAGAAGTGTGATTGGGATTCATGCCTCCGAATGGGCCGTGGTTAGAAAAAATCAAAGTCGCCGCCAACCACATCAAGCACACAGTTCCCACAATTTCTCATCTCCCTCAATTCCCAAATCAAACTCACATTTCTTCTCATCGATCTATACACACACATATATATATATTATACACACACATCATTTCATCATCTTCAGGGCACGCACCCCAATTTCCTATCTCTCTCTTCCTAGCCCATACCGCTGTCTTATCTCTACGACGATTTTGTTTTGGTTGAATGTGACTGACGCAGTGTCATTGATTTCGGCGTCATGTATATAACCAGTGGCACTTCGGCTCTTCTCAGGAGAGCTTCTCACTCTTCTTCTGGGAAAAGGGCATTCTCTTCTTTTTCTAGAAGAACCGTCGCGCCTTCGCCCTCTTCCGGTGCTAATCCACACTCCGTGGGCCAGCAGCACCTCCGATCTCTCAGTTGTTTGTCAGCGGCGGCGCGGTGGAGCCACGGCGTCGGTTGGAAGTCGCCCACTAGTCTCGCGGCCCAGATCAGGATTGCTTCTTTCGCCTCTGATAGTCTGTTGCATCGCAAGATCGCCACAATGGGTCGGTGTTTTTTTTTTTTCCGTTTTTCTGTGTTCTTTATTTTTCTAAAAAAATCTTTTTTGGCTGTTTGAGACTTTGAATCAACTGGTGCTATTCTGTTTGTGTTGAGATTTTATATTTTATTTTCTTTTGCTGGGAAACGGGATTGTTGAATATTTGTTTGATGGTGTAAGTATGGTATTTTTATGTATAATCCAATATATGATACGCCGGTATTCTATATCTGTTTAATTTTGTTTGTTTTGTGGGAACATATGCAACAACACTTTTCGAAGAAAGATAGTCGCCATTTGTTATGCTCTCAACGTGTGGAATCAAAATTTGCATGTTAGGCAAAACTAATTAATCTTAGTCGTTTTATCAGGCTGTTGGTATATTTATTTCAGTATATAACAGAAATTTGACTTATTTTCCTGTCAATGATTTATATTATAGCCGAAAAATGCTTCATGGGAGAATTTGGTCGCCTTTTCTGAATTTTTTTTCTTCTGAAATATATTTGTGTATGCTTGTATCAAGTAAACTTACTCACCATCATATATCGTTTCAGCTTCTGAGAATGCATTCAAGGGAATTTTTACTAGCCTGCCGAAGCCTGGTGGTGGTGAATTTGGAAAGTTTTACAGTCTACCCGCTTTAAAAGATCCAAGGATAGGTAACCATTCTTACCTGTCTGAGATCTTCCATTTTTCATGGAACATTGTTGCTCTTTTGTCTTCAGTAATCCCAACTTTCTTATCTTCACTGCATAAGCACCTTGTGATTCACTTTTGAACTTTTGGATAACCTATTACAGTGTTGGTGAGGCACTTTTTATCTAATGTTGCTTCCAAAACTAGATGCAGTCATATGTTGTTATATTGACGTGCCTATTTTAATTACAGATAAGCTGCCATACTCTATCAGAATCCTTCTTGAATCAGCGATACGTAATTGTGATGGCTTTCAAGTAAAAAAGGAAGATGTCGAGAAGATCATTGACTGGAAAAATACTTCTCCAAAGCAAGTGGAGATTCCCTTCAAGCCTGCCCGTGTACTTCTACAGGTACTTGTCTTGGTTTGCAATACATGGACTGTGATATCTTTTTTATAATGTACTTACTGATTTCATGTGTAAATATTTCTCTTTATGGTAGGATTTTACTGGTGTGCCTTGTGTTGTCGACCTTGCTTGTATGCGTGATGCTATGAACAAGCTTGGCAGTGATTCTGACAAGATCAATCCATTGGTAAGTTTACTATTTATGGCCTTATATTCTTGCAGTAACTTCTTATTTCTTATACAATGAAACAAGGAATTAGTATATTTCAAATATAAGCTTGCAGTGTTTCTTATTGTGATTAGAAGCCATGATAATTGGGAGAAAGAACCGTTATCTAGCTCCAACTAGCAGAAACATTTGCGTCTTGTGACATGGATTTCCAATGAATGGGAGTATGTTTGGAATCATAATTGTTGCGAGTGGGGCATGTCCTCCCTGCCCTTTTCATTTATTGAGCTCTCTTCCCAGACCAACCTATTTCTGTTTTAATCTAAAATCTCTTACAGAATTCTTCACATAAGCTTCATTCGAACAAAGCCTTCCAAGCTAATTGTTCTCTGACACCCAATTTTATGTTCAAAGAAATGCAGCGTAAAGCAAACAAGATTTTCCAATATTAATAACAGACATCCAAATGAACTAATTTGAGTAGATTCAGTTAGTGTCTTATAGGGGATTCCGGGTAATGGTATCACACTAAAGAGATATCCTTATAGAAGACAAGCAGTATATTTTTCAGGGTAATATTCCTAGATTCAAAATTCTAATATGCTTTTGGTATGGCAGGTTCCAGTAGATCTTGTTATTGATCATTCGGTTCAAGTTGATGTTACAAGATCTGAAAATGCAGTTCAAGCTAATATGGAGCTTGAGTTTCAAAGAAACAGGGAGAGATTTGCTTTCCTTAAGTGGGGTTCTAATGCTTTCCAAAACATGCTTGTTGTTCCCCCGGGGTCTGGTATTGTGCACCAGGTAAGGAGCATAGCATTAATGGCATAATTTTATTTCAGTAATATGTGTGAAATTTTTTTAGTGCGCTTCACTTGTTCTTTTATAGTCATCTTTAAATTTGCATTTTCCATGGCTCATGTGATTTCAGAATAATAATTTTGCGATCACGTTGTACCTTATCATTCTTATTGATGCTATTTAATGAGTTATATGCCATGCTACATTTTTAGGTCAATCTTGAATATCTTGGACGGGTTGTCTTCAATACTGATGGAGTACTCTACCCAGATAGTGTGGTTGGGACTGACTCTCATACCACCATGATTGATGGGCTTGGAGTTGCTGGTTGGGGAGTTGGAGGTATTGAAGCGGAGGCAGCAATGCTTGGACAGGTATGGAATCTGAAGTGGAATTGCAGTCATATTTGAGGACTTGCCTATCTTTGTTCAATCTGTTTCTGGTTTTCTGTTTCTCTAAACATGAAAAATTTATATGACAAACTGTTCTATTTTCTTGATTGCTATGCACTTATTGTATCCATGAACTTATTATCCCTTGTATTTTTTGGAAATTGCTGGAGAAGTGAATTAATTACCATTTGCTTTTCATAATTTAACAATGAACTTCACATTGATGTCCTGTAACTTATGATGGCTTCCGTACCACGATGATAGTGCACCATTTAATCTTTGCTATTATCTGACAGCCAATGAGCATGGTGTTACCTGGGGTTGTTGGATTCAAGTTATCAGGGAAGCTACGAGATGGTGTCACTGCTACGGACTTGGTTTTAACCGTGACACAAATGCTAAGGAAGCACGGCGTTGTTGGAAAATTTGTTGAATTTCACGGTAATGTTGCTTTTCTCTATGTTCCATATTCTTTGGCTCTATTAGACCACCTAATTAAGCATATATAGTTGTGTTCAGGTACTGGTGTGGGTGAAATTTCATTAGCTGATAGAGCCACTATTGCAAACATGTCTCCGGAGTATGGTGCAACTATGGGATTCTTCCCTGTAGATGGCGTGACCTTACAATATCTAAAATTAACTGGCAGAAGTGATGAGACTGTAAGCACATATTACTGCATTTGCTTAAACTCAAGTATTGATGAAAATTATGTTATCCCATAATATTCCCAATGTCTGCAATAATATCAATGTTCAGGTGGCTATGATTGAAGCTTATTTGCGTGCGAACAACATGTTCGTTGACTACAGTGAGGTAGGCCTTAGTGGTTGTCGTGATATTGTTGTCTAAGACTTCTTCTTGGTTTACTTAATAATTGTTAATGTTCTATTTCAATTTCTCTTCAAATGTCAGCCTCAACAAGAACGAGTTTATTCATCTGAATTGCAACTGGACCTAGCAAGTGTTGAACCATGTATTTCAGGACCAAAGAGGTTTTTTACCGAGAATTCTACCCTTGCAATCATCTTTATGAGTCGCATATGTTCGTGGTATCTAATTATACTGATTTGATAGGCCTCATGATCGAGTGACTTTGAAAGAAATGAAAGCTGACTGGCACTCTTGCCTTGATAGCAAGGTTGGATTCAAGGTGAGGATATCGCTTTGTGAATTTGTTATAATCGACCCTAAGACTTAGCATTCTAAAGACCTATCTATATTGGTTTACTGTTAATTATCACTGGATGTGGATGGGAGTAGTGGCTAGTGGTACTCTTGTTTCTTATTTTGCCTTTGGGTCAATTTTTGAGACACATCATTGACATGCATATGTTTCATGAGAACTTCCTTTCCTAGCATTCTACTAAATCATTATCTAACTGCAATGTAGGGGTTTGCTGTGCCAAAGGAAGCACAGGAAAAAGTGGCAAATTTTTCATTCCGCGGAGAGCCTGCAGAGCTTAAGCATGGAAGCGTCGTGATTGCTGCAATCACAAGTTGTACAAACACATCAAATCCCAGTGTGATGCTTGGCGCTGGCCTTGTAGCCAAAAAAGCATGCGAGCTGGGTCTTAAGGTTTGTGGTTTTATCACAAACTGAATTGATATTGACTTGGGACTTTTTTTTTTTTTTTTTAAATGTAAAGCTAATGGAAATAATCTATCAGGTAAAACCATGGATAAAAACAAGCCTTGCCCCAGGCTCTGGAGTTGTTAAAAAATATCTTGACCAGAGGTATTGGTTGCGACTTTAGTTTCCAGTGCATCAGTTTTCCATTGATAACTTAAAATGTGTGCTTTCATTGATGCAGTGGGCTACAGGAATACTTAAATCAGCAAGGCTTCAATATTGTTGGATATGGTTGTACAACTTGCATTGGAAATTCCGGAGATTTGGATGAATCAGTGGCTGCTGCTATATCAGAAAATGGTATTGTGCAGTTTTGGCCTTTTTATATTCGAAGGAATTTGAGTTTTGAAGCCTTACACTAGTTGTCAGTTTTAACTTCATTTTTGTGAAGTTTGTCCCATTAATTCAGCTGCCAACTATTTTTCCAGACATTGTTGCATCTGCTGTACTTTCTGGAAACCGTAACTTCGAAGGTCGTGTCCATCCATTGACTAGAGCAAACTATCTTGCCTCACCTCCTCTAGTTGTCGCATATGCCCTTGCTGGCACGGTCAGTGACTTCTCCTCTACAATTTTCAATGATCTATCAAAGTAATTATTTGGATTTACATTGATATCTGAAGAAAGAATTAGCCTAATGTATCTCTTCATACATCTTCATTTATGACTAGGGACCAAGCCTCTGAAATAAAATTCTTTATCTTATATACGAGTGTTTTAATTCTAAATAGATCTGAGATTTGGGAAAATGGTAGTCATTTCTAGAATTTAGAGACCAATTAAGCTTAAGCTACAAGGAGGCCAAACAGTTTGCAGTGCTGGGTTGATGTGAACTAAGCATTATTTTTCAGAATCAGGTGCCAATAAGCTTTAGTCTTTAACTTTGGTGGTTTGCTCGCAATTATTGGTTGCTCTGGACCCTTGAACCTATAGTTATGCCCCTCTCTAGGGCTTGCCAATGCTGTGAACAGGAGAAGCACCCACTTTGTGCTTGTATCTTATATAGCAGATGACATAGTGTGGAATCCAAGGTGGGCATGCCTGAATTTGCTGAAAAGGTGTTTGTTATTTTTGTCCTTTAGGTGTTTCGGATGGCCTTGTGGATCATGTAAACATATACAGTTAGAAATTTATAGCAATCCTTGAAGGCAGTTATATATGTCCTGCCCCAGTTCCTTTTACCAGACTGAATGCACGATGACAATACCTGTTTGCTTCTTTTGGCAGGTCGATATTGATTTCGAGAAAGAGCCAATTGGTGTAGGCAAGGGTGGAAGAGAAGTATACTTTAGGGATATCTGGCCATCAACTCAGGAAGTAGCTGAGGTATATAAATACATCTTATGCTTGTTGAATTTTTCGATTGTAAAAAAACGAACCAACTGATTTTGATGTCCATTTATTTTAGGCGGTTCAATCTAGTGTATTGCCCGATATGTTCAAGAGCACATACCAGGCCATCACCAAGGGTAACCCCATGTGGAATCAGTTGATTGTACCCAATGACAAGTTGTACTCATGGGATCCAACTTCTACTTACATCCATGAGCCGCCGTACTTTAAGGACATGACCATGGACCCTCCTGGTCCACACGGAGTAAAAGATGCCTACTGCATATTGAACTTTGGTGACAGTATAACGACAGATCACATCTCACCAGCTGGGAGCATTAACAAGGATAGTCCTGCTGCCAAATATCTCATGGAACGCGGAGTTGAACGCAAGGATTTCAATTCCTATGGCAGTCGACGTGGTAATGATGAAATCATGGCGAGAGGAACTTTTGCAAACATCCGTCTTGTGAACAAGTTGTTGAATGGAGAAGTTGGCCCGAAGACAGTCCACATTCCCACCGGAGAGAAACTTTACGTATTTGATGCTGCCATGGTAGATCTCCTCGGACTCTTCCCTCAATTTATCCCAGCGCACATTAAAAAATCTTTCTCTTGGATTATTTTTCTTTTTAACCATAATGTACGTGTATTAACCAAAATGAATCTCCCAGAAATACAAGTCTGCGGGGCAGGACACCATTATCTTGGCTGGCGCGGAGTATGGTAGTGGAAGCTCCAGAGATTGGGCAGCCAAGGGGCCAATGTTGTTGGTAAGACAGATTAACTGTTTCACCGATTGAACTCTCTCGATTTAATATATTACTATAGAAACAGGAAAATCCATATTAAGCTTGGATACATTACATGACAGGGTGTTAAAGCAGTGATTGCCAAGAGCTTTGAGAGGATCCATCGCAGTAATCTTGTTGGAATGGGCATCGTTCCCCTATGTTTCAAGTCCGGTGAGGATGCAGATACGTTAGGATTGACAGGTCACGAACGCTACACCATTGATCTCCCGAGCAAGATATCTGATATCCGCCCTGGCCAAGATGTTACTGTCCGTACAGACACTGGAAAGCAATTCACATGCACTGTCCGTTTTGACACTGAGGTAAATAAATCACTCATCTCTTTCTTTCTAGAACCAACATGCAGAAATACAAGGAGAATGTGTTGTTTTGTGCTTATTATAATTTTGTCTCTCAGGTGGAGCTTGCTTACTTCAACAATGGGGGCATTCTTCCATACGTAATTCGCCAGCTGATCAAGCATTAAGACACCATTCTGATGAAGCATTCAAACACATTTCCTCAGCTGTAAAATGAATAAAATTCCCATGATCTTACATCATGTGAAAAGGAAGATGGACATTTTTATTGCTTCATTGAAGGAGGTGAAGCAAACTACGATGAAAAGAGTATTTTCTTTCCTATATTTTTGGTAATAAATCCGGCCTTCAATGGTAATGAGACATGGGAGAAATATTAGAATTTTATGCTGCTGCTATTCATGGGTGAAATCTTGGTTGCACCCTATTTATTTGTAGCTCAAATGAAGGAGATGATTTTCGATTATATAATACAGAAATGGTGTTTGGATCATTTGGTACAGTTTTATAACGAAGTATGAGATGAAATCATGTTTTTTTTTTTTTTTTCTAGTTGAGAATCGGAGATCCCCACTTTTGAAATATCAACAAAAATTTATAATTTTGCTGAGTAATATATTATATTAATATGATTTAAACTCTGAACTCTTACGCTAAACTAGTGCACTCAACTTTTTAGCTACAAAAATAATGACAAATCAAGATTTAGAATCTCACACAAATTAGTGGTGAGAAACCTAAAACCCTGAATGTGTTAGTGATTTTGGTTTGGGAAAGAGTTGAATTCGATTTGACTCAGTCTAGAAAACTCCAAACGAAACTGAGGTTTGGTTCAGTTTTTATTTTAGGTTCCAGATTTGGTCAAAATTATATCGATTGAATCCATTATTATTTATAAAATATTTTTTATATTATTATATTCTTACATCTTACTTTTATTATTAATATTAAATTAGGATTGTGAATTTGAGATGTGTAATTATGAATAAATTTTATTATATTGTGAAATATTATAACTATTAATTTTAATTAAATAATTTATAATAAAAATAATACTCCCTCCGAACCACTGGAATAGTTTTATTTCCCATTTTTGTTTGTCCCATATTCTTTAAATGATAAATTTTTTCATACTCACCAATAAAATATTAATTTCACTACACTTACAACCCTTAATTCCCGTGCCGAAAAAATTGAGACTACACTAATGGGACAGATGAAGTAATTATAGAAGTTCGGTAAAAATAGAAACTGAACCAAACCCTCATTTTCATTTGATTCGGTTAATACATCTTGGACGATTAGCTCGGATTGGAATTTTACAAAACTTAATGTTGATGATTTGGATGATTGGGTTCAATTTTAAGTGAACTGACAAATAATTCAATTAGGTCAAATGCCAGTTCTTGATTTGGTGGTGTAAATCACAATATTACTCTCCATTAATCCCTACATCAACTTTTTTGTATTTTTCCTTTAGTTATATAAGGATTTCAGATTTCTTATGATATGTAAATCACATGTTTCACGTAGCAGACACATTGGCTTGAATCACCTTCTGCCATTTTATAATAAAACTTAGTAAAAGATTATGCTTCAACTTTGCTTTTCAAAAATTAATCATTTGTGGGGTAGTTCCAACTAGTGCTGAATAAACTTTACATCATTAATAAATTATAAAAGAAGCAATATAATTTTGTTTTCTGGCTTTAAATTATTTTCAGCAACACAGAAACCCCATATTTCAGCAAAAACTAGTGTTTGTAATGAGAGTATATAGCAAGGAAATTTCACTTTTAGTAAAAGTAGAAAAATTGACAGCTAGTTGGTGTAAGTTAGTAAAAACAGACAAGAAAGAAAGAATGATTCTTTTCCTAGCTTGCAAGAAGACTGTTTTCTAGGCTTTTTAGGCTAAGAAGCCTTACTTCCATCTTGTTTTATTAATTTTCTTGCTTGTAAACACACACACACACACACAGCAAAAAAAAAACTTACAAATAAATATGAGGTAATATAATGAGGGGTGAAGTTGTCACCTATCTACTAGCAGCTGCTGCTAAATATTGTAATCATCCACATTCATTAATTTATATAATTTCTCCACGTGCACCAAATTCTTGAAATGAGTAGCTAATAATTAGTAGTGTTTAGACTTCATATTTAGAAGTTTGGGCTATTCTTCAATCATTGTCAATATTGTAAATGGATATTTCTTTATCTTTTTTGGTTCTAGTTCTTTCCCTTTCCTCCAATGGGCTGAGGTGACAACTACTTGCTTCTTGTTTGTATGTATTTTAGAAATATCTTCTTGGTGGTATTTTGCTTTTAAATGTATTCACTTTGAGATACTACAAAACCCACCCAAACTCCAACCTTTCATCTTCAACATTTAATTCTCATTTTTCATTTGAGTAACATGTTTATTTGCAAATCTTGAGCCTCTAACATGAACAGATTTAGGGTTTTGCATACTTTTTGCTTTTGTTTAGCAGGTGCTTGATTTCTAGCCAAAAATGGTGATGTGAGTTCAAGATTGCCATTGCTGCAAAATGAAGTGGGCTTTGGTGTTGCTGATTTCTTGTTTGTGTTTAGCCATGGAAGCTGCTTCTGACAGGCCAAGAATGGTCAACATTGGAGCATTGTTGACATTCAATTCCACCATTGGAGACTCTGCAGGGGCAGCTCTAATGGCTGCTGTAGAAGATGTGAACAAGGATACCAGCATCCTCAATGGCACCAACCTCAATCTCATCTTGCAGGATACTAATTGCAGTGGCTTTCTTGGAACTGTTGAAGGTCAGTTCTTTCTTCTTTCTTTTCTTATTTTATTTATTTATTTATTTTTTTTTTGCTTGTATTGACATTTTTGGGTGGAGCATAAAAATTTGCATTAATTGTAACAAAATGTAGAGAACTGAAAGCATACTATAGGATGTGTCACAAAAAATTGAAAATATTTCTTGCCCATAGAAGATGCTTGAGTTAGTCATTGTTATGTTTTATGAGAGAAAAAGTTTACCTTTTGGCATGCAAAGACACCACAAATGCTTTTCTACCCATACTGATGATGTGGCAATATAATATTAATGGTGACAATTTTAATTGTTATAGTCACCTCCAATGTATTACAACATCAGCTCATGGTAAGCACATTAACACGTGGCCACGGTGGGCATTGAAGAATTTTTGTGTTCCGTATGGAGATATGAGTTAAACTAGTTTATCGAATTTGAAGTCATTTTTATGAATTGTAAGCTATTTAATTAAAGTCAATTCAAATTAAAATTCTTTTGATTTGAAAATTTTTGGTCCTAACTAACTCTTTTTTTTTTTTTTTTTTAAGCTGATATATAGAGTTGAAAGAATTAAGA
>JAPKLW010000732.1:236957-257024 GCA_026898455.1 Plectranthus barbatus
ATCTTAGCAATTATAAAATAGTATTTTAAAACTTGTCAATTACAACACACATTTTGAATCTTAGCTTTTATGACACAACATTGGAAATTTTGGCAATTATAACACAATATTTGTAAATTTTGCATTTATAACACAATTTTTTCTAGTGAATTGCAAATGAAAATAAAAAATACAGTAAATTCAAAATTTCAATTGAAACTTTGTTTTAATTTTTTAATACAGTAAATTAAAAAATTTATAAGAATTGCTTAAAGACCTATTGAATTAAAATGAGATTATTTCTGTTACGTTATTCAAAATGGCAAATAAATGTTTTGAATTAATAAATTTCTTAGTATATTGCAGATGAAATGAAAAAAATAAGTTTTTTAATAAACTTTATCGTGTATCTTACAGTTGTTAATATTTGAACTTTGAATGTTAGATATTTTTTACTTTTCAAAGGAATTAAAAGAGATTATTTTCGTAAATGCTAGGGTTTATTTATTTAAAACTGTTTTGAATATTGGATGTAAATATGAGATACTTATTTTTTGTTTGAGAGATTTTTTTTTGGTTAGAGTTTTAAGCAAGCTAAATATAGAATGGAAATAGAGATACAATACTATTATTTTTTTTAAATTTCTTAATTATGTTATCACAACAGATTTCTCAAAAGAATTTGTTAAATTTGCCTATATTTAGAAAGTGTGTTGCAATTACAAAATTAATGGAAGTTTTTGCTGACATACGCAAATTAACTCTATAATATAATAAATTTTTTTGTGCCCATAAATGTGCAACACTCAGTCTATATTCATCAACTAAAATGATCAAAAGACATTGTATTCCATTTCAACAATAATTTACACATGTTTGAAATTTACGGATATATTCTTTAAATGTATTCATTATAAATTGAAGATTATTCACATCAAATAAAATTATATTTCTTCAGATATTAATTAAAAATTATATTTTTTTATGACATAATACATTAATTTAAATCCCTCTTCTTCTCAATATAATTCCAACTCATGGCCCATTTGACCAAAAACGAGTTAGGGACAAAATTATTGATTTTTAATACTAAAAATATTTTGGTATTGGTAGTTGTAGAAAACATTAATACCTTTGAACTAAACTATTTCAATCTAACCTATTTTTTTTTGCTTGAACATTGATCATATGGCAGAAGTCTATATTTGGGCATGAAATGATGCTCCATGTAAGAATATACTTGTGAATTATTTAATTTTATAGACTAGAAAAAATATGTTTGTTTAACGTTGTTTGCTCTGCATCCATGATCTGACTAAGACAAAGACAAGAAGGAAAATGAGGAAATCTTGACACACCCTCTTTTACACATGTAGCTATGCAGCTGATGGGGAAAGACATTGTTGCTGCACTCGGTCCACAATCTTCAGCCATAGCTCACTCCATTTCCTATGTTATGAACGAGCTTCACGTCCCTCTTCTCTCATTCTCTGCAACAGATCCTACTCTTTCAGCTCAGCAGCACCCTTACTTCATCCGAACAACCATTAATGATCACTTCCAGATGTACGCAGTTGCTGATCTCGTCGCGTATTTCGGATGGAGTGAAGTGGTGGCAGTGTACGTAGATGATGACTACGGCAGAAATGGGATATCTGTTCTGGGTGATGCTCTAGCAAAGAAACGAGCCAAGATTTCCTACAAGGCTGCCTTAACTCCTGGTGCTTCAAGAACTGAGATTGGTGGCTTGTTGGTGGGAGTGAATCTGTTAGAAACTCGGGTTTTTGTTGTACACGTGAATCCTGATTCTGGTCTGAATATATTCTCAGTGGCTAGCAGGATTGGAATGATGAGCAATGGCTATGTCTGGATAGCTACAGATTGGCTTCCTTCCCTTCTAGATTCTTCCCAAGTCGAGCCAGAGACCCTTGAGCTTATACAAGGAGTAGTTGCACTGCGTCACCACACTCCAGATTCTGATCTCAAAGCAAGGTTTGCTTCTCGTTGGAGAAGCATTGAAGGTAAAGAGACAAACAAGTTCAATTCCTATGCGCTCTACGCTTATGACTCCGTCTGGTTGCTAGCACGGGCTCTCGATAAGTTCTTCACCAGTGGTGGAACCATCACCTTCTCTGATGATCCAAGCCTGAGAGGCGCCAATGGAAGCACCATTCGTATTGCATCTCTACGAGTCTTCAACGAAGGCCAGAGGCTGCTACAGACGCTTCTTGGGATGAACTTTAGTGGTGTAGCAGGCCAAGTTGAATTTGATTTAGACAAGAATCTGGTTCATCCTGCATTTGATGTTCTCAACTTTGGAGGGACTGGTTCCCGCAGTCTTGGTTACTGGTCGAATCACTCGGGCCTATCGATTGCCACACCAGAGAGTTTATACACAAAGCCATCAAACATTTCTTCTGGTGCTAGTCAGCATCTCCATGGTGTCATATGGCCAGGACAGACCGCAAAAAGGCCTCGTGGATGGGTGTTCCCTGAGAACGGAAGGCCTTTACAGATCGCGGTGCCTTATAGGGTGACCTTCCCCGATTTCGTGACGAAAGATGAAGGCCCTTTAGGGGCTAGAGGCTTCTGCATTGATGTTTTCGAAGCTGCGGTTAGCTTGTTGCCTTACCCTGTCCCTCACCAGTATATCTTGTTTGGAGATGGTAGAAGAAATCCTTCATTCGACAATCTTATCAATGCTGTTGCACAAAATGTGAGCATTCTCTTCCCTCTCTAGTTATACTAAGTCTGTAGGGACTCAAGTTTGCTTGCTTTTTCACAGGAATATGATGCTGCAGTTGGAGATTTGACCATCACAACAAACAGAACAAGGCTCGTGGACTTCACACAACCTTACATGGAATCCAGCCTCGTCGTGGTGGCTCCGTTGCAGCAGGTTAAATCAAGCCCATGGGCATTCATGAAGCCATTTACATGGCAAATGTGGGGTGTAACAGGGATCTTCTTCCTCTTTGTCGGGACCGTGATATGGATTCTTGAACATCGGATGAACACTGAGTTCCGAGGGCCTCCGAGCCAGCAACTCGCAACAGTTTTCTGGTTGGTATTCACCAAATATGATTCTTAGCCATCCCATGTCTTTATGCTGTAGCTGAAACTATGTTATTTTGTTTCAGGTTCAGCTTCTCAACAATGTTTTTCTCACACAGTAAGTAGTACTCACGTAAGCAGCATAGAATTTCTCAGAGTTTCGAGTAGATTGAAGCAAACCTTTTTCTTGCAGGAGAGAACACAGTGAGCACGCTGGGGAGATTGGTGCTAATCTTCTGGCTTTTTGTAGTGCTGATTATCAACTCAAGCTACACAGCTAGCTTGACATCAATTCTCACAGTACAGCAGCTCAGTTCGAGAATTCATGGAATAGATAGCTTGATCTCGAGTTGGGAACCTATAGGGATCCAAGATGGATCGTTTGTGTACAGATATCTGGTTGATGAGCTCGATGTAGCAGAAGGGAGGATACGTGTGTTGAAAAATCAAGATGAGTACATCAAGGCCCTACAGCAAGGCCCGACAGGCGGCGGGGTTGCCGCCATTGTCGATGAGCTCCCTTACGTCGAGCTCTTCCTGTCAAACACGCGGTGCATGTTCACCACCGTTGGACAGGATTTCACCAAGAACGGATGGGGATTCGTAAGCTCTTCCGAAATCCCCAACTCTGTCCCTGATTATAATCTCAAGATTCTAACATCTTACTTCCGTATTTGAATTTCATGCTCACCAGGCATTCCAGAGAGATTCTCCACTGGCAGTGGATTTGTCGACGGCTATCCTCCAGTTATCGGAGAATGGAGAACTTCAACGGATCCATGATAAGTGGCTCCCACGTGACCAGTGCTCGAGCCTAGACACTCCCGTTGATGCAGTTCAGCTTTCGCTAAAGAGCTTCTGGGGCCTGTTTCTTATCTGCGGTGTTGCATGCTTCATCGCACTGGCGTTCTTCTTCGGCAGGGTTTGTTTGCAATACAGCAGATTGAGAGCAGTTGGAGGGCCAGTCACACCGCCAGGATCGGTAGAACAAACGCGTATCTGCGGGCTCTTCAAGGCTCTGAGGCATATCATTGATAGGAAAGAAAACGAAATTAAAGATATATTCAGGGAGAAGAAGGAAGCTTCAAAGAGGGAAGCCATAGCCAGAAGCCAAGGTTCTGAAGGGCAAAGCAGCTAAGGAATTGTCTTGCTTCTTGACTTCTACAAGCACACAGCCCAGTTTCTGCAACTGTGGTGAGTAATGATGCATCAACTCATGTAACATAGACCTGGGAGAGGTTTTCTGAGAAAACAACCATTTTGGTTGAGTTTATAGGTAAAAATATCATTAAAAATGGTACAAATTTGAATATAGCTTTCATTCATACGCAGTAGGAGGAACTGAACTATAATAAACAGGTATCAAATCTAAGAGGAATGGTAAGTCTTTTATTACAAAAATGAAATTTGAGACCGACTTTGCTCATTAGATTATTGTCCATAATAAAAACACTATAACGAAGCATATTCTAAGGAAGAACAAGCATGCTACTCGGGTTTCACCTCTCGTTTGGGAGGATCCAGATCCAAGTAGAAGAAGGGATCGGTAGGCTCGTCCCTGCACATTTAGATTCCCAGACTCTAAGTAAATAGAAACACAAAACTAATTGTACATTGCTGTACAGAAACTGAAGTACACAAACAATTCATCATATTAACCATTGAGACTTGATCGATATACCAGAACACAATCAAATATTAAAATAGGGATTTTGCTTCTCATGTATCATTTGAATTATCTAGTTTGAAGCAAGTAAGCATGGCAGACTTGTGGAGAAACGTTTTATTTGACACTCTCAATGACGAGCTCAAAATGATTGAGGATGGCAATGCTTCATGACAACGGTTTTGGATTTTATCATGAAAAGAAAACATAAAATATTAAGAGGCAAAGGAGTTTGGGATGACATACCCTGGTTTTGATCGCATGCATTGATAAAATAGCTTGAAAGGGCCTGGTATTGTTTTGAAGGGGTTGCCTTCAAAGAGAGCCTGTGAGATGCAGATATTGATAAACTCAGAATATGAATATTTTAGAGCAGTTGACATGCTCCAGAAGCCACGTAAGCAACAGAGAACTCTAGATAGGAGACACTAAAGATTTCATGGTTGAACCATCTATTGTTTAAAATAGCCAAGCAAAAATCAACAAAAACAAAAAAAAAAACTTTCCCATTTCCCAAGTCTTGTAAACATATGCAAACGACAGACAGCTGAGGTTAGAGTAACCGAACTTAAGCAAGATATTTGATGAGTGGTTGATTGTCTATTTGAATCTTCTACTTCACTTCAATTATAGTTGTGACATCATTAGAAATGCAGAGAAGTATGCATACGTTGTTTCTAACAACATCAACTAGGCCATACTTTCATACAATGAAATAATCCAAAAAACGCTGCCTTCACACAGTTACATAGGGCAGTGGAAGGACAATAATAAAGTGTCTCGTTTGGTAGTACATCAGAAAATGTAAAGCAAACTACTACTTCATAGCAATGAATTTTAAAAAGTCCTAAGACGATTGACAACTGGGGAACTTCTTGATGATCAACTGAGATCAGTTTTTCCTAGCTGAGCATCTCAATAGTATTTTCCTCAAATTACAACTCTCAAAGATTACAACATTTTGAAAAGGGTCATCACATAGCAAACTCAGGCAATGCTGCTACTCCACGGCAACGAGTTTTCCATTGTCTTAAGATGATCCGCTCTTGGGGAATTTCATAGGATCAATCAAGGTCGATAATTCCTAGTCGTTCATATCTTTAGAATTTGATTCAAATCACAAGTCTCAAATATTATAACCGATTAAAAGAGCTCATCGCGCAGAAAAACTAAAAGCTGCTACCACCTGATTAAACTGTTTCTCAATATCGTCTTATTTGAAGCACAGTTGAACTATGGAAATAGAAAGAATACATTAACGAGCATGGTTTATCTCTGAATTTTAGAAAACCCAATCTCTCAAGAAACCATGCAATACTCCAATTATGAACCAAAACTACGCAGTAAAACCAAAGAAAAATAAAAATTTGATCGGGTTTGATACTAACATAGATGACATCTTCAACGCGGTCGTTGCATCTGTGAGCTTTTACTTCGCGTTTATAGACCTCATCATCAACCCAGGGGCTGTGCCTTCTAGGCACCGGCCTATCGCTCATTGTTTGATTGATTTAATCTAGGGTTTCCCGATTGGGGATTTCGCAAGTGCAAGTAAATCGGTTTATGAGTTGTAGGTCATAAAATATGTTTTATGTGTATATCTATATATTTTTTGAATTGAATACATAATTTAAATTATGTGGATATTTTATTTTATTTGTTTTAAAATTTGATGTGATTTATTTAAATTTGAATAGAGTTTATCTTCCTAATGCTATTGATCATATTGGTCCCAAATATGAGAGTAAAACAAATATCAGTGGATGCAAGAATATGATCAAGTAAAAGTGCATGTGAAAGTGTGTTATTGGATGGATTCAAGTTCGATTATAAGTCTCAGTATATTTTTTTTATAGTCTTAGTAGTTAAAAAAAAATATGTTTCACTTATACTCCAACAAATTTAATTAGTTATTAGTGGATGTCAATTTAGTTCGAAACCTACGAGTTGATTCGATTAACCCGAGCCAAAATTCGAATTAGGATCGAAATATTTTGACCTAAAAAGAACTTAGCTTGAGATCGAATAATCCGAGGCCTGATAAGAATGATCCCGAAATCCGTCAGGTTGACCCGACTAACCTGATTATTTTTGTATTAATATATTTATCATAATTATATTACTAAAATCTACTTCTAATGTTTAAAATCATATTTATTAGTTAAGTTTTAAGTTATATAGTTGTATCTAGTTCAAATAGTATTCGATAAATAGTTAAGTTTATTAATTTATGAAGTTAAAACATATTCAAATATAGCTAAATAAAATAATATATTTTTAATAATTACATTTATTATTATATAAAAATTTGTGGTGAGTTTTGCATTTTTTATATTTTATTTTTATTATTTAAAATATTAAAAGAGTGAAAAGATATTAAAAATAAAAAATAATTAATAAACTCATTAGCCTGACGGGCTAGCCTGAAAACTTAAGGGTTAAGATTAGGGTCAAGATCTTTTAGCTCGAGAAAAATTCAACCCGATATGACCCGAACCGATTAACCTGTAGCCCGATAGGGCTGGCCCAAAACCTGATGGATTAGCCCGATTGACATCGCTAGTTGTTAGGTTTCAAAGAGTCAGTTTAATATAATGCAAAGATAATAATTGAATGCAATAAAAAGAAACAGTAAATAACAGAAAATATTTATAGTAGTTCATGATCTCAGTTGCACATGGTGTTTGAACACAGGTTACAACTAAGAATCATATATCAATTGACTGAATCTCCATGACTCGGTCACACACAAAGCAGTCGGTTGAGCTTTATTGCGAACTCCACTCGCTAAGCTCTTCCTTTTACAACTTCAACTACCCACGATATTTGAATATGGGTGATAATTTTCGTTTTTATGACTGTTGAGTCTTGTAACACTTCTTAATTTGTATCCCTCGTTACTAACCCCTCTTGGGTTGGTCATCTCCCAAAATCAACACAAAGAACAGTTGTATACCTTTGCAATCATGTGTCCAGATGGCACTCAGAATAACAAAAAAGAGGTTGAGAATTTATTAGTGGTGGATCTACAATTTCTTGCTTGTATTATTGATGGCTATGTCTTTTCTATTGCTAGCTTCTTATTTCATATCATATCATCCTTATTTTTCCTGGATTCAAACAAAATATTTATAGATCCATTTGAATTCTATCAGTTGGGAAAACTTGAAGTGACTTATGTTGGTGGATGAAGTTGTACAATCCAACAACTTTTGTCCTTGTTGTCTTTTTATGTTACAATTGAGCATAGACCAACAGTTTGTTGCAATTGTATAGGACTGACTTAGCAAGAACTAATCTTAGACTTGTATTCATTGTATAGGTTCTGAAAGTGTAATAGTTTAGGCCCGAGTAGTCAAGACTTGAAGAACTATCTCACAAGATCGAAAGTTCATTATCAACTAAGCATACAATTGTGGTAATTAAAGAAGATCCAACCATACAAGCCGATAGTTCAAGAGGAATTGATAGTTGAGTGCCTAGATCGAATCTGCCAAGGTTATGATCAACTCATAGACAAGTTAGGAATGCCAGTTACGAGGAAGAGTTCAATAAAACTAGCAGTTGTGGACAATAGAGCTTTAAGCCAGTTTAAGCTAACTTTAAAAAAGCCAAAACTTATGTTATATCAACCATCATGTCAAGTACAAAACTGTTGGAAATTTAGGTTCGAAATTTCCTCATCTTTTTATGTTTCGATGTGTCAAACATGTATAGAAACCACCCTTAGGAAGTGTCTCTAGATTAGCTTAGTCGGTACAAACTTGTAATTTTTATTTAGGTTGTTTATTGAGTTGTAAAGAAGTTGATCATGATAAATTGGGCTTGCGATCGAAACCACCAGTTTGATCATCATGAAGACAAAAAGAAACAAAGACTCGGGCATGAACTGGTAAACTGACGACCACTTCAGCCTGAAGCTTACCACTTAGATAAACTGGTAGATATCACTAGTTTGGGTTATCTCTAGTTTATCAAGTCTAGTTCCATCTCACGAGTAGAGACAAAGAAGACAAGCCAGAAAATTACATAGAGTCAGACTTAAGGGAAATCAGATTCCTTAAAGCCTGAAATTCAAACATCCAGTTTAAGATTTCTCAGATTGGCTAGCCATTCTGACACACTGCAGGATGTCAACACCCTGTGTCAGAAAAGGACGTAGCCGGTGCGGCAAAGCAGGAAAAAACACCTATCTCCAACAGATTAGAGACCTAACGGATAGTTTAAAATTTGGATTGTCTCTAAACAGTTGTTTTGTCAAACCTGTCCTTGCTTCATCTATAAATAGATTGAAGCAATCTCAGAGGAAGGGTTAAGAACACAGACCGACACATGACAGACACGGTTATAAATACAAACGACAAACTCTCTACGAAGGTTCAAAGCACACATACACTGGTCGTAAACGTAATTTCTGAACAGAGACTCCAAGAGTTCACTTTTTCTATTTGAGTCTATTTGTAATAGTTTACCGTGCTCCAATCTCTGGACATGAAACTCATAACTTATCAGTTTGAGTTCTTATTATTGGTTCTCTTTCTCTCCAATAGGTGGCATCAGAGCGGTTGGTCTACAGACTAGTTGCTTTGAGTCACCAAGGACCAGATCTAACTGTTTTCGTAATTTTCTTTTGTCTAGCAAGCAGGTACCTTGATGAATAACATCAAGCTTCCACCATACCAGGTGGAGAAGTTTGTGGCATGAAAGAAGAGGTCTACCAGAATACTCAAAAGCATACATCTAGAAATGATAGATGTCATCGAGAGGGGTGCCATCAAGATCCTTAAGGCCAACACTCGCATTGGAATTTGCCAAAACTAAAAATCAACCGATAGACATTTTCACCAACCGCTCCCAAAAGCTCGATTCAAGAATTTGTGTATTCAAAGTTGGACTTCTAAAATTTGATGATCATATTTCTTAAGAAAATTGAGTTCAAACTCTCGGTTTTAATCTATCTTACTTATTAAAGGACAGATGCGGAATATTGAATTAATATTTGTATTAAGCACATGTAACTAATATGTAATTAGCAAAAAAAGAGAAGGGCTATATTGCGAAACTAACCCGCCTCAACCTCAGATCCCCTTTCATTGTCAATCCAGCCCTCGACATCTCCGAAAGTCGAGCAAAATCATAACCTAGATAAATTCTGTGTTAAATCCTGCAGAAACGATGGGCGCTCTTTGCAATCTAGTCGACCTCTTGCTCTTCATCTTCTTCCTGATCATCGCCGTCGCAGCACCGCTCCTCGACGCCCAGACTTGTCTCCCGCAGCATTTCTTTCCGCCGTTCCTGGTGGAGCTCAACGGCTGGTACGCGCAGAATTTTGGCGATTATCTGGTCTCGGAAAAGCCGCATTTCTTCGTTGGGATGGTTTGGTTGGAGCTCATTTTCCAATGGCCGCTCGCTGTTGCATCTCTATACGCCATTGCAACTGGGAAGTCCTGGTTGAACACAACCTGTTTGATGTATGGCGCCTCAACTTTGACTTCCATGGTAAAAAGACCTTTTATCATAAAGAGTGTTGTTGTTCATTGTCACTGTGTGTGTTGGAGAATTATTGGTTATATGCATTAAGATTCTCAATCTGTTTTTGGTTCTTGTATGAAGCGTGCTGATTGCTTATGCTTTACATAAAGATCCATAGGGTTAAGGGCGGGTAGATGAATTATGATTTTGTGTAGTTTCATTTTCTTGGATTGAGATATTACATTATGTTTGTTCCATTAATCAAAGTAACGACTGCTTTGAATGATTGATGTAGTTTTAAGAATCGTTTTGAAGCATATGTGGACTGTATGTGCTGTTTT
The DNA here is from genome assembly GCA_026898455.1 of Plectranthus barbatus. Classification (NCBI taxonomy): domain Eukaryota; kingdom Viridiplantae; phylum Streptophyta; class Magnoliopsida; order Lamiales; family Lamiaceae; genus Plectranthus; species Plectranthus barbatus. The sequence goes on from JAPKLW010000732.1 coordinate 247,470, forward strand.
TGGTTGTTTAATGTAATTGTGTCGTTGGTGATTTGGGAGCTTCTCTTGAACTTATTAAGGCTTAGACAATCACCAAAAAGCGTTCATCTGTTAATATAATATGTTCCAAGTAAGAGCTCGTTTGATTTTTTAAGTGATTATATAATATGCCTTATGCCAAAAACCTATTTTCTTCTCTGAAGCTATTGGTGCGCCCATTGTGTGTTGGCTGAGATGGATCATTGATGAGCTACTACTGTGTTTTCAGTTTCTTGTGGAATTTTTTTATGGTATTAGAAATGTTGAGTATGGAGCCGGGAGTACTGTAAACTGAGGGATCCAACTCGCTGCTTTGGGTTTTCGTAAACCCTATTTGTCTACTCTTGTTGGATTATGCTCGTGAACCCTAGTGGAATTTGTAGTTAGAATTATGATCATTAACCCTAGTGGGATTTATAGTTAGAATTATATTTGTGAATCCTTGTATAGATAGCTACATCGCTTCTTATAATCATAAGAAATCAGAAGTACATTTCTAGTGTATATCATGGGTTAGTACTGCCTCCAAACATAGTCATTCTTGTCTAGTAGGAATATAAGATAACCAAATTGCGCGTTTTCTTTTGTGCATTCATTTTTATTTTATTTTTAAATAGAATGTATTAATTTAAATTCTATCAACCTAGATATCTCTCCATTGTATCTAGAACCCTTACTTTAACCAGTTGCGCCCTGAGTTGGTACTTCTTCTGTGCTTTCATAATTGTTTTCTTGTCAATTTCGTAACAAGAAATTCACTCATTATATTGATTTTCTATCCTTGTTTTGGATGTGGGGCTCAACCCATTGAAGTTACTTTCCATATTTATGCTGTAATCTGAACCCAGAGTTTATCTTGCAAGTGATTTAAGAACTTCTCTAAACATAAAAGAGAAAATAGTCAAATACACTCTTCATGGTTCCTTTGAGGCATGGGGAAATTACTCGGAGACTCGGAGTAGTTTTTTTGGATATAAATATAATAAAACCCTTAATAATGGCTATAACTAACATTTACTCTTTTCTAATGGAGCAAGATTTATTAAAATTTCATTAGTTTAAGCTATTGTGGGACTCAGGTGATGTAGAGACTAGAGAAAAAAGAGTGGGGATTGCAGGAAATATTTTTTATTAATGAATTCACAATTTTCAATTTCATTAGTTTAACCTTAATATGAACCGTTGATTTTGGAGATTTAGACAGTTGATATTTGTTTATACCTGAAAAAGTATTTTTGTGTATCTAACAATGCATTTCGATGAATCTCAAGAATGAAAAAGTGATGCTTTTTTAGTTCAATCGGATACTGATTGTTAGTTCAAGCATATGTTTATTCAGTTCAAGTAAAATGATTATTTTTTTTTCCACATTTTTGTTCCGGCTGAATTTTTTTTAGTTCAACAGAAATGTTTTTTCTATTTCGACATTCTAGCCCACCAAACTCAATGGTATAAGATCCTTTTCTGATTTTTCACACATATCTTGGTGCTAATTGAAACCTTTCACCATTTATAAGTATGCTGCAACACGATTTAAATCATGTTGGTTGTCTCATCTAAATCTTACTTTATTTCAGGTTGCAATACTAGCTGAGATGACACTATCCAAACGAGCATCTGATCGGCTGTTGAAGTTGTACACCCCATTTCTGGGGTTTGCAGTCTTAGCTCTGTTTCGGGGTCTTTTTGCTCATTCAGAGAAGAGTGTCGCAATAGGAAGACGGCCTCTTCTACATCGAAAAAAGCGGGCTTGATTCGAATTTATGCTCCAAATGTTTTCTTGTGACCACTCAAGTATCAAGAAATGACTTCTTGATTCATTGATTTTGCAGTTGGCTGGAAGTGCATTCGCAACTAGGAATCATGCTCCAGGCACTTGCTCAAAACCAAGTTTTTTTTTTTTTTAATTAACTTTTTTCATGTTTTCAAATGAAAAGTTCACTTTTTCCTACCAATTTCTAGGATTGAGATGGGGATTTTTATTTGTCGATTATGATCATGCCTGTTAGCTTTAGACGATATTTTGCAGATTTCATTTTTGAACAAGTTATGAGTGCTATTTGCTTCTTAATTCTCTTTCCAGCATATGCTATGATTACACAGTATAGTAAATACTCCCTCCGTCCTGGTCAAATTATCACGTTTTGATCGGAAACGATAAACAAAGTTTGTGAGTAGTAGTGGAATGAATATTTTATTGATGAGTGCTAAAAATATGCTATTTTAATAAAGTGGACTAGTATTGTGGAACGGACGAAAAAAAAAGTGGACAATTTACTTGGAACGGAGAGAATAATATTTAGCATCGCCAGCATGTATTTTTTTATTCAAGTGAAATGATAGTATTTAAGTGACTAAGCAGAAAGATCCAAACAATTGTTGAATGTCTAAGCACTTCATATTTGAATCGCTTCCCAATGGCATGTTGCGCGTTCGTTTAGATAATTAGGATTTGATTCTCGATTATGTTTCAGGAAAGATCCGGCGTAGTTTTATATGGATATTTTCCGGAGATAAAGTCAAAATTGAAGTAAGTCATTATGATTCAACCAGAGAATGTATAATTTATCGACTCTGAAACGAGGATTTGAAGGATTATGTTATTTTTATTAAATACAATTCAAGATTTTTTTTTTTTTTCAAGAAACCTATTTTCTACCGAAAAATAAATATAGTAAGAACCAAACAGTTGTCAAAAGTATAAGTAGTCTTCTCTTTGACAATCTCCTAGATATTTATAGGCAAGAATAGAGAACTTTAAATCTAATTTGAATTCTAACCATTGGGTAGTTGAGCACCCATTTCTAATTTGACAGCTTTTTGGTACGGTGATGTACTATTTACATGCTTTCTTTTGAAGCTTTAGGTTAGGACAACTTCAAATCCGTTCAAGGTATCTTTGAACTTGCTAAGGTTGAATTATTAGTTTTCTTTGTCTTCGGTCCCTTGTCTTTATTAGCTCACTCGTTCTTTTTGTCTCATCTCACTTTGTCTTTATGACATTTTTTAAACCGATCACTTGAATCTCCTACTCAACTCTTGTTGTTGGGCCTTGCTGGTTTTCGATAGTCTCCAATTTGTCTTCGCTTCAACTGACGAGGTGATACATATTCTATTGCAACTCAATAAACCTATACAAGGTTACACGTTGGAATCACCATAACTAACCAGTCATATATAATCAGTCTTATACATTTACAACTGAGAACAGTGATACTGCAACAATTTACAATTATTTAATATAACTATTTACACGAAATAATGCAACAAAACTGAGCGGAACAGAAAGGTGCGAAATTAAAATAAAATTAAATAAATGTAGCCGAATCGAGAAGTCCTTTTCCTGCATGATGAAAATGCCAACATAGTGCTCGTTTTGACATCGCTCGTCCCCAAAGGTAAAACGACTTCGTCTTCTACAAGGTAGCACCGCGATCATAGAAGCTCCGGCGAACTGAATGGAGTTAGAACTGAGCAAGCCAAAAATACTTTTGAAATAATGCAAGTGTTTTTTAAAAGTTGCAGTACAGTGGGTATTTTCAATTTATTTTGATCAACTTTAGACATGCACCTACGTATGCCTATATATAGGCAAATTCACTCGGGGGTTATGATCGATAATTGAATACGATCGATAGTTACAAATCGAATATTTTGATGTCGACGGTTATGCCTCTCGTCACTAATATTACAAACCAAAAATTAAGTGCTCGTGACGGTTACGCTTCGTCACTTAATTTCGAGACGTTATAAATATCATCATTATCATGTCGGTTAAAAACCGACATCATTATTTCAACAATTATGATTCATGTCACAAATTATCGAGCACATAATATTCTTGTCCTCACGTGTTGTAACTACCGTGTTGACTGAGTTAACTACATGTGCATGCACAAAATAAATGTTAATCTTGATGTTAATTTGTTTAACATCCAACAGACTTAAAAACCATTCCATGTTAACACTAACATGTACCACCAATGCACACTTATTATTACACACATACAAATCTCAATTGTATTAAATATCAATTTGGGACATTAATCACATGATTAATTATTTCATACACCATATGTCAATTTGTGGTTCAATTTTCCACTCACCAAAAATCAAATTTGAAAATAAATATATATATTTCACACAAATATTTAATTACGACAAAATTAAATATTTGTGTCGAAAAATTTATTCAATTAAATTTAAACTTTGAAACAAAAGCCAATAATTCAACGTCAACTGTGTGGTGTGTAACCACTAACCAGTCATATTTGGCAGCTTTTTATAATGACGATTGAACGATATTTCTTGATTCATTATTGATAAAATCTCATAACCAGTCATATACTTTTGCCGTTGATCTGTCCTTTTTACTATCAATTACAAACCAAACATTTTAAAATATTAAAAGAGATAATTTTCTTGGTTATACTATATCATACCTGAAGTAGTAAATTTATCTACAAAGTGTTACTATTTCAGTGTCGGTTTAATAATCCCGATTTGAACGAACACAATAACTTAAAACTGTGACTGCAAAATGAGTTTAGTGGAATTAATATTTTATTGTTAAGTGTAAAAAAGAAAGTGTACAATTAATTGTATTCGGTCAAACCGACAAAAAAAAGTGAAACAATTAAATTGGGACAGACAATTAATTGTGTCCGGTCAAATCAAAGACAATTAATATTTTTTGCCTGACCCACTTTTCTTTTTAGAAATTAGACTAATAAATATTTTTGACATACAAAAAAGAAAGAGGTAAAATCTGGAATAGCAAAAATTAAGAAGTAAAACCAATGTATAGCAAGTGTTATGAAAAACTCCACAAAATAGCAAAAGTGAAATTTTTTAGGTTAAAATGTCTTAATCACAACATCACTTCTCTTGATTTGTGTGAACTGTGTAACGGCTTCATTCTTTATTAATTTTTTTGACACAACTCATTTTTTAATTATTTTTTAGATAAGTCCTCATAATTTAATATAATATTTGTAGTTGAATATTTAAGATTCGGCTGGAAATGCACATCCAGTTGGAACTCGAATAAATCCGGCTGGAAGCCGTGTTTAAATATATTAAATCATATTCTGCAAAATGGGAAAAAATATATTTTAATAAATCCTTGGACTAATAATTCAAATGGAAGTCATATGAAATGAGGCTGGAAATACGTAAAGAAGCTGGAAATCCTATTAAATTCCGGATGGAAGTCGGAATGAAAATATGTTGAATCCAGAATTAATTCAAATATTTTTTATTGTAATTGTGATGGAAGTCGAACAATCCAGCTGGAAGTAGGTTAATTGAGCTTGAACTAGAAAAATCCGGATGGAAGTCTCAATAAAAATATATTAAATGCAGAATTAATTCAAATAATATATTTATTTAAATTGGGCAGGAAGTAGAACGATCCAGCTGGAAGTCGGATAATTGAGCTGGAACTAGAAAATTCCGGATGGAAGTCGCAATAAAAATATATTAAATCCAGAATTAATTCAAATAATATATTTTTTTTAAATTGTGCTGGAAGTAGAACGATCCAGCTGGAAGTCGGATAATTGAGCTGGAACTATAAAAATCCGGATGGAAGTCGCAATTAAAATATATTAAATCCAGAATTAATTCAAATAATCTTTTATTCTAAATTGAGCTGGAAGTATAACAATCCAGCTGGAAGTAGTCTAATTTGAGATGGAACTCGGAATTTCGGATGGAAGTCGGAGTTTAAATAATTTAAATCGACATTTTTTCGAATAATAATTGCTGGAAATTCGGCTGGAAGTTCAACAAAATCAGCTGGAATTCGGTGAATTGAGATGGAAGTCGAGCAATATAGCTGGAACTCGGGTTTTGTTTAGTTCCATCCCTTTTCATTCTAACCTAAAAATTGGGCGTGAATTACTCGACAATAGACGGCTGCATCTGGAATTCAATCGCACGACTGTTCAAACCACCACCCTTCGTCCCCCTCCAATATTATTTCCGGCGACCGCACACCCACCACCGGCGAAAATGTCGACTTCACGGGTATGCATGTTTGTTTTTTCATTTTTTCAGATTTTATTCACTGTTTTATATTAAGAAAACCGATATGTTTATGGTTTTTGATTTGATTATGTGATATCTATTAGTTTTTGTATTGAATTGATTTGTTTATGTTAGTTATATAATGCATAGTTGTGAATGAATTGTTATTGAATTTGTCCTGTTTTATCCACTGTTTTATATTAGTTATCTATTGAGTTTTGTTGATTTGATGTTAGAACCGTGCATGTGATTGCGGTTTAATTTTTTTTTTTTTTTTTGGTTTTGATATGCAGCCGTTTGAATATATTCGATATGAAGTCCATGGAAGTAAACCTAAGACTAATTTATATTATAAATGTAAGGTCCTAGAAATCATTAAGAAAACTTTGTCTGATATAGGACAAGAGGGTTTGGTTAATGAGTTTCGGGACGGGGTTTTTGGACATTGGTTGGATTGGTCGGACAATGGACTTAGTTCGTCTTTATCATTAATTGAATTATTTAGTCATGAGACTCAGTCAAATAATCTAGAGTTGTTACGGTTTAGAGTGAGTGGGCAGGATATCATGTTTTCACAGAGTGAATTCGCCCTTATTTCTGGTTTGAATTTTGGAGAAGCCACTTTTGATCCTACTGCACGCCATGATTTAGAATCTAGTACTGTATTTAAAGTCTTTTGCGGTGGTCAAATCCTAAGTGGTAAAGAACTTTTGGATAGGTTTCAATACAAAAAGATTGATAGTACTCATAGTTTATTGTACCTTAGGGTTGCCAATATATTAGCATTTTGGTTTTTTGGACTAGGGTATACTGAAAAAAGAAAAATAGAAAAGTGGTTGTATGTTTTAAGTGAGGATCAAAATGATTGGAACCGATTTCCATGGGGTACATATGCATACAAAGCACTGCTCTATTACAAAACGCATATACCCACTACTCGGATTCAACTTGAGAAAAAAGCCCTTCATTTTCCAGGTCCCTTTTGGGTAATACAGGTATGAAATTGTCACGATCTTTTATCTTCATCTTTGTGATAAATGTTTGTTGAAAATAGTTTAATTTTTTTATATGTTGTTAGGTTTGGGCCTATGAGGTCATTCCTGAGTTGGGGCAGGCATGTGCCCGGTTAGTTAAAGCCAATGCTGAGCCACGTATGCTGAAGTGGCGGTTCAGAAGATCCAGTGTAAAAAACTGGGTAGCCTTCTTCGCGTTCTGAGATGAGTACCGATTATTGGCGATCTGCACAAGGAGTTGACAACATGGGTGTGAGTTATGTGGCTCCGATATCTACGCATGCCCTTAAACTAGGTGAAGGGTCATTGATTGAAGATTTGGAAGAGAACAGCCCTCATCTAGAGATACCAGTACACACTGGGTTTGAAGATTGGGTTAGTGACGGTACAATGGTAGAAGTGGAGATCAATAATTTGACGAACGAGATTCTGGAGGAGGAGGAGGCTCCCAATGAGAGGGCACATGTGCAGACTGAGGAGCCATTTTCGCATGATGAGCATCCCGAAATGGAGACTGGGCATGATTCGGAGCCACCATCCCCGGTACAGAGAAAGAAGAGACGACAGAAACGGGCAAGGATACCTAGTTCTTCTTCATCATCGGGCGGGGAAGACCGTAGGCAAGAGAGAGATGCGAGAATGTATGGAAAAATCAAACAATTCGTGTTAGACGATGTGAAACACTGGGTGCTGGATGAAGTTGTTCCAACTTTGAAGGAGTTCATTAAAGAAGTGGTTACTTCTTCGTGCCAGCGATCAGATGCTTCGTCCTCTCAACCAATGCCACAGTCTCAGCCCCAGTTATCCAGTATTTTGCAACAGCGACAGCCACAGCCACGTTCTGATGCACCACATGTATATTTTATATAGTTTAGTCCTATTTTGCGATTTAATTTACTAATCTTAATTGCAATGCAATGCAGACATCTGGAGGTGATGGTGATGATGACGATGAGATGGAACCCATTGTCCAATATTTTGGACCTCTTTCTGTGAATAAGGTCATCAGGCAATCTTACCAAGCATTCCGGCAAGGTCCATCAGATAAGGCCCGCATCTCTCAAACAAGTGGCTTGCGGCTCACGAATGCCTTTTTTGCACAACTGGAGGACTCATACACATACTTAACCGTGCCGCAGATAGAGATGTTTGTTCACGCCCTCTGGTGAGAATTTATTTATTTAAATTCGTTGTTGTATTTATTTAATTAAATATTTTAGTTTTATTTAACATGTTTTTACATGCCCACAGTGTGAAATTGATTTCAAATAACAAGTTCGTCCTCTCTGCTTGTAATCCCGATGATGTTCGCATTCTCACCCCGAGATTCCAGGTTAGAACTTATTTATTTATTTTATTAATTATTCATGTTTTTTACATGTTTCGTTTTTGATATGAAATATAGATTTTATTCAACAAGTCTTATCCGGTATCTTTGCCGGCTCGATCAAAGCCACCGGGTGTTTCGGCAGAATTGCTAGAGTTCATAGAAGGAAAGGATAGTCCATGTTCTCGGCCGTGGTACAATGCGTCTGTGGTAAGTATTTGTTTAATTAAATATTTGAGCATTCCTATTAAGTTATGATAACAAATTATTTTTTTCCAGCTAATCATGCCGTATAATGTTGGAGAGCATTGGTTTACATTGAAAATCGACCTGTCAACTTGGAGTTGTTGGATATATGATGCTACAGTCAAACGACAAAATCAGGTTGGTAGGAGATACAGATGTGAAGCAGTACGGCGCATCACAGATCAGCTCCACAAATATTTGAGTGATGGAAAATACTGGGCCAAGAGCACGCTTGGTCTGACGCCGTACACGGAAAAGATGGCGGTGGACTTTGCTCCAGGGTTCGAAGCTTATGAGCATTACAGTGAAGCGGTGTATGCATGCATGTTTATGGACCAGTTGATTTGTGGGCGCCCGAATGTACCTTGGGCCGAAAGGGAAGGATGTCAAGATAGATATCGATTGTATATGGCTCATTGCTTATTTGATTTATCATTTGATGAGTGATGTAGAATTTGTAACATGATATTTTAAATTGTTTATTTATATATTCGAATATATTGGTTTTATATGTTTTTAATTATATTTGTTTGAATGTCTTGGTTTTTTTGGTTGGTTCATTGTGATGGAATATGATGGTTTTTGATGGAATATGACGGTTTTTTTGGTTGGTTCATTGTGATGGAATAAGTTGGTTTTTTGTTCAGTAAATTGAGCCGCATATTCTTGGTTTTTTTGCATAAATTGGACGAATTCCAGTCAAAATCACCGAGTTCCACCCCTATTTTGAGTAATTCAATCTCAATTCTAGTACTTCCATCCCAATTTCGAGGCCTAATTTATTAATTATTAAATAGAAATATTATCGATATTTTGTCCATTTCGGATGGAACTCGTCCTATTGGGCTGGATCACGTCCCAATTGGGATGGAATTCGATAACTTGGTGTGGAACTCGCCCCAATTATCAATATTTCGTATC